>BCJJ01000007.1:1213333-1337704 GCA_039545355.1 Trichosporon coremiiforme
GGGGATGTGGGCTCGTTCGTAGTGTCTTGTCCTTTGTCGTGATTATGTTCTGGCGGGAAGAATATTGGTACGTGCTCGGCAGGGAGATGACGGGGGGCGAGTGGAGTGAGAAGATTGGGTTCAGAGGTGTGACAGACAAGGGGGCCTTAATGAAATGGGACGATGGTGTATATGGTGTATATGCCGACTCGATGTGTGATGACTGTGGTGATGCTGATGATGACGAATGAGATTGAGGAGGCAGCGAGACGAGCGGGTCAAGCGACGTCGTGGCTGGTTGGACGGGCGTGCGCCGGGTCAGGAAAGGTGGTGTTGCGATTGTCGTTGCGGGTCGTCGGTGGAGGTGGGTGGGAGGGTTGTGCTGCGTCAAGCTATGAGCAGTGTGGTTCCAAGCAACTGGGAGGGTGAGACAGAAGTTGGAGTCGGGCAGGCGGTGACGGCAGCGATGCAGTGATGATGATGATGCGGTATGAATGGGAAAGCGACGAGAGGAAGAAAGGGGAGGAGCGTAAGGCGGTGATACGGGGATCGATGGGTGGATCCGGTGTTGGGTCGTGATCAGGGCGTGGACATGGACTCTCGAGCCGTATGCTGCGACGCAGTGCGGTTGAGTGTGTTGTTGCAGCAACGTCCGTGGGGTGTCGTGCCGTTAGTCTAGAGTCGTGGGTGGAGTCAAAGCGAGTGGGAGATGTTACGAGTCGCAAAGTAGGAGGTCAGTTCGTGTGAGCGTGTGTGGATGTCGTGTGTTGGGACGGGGGCGTAGCGAGTGAGCGTGGGTGGACAGTGGTGGATGGTCACGGTGGTGTATGCTGCGTCGATCAGCGAATGATGGGAGTTGGGCTAGGAGCCAGGGCCGTAGGGCCGACAGACAGGGCAGGGGGGCTGAGAGTTCCCTCAGGCGTAATGGGCGAAGCACCGCCCAGTGAGCTCACCCGTCCGCTCAGCACCCAGTGGCCAGTGAGCAGCGACCGATGATGACTTGGTCCCCTCGTCTTGCTCCCTTAACCCCCACCCATCCAATCACTCGCCGTCATTACTCTCCGTCCCTCCACCCTCTGACCCTTTAGCCATCACTCAGCACTCAGGCATCCCTCAGGCATCCCTCAGGCAGCAGCCCCAGACACCTCAGGATTCCGGAGGTGACAAAGTTAATCCTCGTCGTCAGATTGCACTCTGCCTCCCCTCCGCTGCAGTCTGCCGGAATACTCCCTACCATTGCTCTCGATTACTCATGCAAACTCTACCGCAAGCTCTCGGGCCTCGGGTCGGCAGCCGTCTCTGTCACCGTCGCCGCCTGCCTGCCTCCGTTATTCTGGGTTTGCATTGCCTCCGCCCCTCGGTGCTATCCCCTCGCCGCTGGCACCGGGGGTATGTGTGCACCCGGGGGCTGACCCCGCAAGCCGCAAGACCGTGGGCCGTGCGCCGTTAGGTCATCTCCGGCGGGCACGGCGGTACGGCGGTACCCCCGTTTATATTTCCTGGGCCGCTCCTGGCAGCGTGTGTCCGTCAGACAGGCTGCCCTAGCTTGAGCAACACCGCAACGGAGCCGGACTAGCGCTAGTTTGTGACACGGAGGCACGTCCCAAGCGGCGGCGCGAAGTGCGGCATGGCGCCGCTGGCGCGCTGTTTCGAACACACCAAAGCACCATAGCACCAAGTTCCCCAAGTTCACGCGAAAGCATCGTTCGACTTTTTTTGTCGGCCACCTCTTGTCCGTCGTCGTACATGCATTGGGAACCACCAGCGGAAGCGGTATCACCCCCAAACCACTCTGTCCCCAATACGTACACGCAACTTACTCCACACCCCCGCGCCCACCCCACACCGTTACTCACTGCAGTGGGGTGCGCCGGTGCACCGGGCAGCCAAGCAGTGGGGTCCGGGGTACCTCGCAACAGCAGCGGGCATGACCGAGTTGGTCACAGACTCAGAGCACGTTGCGTTGGCAGTCTGAATCGCAAGTCTGGCTGAACCCAAACATGGGCAAAACTGGACATCGCTTTGGACGCTGACGCGTGAATTGCCATCATGACAATAGCCCGCATGCAGCCCGCATGGCCCTCGTGTTGTGAATGTGCCGTCTTATCTCCCCCACCTGGCTTCAGCCTGGGTCAATGGTGCGCCAGCTGATCAACTTGCTGTTCCTCCGTCATCATTCATTGTCTTGACCCTCCGGTTCCTAGGGTTCCTGGTTATTCTCACACTAAGATATGGGCAGAGATCAGACTCCAACGGCAGATATCTTGCACGAGATCAGATGAGATCTGGTCGTGTGTTTCTCATGACGAGGCAAAATGGCCAAGCATAGGCTCGAATAAGCTGTGTGCGGGCAGACATGGACATGCCGGTCGTCAAGCGGGCAGCGTCTTTATGGCACAGCCAGAGGCATACCTCGTACTCTCCGAGCTCAGGTTGAACCTGGTTCGCTTAGATCTCTGCGCCATAAACCGATATGCCAGCTTGCAGAGCTTATCTAGCGTCTTTTCAAGCCTCTGACCGTTATGCATTTCTGCCTCCAACTGAGAGCTGAGAGCTTGCAGTAGCCTGGCGCAATTCACGGAAACGAGGCCGTCTCTCCTCGCCCCTTGCAGGAGCGCCCGAGGCTTCGCCACTAACCTAGTTCATCTGTGAGAGTGCGAGCTTGCACAGCACTGTCCTTGTCCTGGAAGACCTGGTGCTAGTTTCGTCGCGCATGCACATGTCGCGTGGTGAATGTTTTTCGGGGTGGCATATCATCTTCTGAGGGTACTGGTATAGGCACTGAAGAGTGCTGAGGACCGGCGAGTTGGGGGGTCACAGGCACCGAGGGCAGAGGGGACACCGGACGACGCCGAAAAGAGGGTCTTTTCCGGTGCTTCCGGCTCCTCCGGCTGCCTCGCTGGGACTGGGGAAGCGGAGGGAATACGGCTCTCACGGAGTGAGAGTGTGGGTGCCGGTCCCTGTCGGCGCTGCCGTCCGGCCTAGCAGAGCCGTGCGCTGGCGCCCCCTGGCCGCTGGCAAGAAGAAAGCACCAAGCGGGATCAACTCTGTCGAACACACGCTGGATCATCCCAAACACACACAAACGGCACTCAGGCATGCAGTTCAGGCCTGACTCGCGTGTTCAGGAGCACCAGGAGCATCAACCGGACTCGTCTCGCTATTCGCAAAACCTCGCAAACAACACAGGCCCGAAGGGAATCAAAGAACAAGAGAATTGCAGAATTGCAGAGAAGCCAAACACCACATTAAGCCAAACGCCGTAGAGCCGCCGGAGCCGCTGGAGAGTCAAACAACGTAAACAACGCCAATACGCCACACTTACCTTGTCCCCACCTTAAACCTGGATACACCTGGGTGACCTGGATAACCTGTAAACCTGGATAAATCTGGAGGGAAGAGGGAAACGGCCTGGTGGCGGTGGCGTGGCGGAGGCAGTGCCGTCGGCCAAGATGCTGAGTCAAGCTGACCCGAATACGTGTACACGAACGCGTAGACGCGTCGCGAGAATAATGGGTCCAGTGACTCCGAACTGGACCACGGCGCAGTAGCCGTCTGGCGCACGACTTGCCCGCTAGCCCCGCGTCCCCGCGTCCCTGTCGGCTGTGGGCTGTGGAGATGGCTGTATCGTTAGCGCTTCACGGCTTACGGTTGACGGCTAGCTGTCAGCTATCGATCGCGCGAGTGCGTTCGGACTTTAGTGCACGTTGAGCACGTTCGCTCGGAGCGATCCAGGTTGCAGTGCAGGAGGATGTGAGACGGGGTCCATGAGGGAGGCACGACTCTGGCACGGCTCTGGAACAACTCTGGCACACAGCTGCGGTGCCATGTAACATGTCTGGCACAGACGGACCGCCACCACCACCACCGTCGACGGCCCAACACACAGACACGCGCTTGTTTCCTCTGGCATCTGTCCGTCCCAACTTCTCCGTTGTGCCCGTGGAACCAGGACGAGTGTAGAGGTCCAGGACTGTGGTCCGGCCAGGGCACCAGGGCGACGCCGATGGCCACAGGGCGGGCAGGGCTCCTGGGCTGCTCGGTTCCCAAACCTCACCTACGTCGACAGTTGGCGGGACGGGTTAGCAGCTCTCGTCAACGTGGTCCGTCTCGTCCGTCTCTTGTCATCGGCACAGTGGCGCCCGCCGGCCAGGCTGGCGGGCACCTCGACTCGATATCTCGCGCGAATAACGCTGTGGCTGACGCCGATACGACTGTGTGGCTCTGAGAACTTACGTGACACTGCCTATGCACGATATCCTTAATCGCAGCCTATGTAGCGCGTGCAAGCTTGCGGCGCAGTCAGCTTCCCAGTCACGTTTGGAACCTGACCCAGCCAATGCGCGTTTCGTGTGCTGAAACCAGTGATGGCCCCAACTTTTTCGCTCAGTTTCACATTTTGCCGAATTGCAGTCAGTCATTTGCCACTTGCAACAGAGAAGGATCGGGTCAGCAAACGTTCATACTCTACAGGAAGCTATGGAGACTACCACGGAACGGACTACGGGACTACGAATGGTATCACGGACCAGAGGATCAAGCCAGGACTTACCATTGTCGTTCCTTGTTTCATTGTTTTCGTGGTTGTGTTTTTTGTGGTGTGGAGGAGCACGGGCACGGAAACAGAGCCAACGACAAACTGGGAGACAATGATGTGGAGACAAGACCAAGGTTGTGTTTGGAGAGGAGGAGAAGAAAGGTGGGGTATAACACTACGAGAAGAGACTATACGACTACGAAGTACAAGGAGCTTGTGCCTACCTATGGATGATCCTACGGATCCACGATTATAAACAGAGCTAACGGCGCTACCGCTAGCTATAAGTAAGCACAAGTACTCACCCTACCGGCTACGTTTACATGAAGTTCGAAGCGAGTTGGGGGAGGAAGCTGTGGCGTGTTAGTCAACCGAGTAAAGGCAACACAATGTGGAGGCTACGAGCCTCAGTACTTACAGAGCAGCCGAGACACCAAGACCGAAGAGCATGGTGCCGTACGCAGCAGACTTGACAGCCTGGGCGATTCCACCCTGCTGGACACGCCTGTTGGTGCGGATGACACGCTCGCCGCCCTTGCCCTGGCCCGAAGAGATGGTGACTCCGTCGTCGTCCGGGAGACGCTTGATACCGCGCTCAGAGCCGCCGGCCTCCTCGATGTCCTCTCCCGCGGCCTGGCGCAGCTGCAGCTCCCTCTTAAGGTCGCGAACAAGCTGCTTGGCAGACTCAATCTCGGCATTCATGTCGATGGTGGCGTTGGGGGGCGCGGTGACGGTCGTCGTGGCCTCGAGCGTGAGGCGGCGGGGCGTATCCTCGGAGCGCTGAGACTGACGAGCACGCTTCGGCGAGGGCTGGGCAGCGTCGGTGGCCGACATCGAGGGAACGGCACGCGAGCTGCCGCCGGTGCCAGTGGCCTGGGCCTCCTTCTTGCGCTGCAGGTCCTCAGCGGCAGCCTGGGAGCGCTGAGACATGCGGTACTTGACGGACGGGTCGCGCTCAGCGCGGGCAAGAGTAGCAACGAGGTCCTTCAGGCCGTAGGCGGGGGCAAGGTGGATAGCAGTGCGGCGGTTGACCCACTCGCCAGCGAGCTTGACGTAGCTGCGGCCACCCGAGTTGCCGTTAGTGCCAGAGGTGTCGAAAGTGGAGTTAACCTGTTGTCAGCTGGGTTCTGTACGTGGAGAGCTGATGCAGCAATCCTACCCAGTCGATCTCGCGCTCCTCCTCGGAGGGCGAAGCGCCCGGGAAAGCGACGCGGAAAATGGTGCTGAGCGAAATGGCATTGGTGTCGTAACGGCGGAGAATGAAAGCATGCTGGGTCTCGCCAGGCTGTAGGTCAGCTCATGTCTTGGTATCAGGGTGGCAACGCGCCCGTGCCGAACAAACAGCGACAATAGACCAACAGTGAGCCAGTGAGCTGATCTACTGCTGATGGTGCCGTATACTCACAGTGCTGACCTTGATGCGGCCGATGATGATCTCCTTGCCCTCGCGAACTATCGTCTGGAATTTGACAATAGCGGCGTCGACAGGAACTGATTGTGAGCAGCGTTCCTGGTAATGTAATGAACAACGACGCGTGAATCCACATGACTCCACTGCCAAGCCGCCGCTGAACATGGTGTGGGTCATCGGCGGCAACTTTTCTTGCCCACCGCGGGCTTTGTTTGTGCTCCTAGACAGCGACACTTACCATGGGCGAGGTGAGGGTTACGGCGGTCCTCGGGAAGACGAGGGCGGTTGACCGTGTGTGGGAGAGGGGTCAGGTCATAGGTGTTGTCTCCGGGGTAAGGAGGAGGAGCCGTGTTGGGGACCTCGACGGCGTCAGCCGACTGGTGAGCCCGACGGGCGGCGGGAGAGTTGGTGGTTGAGGAGGGCATGGTTGCTGGGTAGATTACAGAGGTTTCGGGGGGCAGAGAGAAAAGTTGCGTTGAGTAGGGGACGAAGACGTGAAAAGTTGCTGTTCTTATACGCGCTGCAGCGGCGAGTGGACCGGCTGTTGTGACTTGTGAAAGATGATGGATCCGATGGAGGTGTGTTGACGGGAGGTGAGATAGATGAATCGGGGCAGCGAACTAGTGACTAGCGCTCGTGCAATGGCGTACGGTGGCCAACGGCAAATGAGTACGGGGTGGGGCCTAGCCTGGGTGCTGCTACGGTGGTGTGCGCTGGGCGGGGAGAGCGGGAGCATAGTCGGTCAATCGACTCACCACTAGCCTGTGAGCCACGCGGCTCTCGGGAGCTCGGAACCAGTTCCACCAGATCCAGTCAACTCAGTCTATGCAACAACAGCCGTGCCTTAGGCCGTCTGGCGCCTAAACTCCAACTCCCGCGCATGTGGCACCATACGTGCCTATTCAGACCTCCACTTCCGACGTCCACTTCGATCGACTACCGTCAACATTTCCGAACACTCCGAAACGGACCCACCACACCGCAACTCATGTTCCCCCCGCATGGCCTGCTAGCCGGCGAGCCGGCTCCGTCGGTACAGATACTCCTCGGCTGGTGTGCCGAGAACGACGTCGAGATCTCTCCCGCGCTGAGCATCGAGGAACGGTATGGCGGCTGGGGTCTTGTCGCGAAGGAGCCGCTCGAGCTGGGCGCAGTACGTGAGTGGACCTCATTCGAGGCGATCGAGGCTACACGGTTGTGACTGCTAGCTGACTTCAGTTTACAAGCTTCCCAAGACCTCGATTCTCTCTGTCCGCACCTCGTCCCTTCCCGAACTGCCGTTGGACGCCCGGCCAGGAACTAGCCACACGATCCTCGGCCTGTCGCTCGCGCTGCTGCATGAGCTACGTCTCGGACGCGAGTCCAAGTTCTTTGGCTACCTGCAGAGCCTTCCCCGCGAAACGGTCCCGATTCCCACGCTATGGCCTTTGATCGAGGGCGCCGAGAAAGCAGACGCCGAAGAGGCTCTCGCCTGGCTGAAGGGCACGGATGCCGAGCGAGACCTGCGTCGAAGAGACAAGGAAGGACTCAGCCTGGTGTGTACACGGCTCTGAGTTTGGTGACGAAGCTGACGACAGCCTGCCCTGCGCGAGTTCTACGACGCTGCCAAGTCCGGTCTGCCTCTTACGAAGGCACACCCCGACCCCTCCCCCTTCGCCGCCTTCGCCTACGCCTTCTCGCTCGTCTCGACCCGCGCCTTCCTCATCGACCTGTACCACACGATTGCCCTGTGTCCCTTTGCAGATGTCGCAAACCACTCCAGTTCTCCGCACACCTCGCTCGCGTCCGACGACTTTGTGTGCCACCGCTGCGGCTCGCTCGCGCGATGCGTGCACGATATTCCGAACCCGCAGACAGGGATCGTGGAGCGGCTAGCCCACCTGGACCCGAACGCGCGGCAGACAATAGGCAAGGGCCGCGACACGGTGGACATGTACGTCGAATGGCCGCTGAAGAAGGGCCAGGAGGTCTTCAACTCGTATGGCGAGAACTTGCCCGACTCGAGGCTGTTGGTGGAATGGGGCTTCGTGCCGGGGGCTTTCCCCGACGCTGCTCCCACTCCCGACGGAGCAGCGGGCGGCCGCGAGGGCTCGGCGCGCGAGGACGAGCTCCTCGCCGAGGGCGTGACGTGGTCCCTTTCCGAGCTGTGTCCCGACATCGTCGCCGAAGCCTGGGACAAGATGCAAGAGGAGGTCGAGCTGGCGTATGCGTCCCGCTTCGAAGCCTCTGAGGGATCCCTGCTTTGCGCCGCGTCGCCGAAACCGATCTACCACATCAACGCGGGCGGCCAGGCGTCCCTGCGTCTCTGGGGACCGGTCTATCTCGACGCGCTGCGCGAGGTGCGCAAGCGGCGGAAAAAGAAAGCGCGGTCCAAGACCGCCTCCGTCTCTCTCGACGAGGCGAGCGGGGAGGTGCCGAGCGATTTGGAGCTCTTGCTCGAGGACGTGAAGCAGCTCGAGCAAGTTTGGGAGAAACAGGAGGGCACGCTGAGTGCGGCCAACGCGCGCGCGGCCAAGACAATGGGCAAGCTCCTCGCACGGAGGTTGGTCGGTATGCGTAAGCCCGACCTCGGCGTTGGCGAGCTGTACGATCTGAGGGAGAGTGCGACGGGCCTCACGGCGCTCGCGCTCACGGTCGTCACGGACGAGGTGGCGCTGCTCGAGTCCACGCTGGCGAGGTGGGAGGAGCTGGCCGCCATGGCCGAGCCGTAGTTCGCCGTAGGGAGTAGGTTGCAGTCATACATTGATACAACGATATGTACATTTCTAGATGCGCACCACACCAGGTCTACAGGGTTATGCCAGCACCACGCTACGTCTCCCACGGCTTCTGGCGCACACATCCGCCAGGCAAGAGGTACCTGTACGTCTCCGGCTTCTCCTTCAGAAGTCGCGGCACGTCCATGGCCGAATTCGTCCGCTGCATCGGCGCCATCTTGCGCGCGAGCTCGCTCCACGAGTACGCCTCGGGGAGCATGTCGAAGATATCCGTTCCGTCGCAGATAACCTTTTGGATCCGTTCTGGGTCGAGGAGCTCGGCGCGGCTGCGGTCCGCGTGCGAGTAGGCCTGCATCTTGAACTGGAAGTCGCCGATGTGCTTGAAGCAGAAGGAGCAGTGCCAGCCCGCATCGCCCAGGAGCGTCTCGGACACGCGCCCATGGCTGTATCCCGTCGACGGGTGGCGGCGGACAGAGGCGCGCCAGCTGTCGTGGTCGAGCAGGAACTCGAATGAGTACACGTAGTTGGCGAGCTGGAGGTGGATCACGTCGCCGTAATCGCAGGTCTTGAGGAGCTGGAGCGTGGAGGCGCGCGGGAGCTCGTCGACGTCGCTCATCAGCACGAGGTCGCCCTCGCGCACACCTGCCCTGGCGAGCGCATCGTTCATGGACGTACGCATCTCCGCCTCCTGGTCAAAGGGGTGCTCGCCAGGCGCGAGCTCATGGCCCCTATGCAGCGCGTAGTGGATCTTGTCGGCCGCCCAGTCAAACAGGTGCTTGTTCTCCTTGAACGTCGCGTTCTTTGACAGCCCGGTAAAGGTGTGGTCGCTCTCGAGGATTACGAAGCCGTCCACTACATCGTACAGCTCACGGAGGCGCAGCTGGAGCAGGTCAATCTCGACGGAGAAGATGACGGCGTCGTAGACCTTGGGTGCCGAGGACCGCGGCTTCCAGCCGTGCAGGGAGCACCATTCGGACGGCGAGAGAGTGGATTGGGGGTAGTGGGGGACGACGGTGAAGGGACGCTCGGGGTGATCCCACAACGGTCGCGTCAGGTAGCCGAAGTCTCGCCAGGCGAGAGCGAGTCGAGACCAGAAGGTGAGGACAGAGACGGCAACGACGAAGAGGAAGAGGATGATGAAGCGGCGGTGTTGCCGCGAGAGCGCCATGGTGGCGGGGAAGTCAGGAGCGAGAGCGGAGGGGAGGAGATGGGGAATGGGGGACAGAAAGCGGGGATGGAGCTCGTGTCGAGTGTCGTGTCGAGCCCGTTGGGACTGGGGCGTTAAGGAGGGTGGAGTGTGGACTCTAAGAGATAAGATAGACTGATGGTTTGGTGTGCAAGTGAGATCACAGCGATGCACTATAGCACCGGATTACCGGAGCGTCACGAGCGCCAGACTAATGAGTGAGGCGGGGCTGCAACCAGCCATGTGGGGCTAAGAGGCCGGCCTATGAGGCTGGGACTCGTCTACAATTGTTTGAGACATGGCGCTCTGTTTCCTGGACACATGCTTCGTCCACTCGCTCCTTGCTTCATCGTACTCCTCTTCCTGATGCTCGGAACCATATAACTTGCGACTTGCTCATGCTCTGCAGTCCAAGACTCGCATGCAGGGGCTGTCGGACAAGTGAGTGACAGCTGACAAGGGACGAATGCCGCACCGCTAAGAGTGAGGGCGCAGCAGGAGCGGATCCGTGCTCGGCTCGCCACCATCCCTCTCTTCTCTTCTTCCTCCAGGAGTGACGGTCAGTTTCTCCCCTGCGCAGATCAGGATGACGCCGTTCACTTTCTCCACTGAACTCCCCATCTGCCCAAAGGGCAAACACACATGGGTGCATTCCAACGTTTCCGGCGGGTACCTCTTATACACAACAAAGTGGCACTGCCCCCAGGCCTGAGTTCTTGAGGTGCTGCCGGCGCGCAGGCAGAGCAGTTCAGGGTCGTGCCTCAACATCCTGCCGATTTCCAGAAATTCCTGTCGTCGAAACCGTTCTCTACTGCCATTCGACAAACAAGCGACAGCACAAGCCCTGGCGTTCATTAGTGCGTCTGAGCGTGCATGCGTGCAGCAAGACGGGCTGCATGTTGTGCACTGTACGCTGAGAGCTCCCGATGTCCGGTGCCGACCCTGACAGAGCTGAACTGGCGGAATTCCGTAACCTTGCTGTCAGGCTCATACCTTTCCCCCCATGCGGAACAGACAGACACTGCAAGGTCTCGTTTGTGCATGAGAGGCAGCCCAGAGACCAGCAGACACACAACTTTCAACGTGCGAGTGTGTGAGAACACGCTGGGCGAAGCGCACCACAGTGCTGGATCTTGGATCCGGAAGCAACATTAATTAAGCGTCAGGTGCGTCAGAGCTCGTCAGGTGGTCCGTCACCCGTTAGGCTCGGAACGCGGAGCGTCCTGCGCTCACACCGAGACGAAGACGCGCAAGCGTCCTCGTCCCCGTACAAACACTGCACTGCATTGCTTACTTCTGAGGAGACTGATGTGAACGATGCTGATGCCGGATACTCGGTACACGATCGGTTCTTTCCCGCTTGACTCCAGGGCTGGACTTTCACCCAGGACTGTTTGCTCGACCCCGGAGCCTGGGCGTTGCCGCGGTCGGCGCCCCAGTTATACAGCTTGTGATTACAGCACATCTCAGCAACTCTGTCCACACCGAATATCGCTGGGAAAGAAAACTCAGGTGTGTGCTCTAGACTGATGTTTTCCAGAGCTCGCCTTCGTTCGTCCGTTCGTGAGCACTGGGGCCATGAACTCGGCCAACTCTCGACGCCGGCGCCTCTTCCGGCTCCCTGTTCACTCGTGTCAGCCTTGACGTGCTAGCCTGCGGCTTGCTCGCTCTCATTCCTCTTCTGGTTGTTGCCTTTGGACAATTCTGCGACCATGTTCTGCACCGCGATTGTTTTCTGCCCAAGATCAGTCCGCGACGGCCCTGTGATTTACACGCGGAGGGCTCAACAGGCTGTTTGACGTTGATGGCGACCGACACCGTCCGGCTCATGACTGGCTCAGCCCGCTACCATCTTTTGTTCTCTTTCACTCCCTCCATCTCACCAGCCCTTCGACGACTCACGCCCTCTCTGTTTGGCTCGCTCCCCATGTGGTCACTCGTCTCGTCCACCGCCTTGCTTTCCGTCACCGCACTTTCCCTCGTGCTCAACTGTCCGGTGCCGATTCCCAGACTCTGTTGAGTCCCCTGCACTCAATACCTGCATACTGTTCCACCATCCCTCTCTCCCTTCGTCGATGGGCAGCTAGAGTGGCCAGCACTGGTCGGTGAACACGCTTGTCCGTCTGCACGCTCATTCTGCCTGTCGGGGCAGCTGTGATGTTCTCGTCTATCTATGACGCCGCGGTTCGTCATCTCGGGAGAAGACCACTTGGAAGCTCGGGTCACCCAAGTGGCGCGGTGCAGACCCTATGCCTGTGCATCTCCGTAGGGCACTCCTGGGAGTCGTTGAGCTCACCTACGTTTTGGAGCTAGTGGGCTGCGACTTCCCATTGCTGACGCTGCATCCTGCACTCGAGGAGAGAAGGACTAAGCGTGCAGGGAAAGGACCCGATGGCGTCTGGTCCTCTCCAAACCGTTAGCAATGCGTCGCACACTCGTCCGGATGTCTCACAACGACTGTCCACAACGACTGTCAGAGGGCTGCAACGCCCGACGCGCGATGCCACCCTAACTTCCGAGGAAGCGACAGATCAGAGCGCCAGTAAGCACCCCGAGAGGCAGGACAAGAATGAACGTGTACTCTGAAGTGGTGATCCGGACAGTCCTGAGTCTCCCAGGATGTCACGGCAGTGCGTCCGAGCGACTGCACAGAGTGTCACCTAGGACGCAGGCGCACGTCTACTTAAGAAAGAAATCACGCACGCCTCAACCCCTTTCGAACGGCGTTACGCACTCGCTGCACTCGAGCTGTCGCCGCAGCATTGCCTCGGAACTCATATATTCCAGACTAGAAAGACTTTGGAGTACTCCACAGTCCCATAAGTCCCAGCTGACTTGCGGCAGCGATCAGAAAGGCGACCGCTCACTGCAGCGACGCGCTCATGTCTCGTGCAAGTGCTTCGCATGCATCGAGGTGCAGCAAGGAGACCAAGAGTCTTCTCAGTGTCTCACGAGCATCAGCATAAGGCGAGGGGAGGGGTACCGTTCGCTGGTCAGTCAACATGCCCGGAGGACCCCTCGAACAGCGCCGGGTCTCCGCGGTGAGGATGCCAACTCGGTCCCCGCCACCACAACCAACCAGCTGCCGTGCCTCGCGCCCGCTGGCGAGCTTCGGGACGCTGCACTACCGCACTAGTCTCGTTATCTCACCTCCCACAAGGGGTTGTGGCAGCCTGCGACTGTGGCAGCTGTGGGTCTACGATGTATGAACTGCCTCTCGTCGAAGGCGGGTTGATATTAGGAAGGTCCGCGGCTCGTAAGATTACCGAGAATCGAAAGTCTACTTCGCCGCTTTTCGGCCGATAGAACACGGTAATGCTCGACTAGTTCTGAACACACCATCTGGGACTCGGACTAGCAGGAGCATACACGGGGTGCTGATAGGTTCCACGCGGCGCTTTCCGAGCGTCCTCCCTTCCCTCCGACGTTCAGACATCCAAGTATCATCGATACAGAATTCCATTGAGCATTCCACGACCCGATGACGATATGAAGCGATTAGAGATGATAAGCGAGTCATGCGAGGATCAGGCTCCCTGAATTGACGTGTTGTTTTCGGTATCACGATTCGACTGGGGAGAGTCGGGCGCTCTTTAACCGAGGGGGATTACACGCGCTGGACCGGTCTCTGGATAAGGCCCGTTCCGTGCTTTTGCCCTCGCTCGCCTCTTAGCCGAAGTACCAGACACCTCTCCGTGTGGAACTCTCCTCCTGGATCATCTGCGCCGCTCTGTCGTTTTGACATCTCACCAATCCACCAAAATGCTCGCTGCCACTCGTCACTCCGCCCTCCGTGCCGCCCGTCTCTCGACTGTTGCCCAGCGCCGTCTCGCCTCGACGCTCGTCTTCCTCGAGCAGAAGGGAGGCAAGCTTAACAACGGTTCATTGTCAGCTGTTACAGCCGCTAAGTCCATCGGCGGAGACGTGAGTATAATGCTTAGCGAGGGGAGCAAGAGGACGGAGCAGTCCGAAAGAAATGTGCTGACAAGTGAACAGGTTTCTGGTGTCGTTGTCGGTTCCAAGGCTGACATCGATGGCGTTCTTGAGGAGGTCAAGAAGTGCGTCGGGACTTGGCTCCGGCTCCAACCGGGAGCCGAATTCCACAGTAGCTCTTCGAACTCTCGCTGACGATTAGGATCGACGGTCTCTCCAAGGTCTACACCGCCGCTTCGGACGCCTACTCGCACGCTATTGCTGAGAGTGAGTAACACTATGAAACGAGCCTAGAGCGGAGACTGACTCGACTCAGACGTCGCTCCTCTCCTTGCCGAGGTCGTCAAGTCCAAGGGTGCTACCCACCTCATCGGTGCCCACACCGCTGCCGGCAAGAACATCTTCCCCCGTCTCGCCGGTACTCTCGATGTCTCCATGGTGAGTTTCTTAACTGGCAACTTTCGCGGCAGTCCGAAATGATTCCCGAGCCGAAAAGCCGAAGTCCGCTCCGTGTGTCTGTTAACGCTTTAGATCTCCGACATCATCGCCCTCGAGGGTGAGGACACCTTCACTCGCCCCATCTACGCTGGTAACGCCATCCTCAAGCTCAAGTCTGGCCCCAAGGACACTGTCAAGGTCGTCACCGTCCGTACTACTGCCTTTGACAAGGCTAAGGCCGAGGGTGGCTCCGCCGCTGTTGAGGAGGTCCCCGCTACCGAGGCTTCCAGTGAGTCTTGATGATCTCTCGGATGCTGTTGCATGCGGGGGAGAAGTCGTAGAAGCCGAAGGCGTTCTGTTCGAGAGCTTCGCTAACCTTCAGCCCCCACCGAGTTCGTCAACGAGGAGATCGTTGTTTCTTCCCGCCCCGACCTCGGCTCCGCTCCCCGTGTCGTCTCTGGTGGCCGTGCCCTCAAGAGCAAGGACCAGTTCGACTCCGTTCTTGAGCCCCTCGCTGACGCTCTTGGTGCTGGTAAGTTTCCGTCGAAGGTTATCCGTATAAACTCGGCTAACTCGTTTTCCAGCTATCGGTGCCTCGCGTGCTGCCGTCGACGCTGGCTACGCCGACAACTCGCTCCAGGTCGGCCAGACCGGTAAGGTCGTTGCCCCTGAGCTCTACGTTGCCATCGGTATCTCGGGTGCCATCCAGCACCTTGCTGGTATGAAGGAGTCCAAGATGATCGTCGCCATCAACAAGGACGCCGACGCTCCCATCTTCCAGGTTGCCGACGTTGGTCTCGTTGCTGACCTCTTCGACGCCGTCCCCGAGATGGTCAAGGAGGTTGAGAAGCAGAAGTAAATCCATAAAAGTCGGTAGTAGACAGGTGTGCATCGATGCATTAAGGCGTCATTATAGCTCGACTTGCGCAAGCTGGGGCGTTGATGGTGACCGAGTCGGTACGGCTACATGACGCGAGGGGCAGTAGGCAGGCGAGAGCGTGGGAAAACGCAGGCATGCGGGGGAGAAGGCAGGACTAGCGGTCCAGTCAGCAAAAGCAATAGGCGCGCCACCCGGAGGTCTTGGAGACTCAGGGCCTGAAGTCACGCGCGTAACCAGCCACCCATATACCGGACGAAGGATGATTGAGGTTACCCGCTCGAAGTCATTTCCTGCTTTTCTCAGTCGCTATCATACCCACCAGCTGTCCATCCACGCCCTAATCCACCTCAGAACACTGCCTACGAGGTAGTTGTGCAACGCATACCATCTAGTCGAGTTTCTATCCTCTGCTCAAGCTTCGCCCGCACACAACTTCGCCCGTAAACAACAAATCTGCGCCACTGGACGCGTGCGGACAATGCTCCTTAACGAGCTTCTCCTCTCCAAGCGGGGCCCGCTGGCCAAGGTCTGGCTCTCCGCTCATCATGAGCGCAAGCTGGGAAAGCGCCAGGCGCTTGCTGTCGACATTGACGAGAGTTGTGGTGAGTTTATTGTGGTGGATGGCTTGGGAAACTGACGTAAACAGATGCTATTCTGACGCAGGACGTCGAGCCTCTCACTCTCCGTGTTTCTGGACAGCTCATGCTTGGTGTCGTGCGCATCTACGGTCGCAAGGTCCAGTACCTCATGGATGACTGCAAGGAGATGCGTGAGCGGATCACGATGGCGTTCCGACCGGGAATGGTCGACCTGCCGCAGGACCAGATCCGTGCGTCCAAGAACTCGATCACGTTCACGGAGCTGGCTCCGAACGTCGACATGATTGACATTCTTGACTGGTCGTTCCAGGTGCCCACCGCCGACTACGCCCCAAGCAAGAACACGGCGCCGCCGAACCAGACCAACCTTCGCTCGCGCGAGTTCGGTGCGTTCAACTTCGGACGCCCCGCTGTGCTGTCCATCTACGGTGACGGATCGTCTCGCCAGGGCTCGCCGTTCGGTTCATCCACCTCGCACCTCGACTCCCAGGACTTCAGGGGTGTCGACCTGGGTCTGAACCTCGAGGAGTGGGACGAGTCGATGGAAATTGGTCGTGATGCCCAGCGCGCTCGTAGCAAGAGTACCGCTCTTTCTGTCCGCGGATCCAGTGTCATGCGTGACGACCACGCCCCCATGGACACCGACAATTTTGGGGTTGAGGACGACTTCAACCCGGTCGACCTTGACCTCGGGCTTGACGACCTTCCCGAGCTCACGTCTGACGGCCCTGCACCTCTCGAGGCTGGAGCCACCGAAGAGGAGCCCCGGCACGTGCGCGAGGCGAGCACGCTGTCGACCCCGCCACCCGAGTCACCGCGCGGTGCGAACTTGACGATCGACGTCTCGCCCCGCACGGCGAAGCGCATCGCCGAGGCGCAGCAGCACCGCCCGAAGCGAGTGCGTGTTGTGCGTGCCGACGAGGAGCTGGAGCTGGCGGACGACGAGTTTGCGCCGCCCAAGGATGAGGACAGCGATATCCTCGGTGTGGAGCGTTTCATCCCCGCCGATCCCGAGGCTGTGCGGTTGCGCGACATCATTGACGACCCCGCCGCGCACTTTCTTCCGACGATAAAGGTTGACGATGAGACAGTCATTTTCGCTGGCCCTAACGGCCTCGCGCCTGAGCTTGCCGAGCTCTTCACGTTCCCCATCAACGTTCTGCGACGAAACCGCGAGCCTGAGCCCGAGCGCCCGAACAAGCGCGCGCGTTCGCTCACCTCGGAGCTGTCTGACCTTGAGGACGACCCGATGGAGGAGGCTCGTCGCCAGAGCCGCCTTCCCAGCGAGGCTGGATTCGAGCCCGACTTCGGTGGTGGCTTCGACAACGACATCTCGTTCGACTTTGGCGGCCTTGCCTCGCCCCCGCCAATTGAAGGCGACAAGGTCCGTGCTCCCTCTCTCGCGCCGTCGATTGCGCAGAGCATCGCTCAGTCTGTGCGCTCCGCGCGCCTCGCCGGTGAGGAGGGCGAGTGCAAGCTCATGATCTTCGACCCGCGCGTCAGTGCGAGCCAGATGACGAGCGGCAGCGAGGAGACGCAGCGCGACACCGGTGGCGTCAGCAAGAGCACTGGAATGGCGATGGGTCTTCTGCGTGCCGAGATTGAGGCGATTGAGGCCGAGGACAAGTCTGTCAGCTTCGACGAGCTCTCGCGTGGCGCCTCGAAGCGCGCCGCGTCGACCGGCTTCTTCGAGCTCCTCGTCCTCGCCACTCGCGACTGCGTCAAGCTCGAGCAGAAGAAGCCCTTTGCCGACATCCACATCCGTGCCAAGGACCGCCTGTGGGAGGCGACGCCCATGCCCCAGACCCAGACTGCGTAAGCAGTTGAAAGTGATGCCGGGCATGTGGGCCATGCGCGCATGCTCGAAGCATGGCCGGTACGCAGGTTCGCAGATCACCGAGATCGGCGCCGGTGGGAAAGGTACAGCCGCCCGCCGGGCGTCGTATGTGTCGACATGTGTTGTAATGAGGGCGTGGCGGCAATCAGAGTAGTCAGCGCTTAGCTGTGTGCGGCGACCCGGGTTCGAAAACATACCTCCCCGCTAAGCCTCGCTGCTGCCGTTCCGTCTCCAGCTCCAGCTCCATCTCTTCCCTCCGCTATACTCTTCTCCTCTCGTTTCTCGTTTCAGAAGTCTACACGAGCGAGCGCCCCGAGCCCCCCCTAGTCTTTGATTTTGTATGTCTCCGGATATTGTAGTTGACCCTCATCCTAGTATAGTGATATGCATATGCTATGACTTCGTACACATCTGAGCGTGTCAGTGTGTGGTTGGGAGATAAGATAATGGAAGAGAGGGCGGGGGTATCTGAATTTCTGGCCTGCCGCTGTACCATGCACGCATATGCACGAAGAGGGTGGTCAGACAATTATTTCGAACTGCCTCCGGCCCGTCTCCCGAGCTTTCCGAACGGTATGGGCTTGGCAGACCAAGCGAAGCGGTGCCCGAAGCGGTATCCATTACGAGTGGGCTGACACGGTGCAGAGCACCGTGGGATCTGGGGTAGGGGGAGTGTGCCGGGGCAGGCTGGAGCAACGCTGGGGAATGGGGGGAAAGGTTTGTAACCTTGCTGCAGAGACGAGGATCGGTACTCGGCCGGCACATATCGGCACCTGCTGCGGCACCTGCGGTACACCCGTACACGCGGAGGCACTGCACGCAGGCCCACCTAGCTTGGGGCTCGGTGCGCGTCGCGGTGCCAAGATCGCCGCTTTGCCTGCCCAAGTGCTGCATGCACTACTGAGTATTGGAGTGCAGCGTAACTCGTGGCTTGTTCCTGTTGCTGCTGGCACGCCGGCGACCAAATGCGAGTGGGGACGTATATCCCTGATTCCCGCGCACCCTCTGCGCCAGCTACGCAAAAACTTACCCCGCACCACCTTCGTACTGACCATACTGGGCGAGCCGTACTTCCCCGCATTCTCTTCCGCTCGCAATGCATACCCCAGTCGCAAGGGACCCTGATCGCTTTTCGAATGCAGCGCGCCAACGTACCCAAAGGTCAGATGCAGGTTCGAAATCATCTCGAGCCGTTGCCCATCAGGGGGAGATCGTTTGACCTCCATCCCTTGACATGATCCCTCCGTCTGCCCGTCTTTGGCCATAACGTTGCGGGCAGCACGCTGAGCTCAGGGCCGGGGCCGGCCCACCCTCTCTACGAGCACTGCGCAGAGGGCTGCAGAGGACAAGCAGGAGATTGAGTGAGCACGTTGCGGCTCCTGCGGCAACGGAGCTCCCCCCGGCGCCCCCGTTCTGCCCGTTCCGTCCTGTGAGTGGCTCACAGCAGCCCAGAAGCGGTTCTCGGCGGCACAGTAGCGGTGCATGTGGGATCGCGCCCCGCACTCGCTCCCAGTCACTGCACATGAGTGGCTGTCTGCGGCAGTGGTCGGGCCACGCCCCCGAACGTACTTCTGGGCCATGTCTGCAACAACCCCGCATCTCGGCGTCTCGCGCGTCTCCTCGCTGCCCTCGAGGGAGGACAAGGGCGAGATCTGACGCACCATGAGGGGTCAGTAGTTGCACCGCCCGCAACGAGTCCAGAATACGCCGCTGTCACTTTGCAACGAATTCCAACTCGAATCCGCATGCAACTATCAGTAATGATGGCGACTGAACTTGACCAAATACGGCGTATACGGAGACGGTCGTTAACAGCCGTAATTCCTCGGATCGCGGAACACGTAGCACCGGTGTACCGGGTGAACAATTCAGCCTCTTGCACAGACAACGACGACAGTTCAGCAAGAGCATTCGCGTCTATCTCGCCTGGCTCGCGGGTGTGATGCCTTGCCTCAGCAGTTGTGTGAGGTGCTGTGTCGTCTCACGCCTCCAGGCCCAGGCCAGACTCTTTGGCGTAACTGGCGTCTGCACGAGCATTTGGACGAGTCGCTCGGCGCTGTCCTTCTTGGCCATCCTCGCAGACCTCGCGGTGCTCGCGTCTCTCGCTCTCTGGCTGCGTTCTGAATACGTTGAATGCATGTGGGGGTGGTGGGGAATGTTTTCGAATGGCGGCAACGGCTGGCAACACTGGCTCTGTTGTCTTCCTCGGGTCCTGTGCCTTGGGCAATTGGGCTGGCTGGAACCGCCCGCTGCGCCCCTGTCCCCCCTTCCTCGCAAGAATCGAAATAGATCACCCTCTCCCCCTCAGGGCCGACCCAGGTTGCCTTCCTTGGGCCAGCTACGTCAGCGCTTAGCCAACAACCACCACCACCGACGGATCATGCCAGTCCCAGTTCCCCAGCTCGACACGTCGAAGACACCGACGACCGAGGCGAGGTCAGAGATCAGAAAAAGTCGCGCGCGATTTATAAAGACGCTGCCCTCCAGCAAGAGATCAGCACCATCCCCACCCCCACGTACCATTCGTACACAAACCTCTTCCATCGTTGACGCTCCGCCGTTGCCGATTGTATCACATCGGTGAGTGAATCAGTACCGTGCCTGGCCGCTTTTGGCTGGCTGGCTGGGCATTAATCCCCCCCCCCCCCCCGCACGACCGCATTACGGCTGCCATCCTGGCCATCCTGCTGCTTCTGTCGATTCTGTCGCTTCTGGCAGTTCGAAGGGGCGCAGCGTGTCGTCTTGTTCTGTGACGCATCCCCTTGTTCTCCCCGATGCGAACGTTGTTCTCGTCGCTGCTTTCTGTGGCGGCAACGAGTTCTGCGCAGACAAAGCGGCAGACGCGGTCCTGGGTAGCTGGGGATCGAGCTAGGCTGGATGACCGGGCTGGCCGCGCTGGATCCGTCTGGATCGGCTGGATCCGAAGATCCGAGTTGCGACCCCGCAAGCCTGGACGGTGACCTGGCTCCCCTCCCGTGCCCTCATCCCCCTTGTGGCCTCGTGCCCTCGTGCGCTACCGGTGCCCGGCCCGTGGCCCGCGACTCCAGCTTGTTGCATCATACATGCGACCCAGCGGTTGCTCGAAACACGCGCAGCCTGCGAGCTCCAGCACTCCAGCACCAGCACACCCACTGTACAATGCAAGCGCTCAGCTGACCACATTCCCAGACTCCCCCAAGCTCCGGATACCTAGTATTTAGAGCGTGTACAACATCCTCCACTCTTATCTCTTGTCACTATTCTCTGATAGTGTCGTATAATCAGCGGTAGACTTTCTGGTGAGTACTCAATTCCGTCTTTCCCATTACAGTTAGATCTTGTGTGTGGTGTAGGTTGGAGCAGAGACAAAAGAGGCAGATCGTATGGGTCATCTGGGTGAACAATCTACGTGTGTACACCTGGTGTGCTGGGCGCTGTCTGACGTGCCGGCGGTCGTGCCGTGCGCCGCGGCGGAGGGCCGTACGTCACTGGGCGCTGGGACAGAATTACTGTGTCCGCCCATGGCGTGGGCAATGGCGGGCGCGCAATGGCGGGCGCACTGTCTGTGAACTCTGGCTGAGCTCTGGCTGTCCAGCCTCTCCTGGCTCCTGGCCTCCTGGGCAGCTCTGCGCGGCTGAGCATAGCAATGCAGCAGCCTTTGAGTGCAGCGAGGGCGTGCGCAGTGTGCACACTGCACACGAGCACACGTCCCATACGTCCCAGCGAGCCCAGTCTACCCCAGCATTGCCCCAGTGCGTAGCGCACAATGAGGACGCACGCATTAACGCAACGCCCGTTCCTCACTGTCCCTCGAGCTTCCACCTCCACACACCACTCGACTCCATTCCCCTCTAAAACGAGGCAGCAAACGCCAGGCAGCTAGTACAGCCAGCCGAGCCCTGCCCCCGCCTGGCCGGGCCCGCTCGCGCTGGCCGTGCTATCGCTACCTGATGGTAGCGGGGCTTCCCCACGCCCTTCAGTGCCATATGCCATCATACCCCGTACCCCGCACTCCCACACGACATTGCCTCCCGACATATAAGCTGACGTCCCCCACAGTCTCTCGTTGCCCTTGTCTTTCCCATCCTCCCACCCTCTCCTCCCCTCCCCACCGTACACAATGGCCACTCCCGTTGCCAGTACCCCCGCCGCTCATGTAAGTTCGCGATCCAAGCCTCTGAACTATAGCTGACCTCGCAGGGCT
The DNA here is from genome assembly GCA_039545355.1 of Trichosporon coremiiforme. NCBI lineage: Eukaryota > Fungi > Basidiomycota > Tremellomycetes > Trichosporonales > Trichosporonaceae > Trichosporon > Trichosporon coremiiforme. The sequence goes on from BCJJ01000007.1 coordinate 1,235,034, forward strand.
CGGCGCTGCCGATTCCTCAGCACCTCAACATCAGCGGCACCCCCAAGTCGGTTACCTCTGACAAGACGTGAGTATTCTGCAAGCCAGACGGCAGCGCCGCGGTGCCGTGCCCAGCTTTAGCTCTGCCATTGCCGCACAACCGCCCGCGGATATGCCTCGGTGCACAGACATTGGTTGAGTAAGCGCTGACGTCGATCAGTGGTTATGTGCCCTCGCCCTTCCCTGCCAAGGGCCAGCAGCAGGAGGCCGTCGCCGACATCCTCGACAAGTCCGGCCTCATGCCCCGCGAGCTCGTCCACGGCGAGGTCGACTGGTTCTACAACTCGCTCGGTATCGACAACGGCTACTTGTGAGTGTCGACATGCTGCAGCTCCGTGCTCGTGCTAGGAGCCCCAGCTATGAGCATGCAGCTCTGTGTGTGAGAACAGGTCACTGACGCTACAGCCTCGCTGAGACCCCTCAGATCATCGCGGACCACGTCCTCGCCCTCTACTCGGCCAAGCTCCTTGCTTTCACCAAGCACGACCCCAGCAAGCTCGTGATCGACCTCGAGAAGATCACGACTGAGGAGGACACGAAGCAGGGCGCCAAGGAAGGCGCCGTCTTCATCCACTCGTCGGCCGCGGGTGTCTCGGCCACTGACGGCCCCGGTGCCAACTGCGAGAAGCGCATCGATGATGACTTCATTGACAAGTCGACCCCCGAGAAGGCCTGGCGCCTCGAGACCTACCGCTCCGCCGGCTCGGTCTCGGCGACCAGCTCGCAGCAGCTCCGTTGCTACTTCGTCTCGCCCTGCGAGTTCCCCGGCACCCCCGCCAAGAAGCTCGCGGACGGCTCGACCGACCTCCGCTCCGTCTCGGACAAGGGCTTCCTCGAGAAGGCCACCCCCAACACCCTCGAGATCTACCAGAAGGTCATGACCGAGGTTGAGCGCCGCGACGGCCCCGTCATCGAGATGTACGAGCTCGAGGACTCGCGTGAGCACCGCGTCGTCATCGGCTACAAGATGGGCGGCACCCACCGTTACTTCTCGGCCCTCTCGGACCTGTACCACTTCTACGGCCTCTACTCGGCCCGCAAGTACGTCGAGCAGTTCGCCAACGGCGTCACCATCATCTCGATGTACCTCAACCCCGTCCCCAACTCGAAGGCGCCCCCCATCGAGCACTCGATCCAGCAGATCGTCCGTGAGGCCTCGCTCCTCTACTGTCTCCCGGATAACCCCTTCTTCACCGTCGCTGAGGACAACACCCCCCACGCCGTTCAGGAGGCTACCTACGCGTACGCTGGCTGGCTCTTCGCCCAGCACTTCCTGAACCGTCTCGGTCCCGCCTACGCTTCCCTCAAGGCCATCCTTAACGAGAATGACCCTGACCAGGCCGACGTCCTCGCCAAGATCAAGACCCGTCTTCGTGATGAGACCTTCACCCGCGAGAACATCCGCGACGTCATCCTGAACCACCCCGAGCTCATCCGCCAGCTCTACATCAACTTCGCCATGGTTCACTACCCGGCGTCTGACGAGGCTTCCCAGCTCACCCCGACGCTCTCGTTCCAGCGCATCAAGACCGAGCAGCCCCTCTCCGACGAGGACCTCTACTCGGCCATCTGGAAGGGTGCCCAGAGCCCCCTCGCGGCCCAGATCCTCGAGGCTCTCCTCGTCTTCAACAAGCACATCCTCAAGTGCAACTTCTACCAGCCTACCAAGGTCGCGCTCTCCTTCCGCCTCGACCCCGGCTTCCTGCCCGAGGTTGAGTACCCGAAGAAGCCCTTCGGCATGTTCTTCATCGTCGGCTCGGACTTCCGCGGCTTCCACGTCCGCTTCCGCGATGTCGCCCGTGGTGGTATCCGTATCGTCCGCTCGCGTGACAAGGAGAACTTCAACTCGAACATCCGCACCCTGTTCGACGAGAACTACAACCTGTCCGCCACCCAGACGCTCAAGAACAAGGACATTCCCGAGGGTGGATCCAAGGGAACCGTCCTCCCCTCGCTCGGCGCCGACTACTCGCGCTGCTTCGAGAAGTACGTCGACTCGATCCTCGACCTCCTCATCCCCGGCCAGTCGCCCGGTATCAAGGGCCGCATCGTCGACGTCTCTGGCCGCGAGGAGCCGGAGATCCTCTTCTTCGGTCCCGACGAGGGTACCGCCGACCTCATGGACTGGGCTGCCCTGCACGCCCGCGCCCGTGGCGCCCCCTGGTGGAAGTCGTTCACCACCGGCAAGTCGGCTGAGAAGCTCGGCGGTATCCCCCACGACAAGTACGGCATGACCTCGCTCTCGGTCCGCCAGTACATCCTCGGTGTCTACAAGGCCCACGGCCTCAAGGAGAAGGAGGTCACCAAGTTCCAGACTGGTGGCCCTGATGGTGACCTCGGTTCCAACGAGATTCTCCTCTCGAGCGACAAGACTGTCGGCATCGTCGACGGCTCTGGCACGATCTACGACCCCAACGGACTCGACCGCACCGAGCTCCTCCGCCTCGCCAAGGCGCGCAAGATGATCGTCAACTTTGACGACTCCAAGCTCGGCAAGGGCGGATACAAGGTTCTCGTCGACCAGAAGGACGTCAAGCTCCCCACTGGCGAGGTCATCCCCGACGGAACCGTCTTCCGTAACGAGTTCCACCTCCGCGTCAAGGCCGACATCATGGTTCCCTGCGGTGGCCGCCCTGGCGCCATCGACGTCACCAACATGCACCGCCTGGTCGACGCCGACGGCAAGCCCAACTTCAAGTACATTGTCGAGGGCGCCAACCTGTTTATCACGCAGCAGGCGCGTCTCTGGCTCGAGAAGAAGGGCATTGTTCTCTACAAGGACTCGTCTACCAACAAGGGTGGTGTCACCTCGTCTTCGCTCGAGGTTCTCGCCGGTCTTTCGCTCAAGGACGACGAGTACGTGAAGGACATGATCTTCCAGGACGGCAAGCCGTCCCAGTTCTACCAGGACTACGTCAAGGACATCCAGCAGAAGATCTGCGAGAACGCGGCCAACGAGTACAACTGCATYGCCAAGGAATACGCCCGYCAGAAGGGCGCKACGCCKCGCACGCTCATCTCGGACCAGCTSTCGACGACGYTGAACAAGCTCCAGGACGAGCTCGAGTTCTCGGACCTGTACGACAACGCGGCCGCGCGCCGCGCCGTCTTCGAGCGCGCCTTCCCCAAGTCGCTCCAGGCCAAGGTCGGCCTCGACGAGCTCATGACGCGTCTCCCCGAGCACTACCAGCGTGCCGCCTGGAGCGCGTGGCTCTCGTCCAACTTCATCTACCAGTACTCGATCCAGGCGTCCAACGTCGACTTCTTCCACTTCTTCTCCAAGCTCTCCGCCGGCGGCAACTAGAGCAAACAGCCCCTTTAGAAGAGCTCCCGGACATTCCATTATTTCCCCCCTTTCCATAGGTCGTCAGCAGAATCAGAACCAGAACCGAATATCCAAGCAATCCCCTGTACATTTACTTTAATCATGCATTACGAGTGATCCGAATAAGAGTCGAGAAGTAGCGAGCATGGGAGCGACTCACACTCCTCAGGCGCAAGCTATCACAGGCGTCATCGGCGTCCTGTCATTCCGTGCACGTCGAACGCTCTCGAGTGGAGATCCCCACGTCTCCGAGCTAGATGAGATTGGAGCCGGCGGGAGCAAAGAGGACGATAGGACGACGCGCTTCGGGCAAGAGCAAGATTGCAAGATTGCAGGATTTGGTTCCGCCAAAACAACGCCCTGCGCAGACCCAATGTAATGAACCAAAGTCCATACCGCGTATGGGGGCACGCTGGTGCACCGAGCGGTACCGAGAGTGCCGAGGACGTCAGATAGAGGCGCGGCCCTCGTCGCTTGCGCACGCTCTCCGCCCGCGCTGGTCCTTGGGGCGGCGTTCAAGCGCTGTAGCGCTTATCGAGATGGGACCGGGGAACCTCATGGGTTTCTAACCGCCATGCATGGCCTGTATCGCTCGATGGGAGGCTCACAACGCTGCGACATTGGATGCCAACTTCGAATGTTTTCGACTGCCCCAAGCCTTCCTCCATTCTCACCATAAGGACCTGTGACTCTGGAGCCGTCTGTGCCTCCAGTCTGGTCTGGTCTGGTTGTTAGCAATGTCGAAGACTATAGGTATGCTGCACACGATGTCAGAGTCCACAGCACCACGTCGAACGGACCGCGCCCGCTGGCCGAGGACTGTGGGTTGAGATCGGCTATAGCGCCGCACACGGCGCAGTGTACTCCGCCATCGCGGTACAGCTGGCTGCGCACGCTGCCAACGCAGCGACTCTGCGCCCGAGACCAGGTAGACGAGCTGCGCCGCCCACTGATCTGGCACGCCTAGGCCCTTCCCTCGAATCTACACAGGTGAGACCTTGCCACCACACCATCGGAGGCATCACAGTGCTCCTCGGGGCACATCGATGGCGCTGACGTGCAGATCATCGCTCGGACTTGATGCAGACGATGCATGGCGGTACAGACAGTGCATACCCGTAGCAGACCAGATCAACATGCATGTGCTACGCAAAGGTAGCCACTGCGGCCATCGACCCCAGCAGATTGAAGATCACGGGGTAGCGAATGGTGTAAGCTGTATTCACTCGCCGCCTTCTTAGTTTCACAACATCGTCCACCTCCGCTCGACTCCACCATCGGCACCTGCCTGCAACTGCTGTCCTTGGACTGCCAGTACCGCACACACTCGGCATCTCGCTGTCCACTCTCCTAGCTCACCGAGCTAGTGCAAGGAAGCAGGGCAGAGCCGTCATCCACTCCACTGCCGGGGTCATCGCCATCCCAAAGTCACCATGCCGTCGCGCGCTGATCTTGCTCAGCAAGGCTTCACTGTCACTTCGGCCAAGGCGACGAACGGCGAGACGGTTCACATCAATGGTGAGCTACTCGTCGATGAATGCTAGCTAACCCCAGACCACGTTTACGTCTCTCCCCCCTTCAACGACCGTGATGGTTAGTCGACCGCTGCGCCAAATTGACTCAGATCTAACTCCAAGGTTCACCCTACAGTGTCGCGCGCATCCTCGAGTTTCTCCCGCCGAGCATAGCGCAGAAGAAGGGCTCGCGTCACCACTCGAACGAGCTGCACGTCCGCCTCTCGCTGTACTACCGCCCGAACGACGTGAGTTGCATCTCCTTTGCCCGTCAAATCATCAGTGGCCATTTCACAGGCGATTGGCGCGCCGGCAGCAGAGCTGGAGCAAGCTGACGAGGGCAGATTTCTGGCAGGTCCATCTCAGACTACCGCCTCCTCTTGGGCACGATTCACACGGTGATCGAGCCCATCTCGGTCGTCCGCGGCCGCTGCTATGTCCGGCACAAGGACAAGATCTCGGACCTGATTGCATGGAAGCATACCCCCGACCACTTCTACTTTCACAAGTTCTTCGATCCCTACTCGAAGCGCGAGTACGAGGTCGTGCGCACCGTCACCGTCAACAACAGTAGGTACCCATTGCAGATTGACCTAACATACAGTCCCTCCCCATGTCAAGGAAGTGCTGCTGTCGCGGTACGAGTACCTGCTCACGGAGAAGGAGATGGTTGCGGACCTGCTGGATGCGTATCGCACGTGTTGCGTGTGTGAGCAATGGGCAGCTAGCCAGGACACGGTCCGGTGCGAGGTGTGCAAGCAGTTCTACCACATGAGCTGCCTCAACCCACCCCTGCTCGCCAAGCCTGCCAAGGGCTACTCCTGGGCATGTCTGGCATGCACGATCCAGCGCCGCAAAGACGTCGAGTCGGAGAAGTACCGTTTCGTCTCTAATGGCGGATCAGCTCCGCCGCGCACAAAGGCGCAGTCGAGGAAGGAGAAGGCGGCCGCCGCGGCCGCGAACGAGAAAATCTTCGACAAGCCGGACGTCATGTTCCGTGGCTGGCCGTGGAGGTACTTTGGGTAAGCTGATGATGCCATACCCAAGCTGACATCGCAGTTTGCACACCCGTGCTGAGGATACTCTCGACGCCGAGGATCTGATCTACCCCCGTGCTGTGACGCGCGTGGGAACCAAGTTCCAAGCGAACGTGATGACGTGGGAGGAGCAACAGCGGGCTGAGGAGAAGCGCCAGTCGTCACTGCTGGACACTGGATCATCTCGACTGATCTTGGAGCGCGGTTACGACCCCGGAGAGCAGAACCACGACCCGACGTTAATGGTTCTGAGCGAACCCAGCGACGACCTCGCCGACTACATGGAGGAGGTGCGGAGGATGAAGATGCCCGTTCCAGCCTACGACGTGCGTCGGTTGAACGCCGCCGTGGAGGCATACACGGCCTATGGCCGTGACGACGCGATTCGATACCTCAAGTCGCTGAAGCTGGCCGACTTCAACCCGATGGTATGGTCGGACGAGGAGACGCGGCTGCTTGAGGGCGAATTCGCAAAGTGGAACGGACTGCAAGCGTCGGCCGCGTCCAAGGTGCTGGGCAAGCGGCCAGCCGAGGTCGTGCGGTACACGTACATGTGGAAGAATAAGAAGTACAAGGCGGAGAACGAGCTCCTCCGCCAGCACCGCAAGGTGCACTCGATCCACGGGCGGACGTCGTCGACGCTCGGCCCGATCCCGCTCGGACACGTGCGCCGCGCCGACTCGGAGATGCCAGACGACGATGCGAGCTCGCTCTACAACGCCAACTACGTACGCGACCACAAGCTGCAGTGCGCCGTGTGCTGGACACGGATCAGCAACGTGTGGTGGAAGTGCCCCCGCTCCGTGACTGGCAACGCGATGTGCGAGACCTGCGGCTCCAACTACAGAAAGTACGGCGTGCTCTCCGCGCCCAAGGCGGAGGACGCGAAGCGCGACTACAGGAAGGAGCCGAAGAGCCGGCGCGGGGCCAAGGCCGACTCGGCGAGCGGCAACTCGACCCCCGTGCCCCAAGGACCACCCAAGCTGCCCCCTTGCTCGCTCTGCAGGCGTATGGAGCCCAAGGCGAGCATGGCGCGATGCAAGACGTGCACGTTCTCAGCCCACGCAGGCTGCTACGGCATCAAGCCCGAGGACCTGGGCGCCGAGTGGGAGTGCGAGCTGTGCGCCAACGTGACGAACGAAGAGAACAACCTCGACATCAAGTGCATGCTGTGCCCGCGCGATCAGGCCAGTGTCGCGCTCAAGCTCGCGCCGAAGAACAACAAGAAGCCGCCCGCCGACTTTGACGTCCTCTCGGCCCTCAAGCCGACCGAGGGGTGCCGGTGGGCACACATCATCTGCGCCTCGTGGACGCCCGAGGTGCAGTTCAGCGACGGCACGACGCTGAAGGACGTGGAGGGGATCAGCGCGATCCACGACGAGAGCTGGGAGGCAATCTGCACGTTGTGCGGGCAGGCGGACGGCGCCAAGATCCCCTGCACCTCGGGGTGCGGGGCGATGTACCACGTCTCCTGTGCGTACATGGCGGGGTACAAGCTGGGCTTCTTCTTCTCGCCCGTGAAGGCAGGCAAGCGCGACGTGACGGCGACGATAACAACGTTCAAGGACGACGCGGGGATCATGAGCCCAGGCGTGTGGTGCAAGGGGCACGAGCCGCCGGCGACGACGGCGACGACGGAAATGTTCGAGCTCGACCCCGAGCAGGGCGAGTGCGCACTCAACGTCTACAACAAGACGTACAAGGCCATCCCGAGCGACGAGCTCTTCCCCCTCCTCCGCAAGGCGAAGCGACTCGACCGGTTCGAGCCCGTCGTTGACGAGGTCAAGATTGAGCTCGGCGAGGATAAGGACGTCGTCATGGCCAGCGCCAAGGCGTGCGCTGCGTGCGGCGTCGATGTCAGCCCCCGCTGGCATGAGTCGACGGCTGGGTGGGAGTGCCACAAGTGCTGGTTCGCGAACAAGCCGGAGGCGCAGTCTCAGTCGGCGGCCGTGGTGGCGTGAGTGTGAGCTGTGTGCAGGGTAATAGATGGAGTGTCCACTGTTGTATGCATAGAGATTGCGATAGTATTACAAATGCCTGTGTGTCCACTCTTAGTACTGACCCTTGGTCGTAGTGTACGTGACAGTCGGCGCGTTGGCGGCGTCAATGCCGTCAGGATACCTCTCATTGTTCTCGTTGCGGACGTCGTCGTCCGAGTCCTCCTCCCACAGCAAATGATGCAGGGCCTCCTCGTTCGTCTTCCCCTTCATCATCTCGACCTGGCTGATATCCAGCTGCCGCTCAAGCCCATACATGAGTCTGTAGCGGTTGAACTCGGCCCCAGTGACGGGCATACTGCACATCTTGGCGGGCTGGTCGTCGTCGCACCCGTGCAGCCGCAGGCGGTCCTTGCTCTCCAAGTCGAGCATGAACTGGTACTCGGCCAGCACGTGCTTGTTGCGCTTGAAGACCTCGACGAGCGTGGCCTGGTTGTTGACCACGCCGCAGTTGTCTCCGAACAGCAGGCCGTGCGGGGAGACTACGACGCCGAGCTCGAAGAGCAGGTCGTGAAGCCATACGAGCCGGTGCGCCGCCTCGCCCTGCGCGACGAGATCCGCCTCGAGCCCCGTCGCCGCGACGGAGGACTTGTGGCTCGCCCAGTCCACCGTTGAGCCGTCCAAAAGCAGACTCCACCCCACGTGGCTCACGTCGAGCGAAGGCGCCATGAACCCATGGCTGTACGCGCGGGCGCAGTGCGGCTCGCTCGTGTCCTCGTCGTTGCCGAGCTTGAACTCGAACTCGCGCCGGGCACGGAGATACGCGAGGAGATGGAGGATGGCTGCGCGGTGCTGTGCGCCCAGTGTCGTGCTGTTGCTGAACCGGGAGAGGTACGCGACGGCAAACGCAATGTCGGGTCGGGTACAGCGCGCAAGCCAGCCAAGCTGGTTCAGAATCTTGCGCCACCACTTCCTATCCACTGGAGATTCGGTTTCGGGCTTGGCGCTCGCCAGTTCCTCCAGCGTCCCCGGCGCGAGGGGAGATGAGCGGTCCTCGACCGACGCGAGCTCGGGCACACTCGAGAGGACGTGGTCAACATAGTGGTTCTGCTGCAGGAGCACGTCGCAGTTGTGCGGGAAGCACTCAACGCCGATACCCAGGAAGAGCGCGGGGTCGCCCAGGTCGTCGACCGTGCCGCCCGATTCCTTGATCTTCGTCTTGATCACGGGCACGATGGTCTTGAGGCCCGCCGTCCACGAGGCGACGAGCACATCGTCCCCCTGCTGGAACACTATCGCGCGCGGGCGTCCCTGCGGAGAGAGGAGGACAAAGACGCCGTCCTCCTTGCACTTCTTGAAGTCGCAGGCGAGGAGAGCGTCGCGCAGCGCCCGGTCCAGCGCCTTGCTGCTCCCCTTCATGCCGCGCAGGAGCTTGTTAACCTTCCACACGCCGGCCCCGTTCGGCGCACTGACGTACGCCGGCTCGGGGAGGGACACACTCATGTCGACGCTGAGGTGGCGGAAGCGCATGCCCAGGCTCGCGCCGTAGGACAGAATGACGCGGAGAGCGGGGATGCTGCCCGCCACGTCGCCGCGCTCCTCCTCGAGCCCATGCACGCGGCAGCGGTACTTGGCATAGTCGCGCTTGATTTGGCGGCAGTACGCCCAGTCGCTGAAGCCTGCGCGCTGGCCCTCGGGCAGCGCGCTCTCCTCTATCGTCCCGTTGCGCAGGAGACGGGCCTTCTCGAGCTCCATCGCTTCGATCCAGAACGGGCCCTCTTCGCTGTCGCACGCTTCGGCCAGGGTCGTGGGGTTGATGAGGGACAAGTGGTCCGCCTCGACGAGCACCTCGGGATCCTCTTCGAGTTCCTCCTCCTCCACGATCGCCTCGCGCTGCTCCCCCTTTCGTCTGTGTCGCTTTGGCGCACCCATCGCTTTCCGGCGGCACTTGCTCACGTGGTGCCCGGGGATCTGGCAGTGCGAACACCATGCACGCTTGTAGCATTTCGACACGTCGTGTCCAGACACATGGCAGTTCGTGCAGTACTCGACGTTCAGGTCCTGCACACCTGCAGCCAGCTGGTCGACCTCACTGGTGCGGCTCGGTCGGCCCTCCGAGTGCGACATCTTGCGGTGGTGTCGGCTTGGACCAGCCTCGGCGTGCGAGCTGGCAGACGAGCCGGGGCGGTGGCTCGATCGCGGACGGGTGGAAGCCACGGAAGACGATGCAGCGGCCGTGCTCGATCCAGCCTCGCTGGCACCGTCCATGTCGCCGAGGACGTCGAAGGGGTTCGACTGGCCGAACTTCGGCCCAGCGGCGTCGGTCGGAGCCGCGGGCTTGGGCTGGGTTGTCGGCTTTGGCTTGTGCGGAGGGTGGGGTCGAGGGTGAGAGCGAGAGGTAGACACGCGACGGTTGAGAGAGCTGGATCCTTCGCCGTGCATGTTGTCGCTGTTATCGTGGCTCGGCTTGCGGAGCTTGGAGTGTGACGGCTGGGGGCGGAGCGTCTTCGAGCCCGAGCCATCAGCTTCGACCTGCGGCGGTGGGCGCGGCTGTCGGATTGGGCGAGCGTGCTCCTGCTGAGCCTCCTGCTGCTGTCGCTTCTCAGTCCAGGACTGTCGCTGTTGAGTCGGCTTCTCCGGCTTCTCCGTCGGCGGCGCAGCGGCTGCAACGGTGACGTCTGGCTTCGCATCAGACTCCGGTGCCGTCGGCTTCTCCGCGTCGCTCGGCTTATCGCTCTTCTTCTTGCCCAGGCGGTGCGGAGCAGTCATCCACTCAAAGCGCTTGCGGTACATCGGCCATGTTCGCTTCTGCTTGAGGAAGTCGGCATCCCAGTCCGGCGGCAGGCTGCCAACGAACATGCCGACCTTCATGTCGTCCGTGAGCTTGATGCCGCACGCGGCGAGGAGGATGAAGCGCTGGTCGAAGAGCGAGAGGTGAGCCTCGGCCTGCTCAGAGTCGAATCCAGTCTCCAGTGAAGGAAGTCGGTAATACACGGCGATCTCGCCCTGCGACGCCTTGAACTTGTCGTTCAGCCGGGTCCATGCCGCCGCTACTGTCTCCTTCTGGCTCGCGAGGTTCTTGTAGTGCTCCTTCGCAATCGTCGAGAGGAACAGGTCGATAGCCCAGGATTGCTGCTGCTCCCAGGTCACTTCCTCCGAGTCAGCCTTGGACCACTTCCATCCCGAAGGCGCGGTCTGCTGGTACAGCGTGTTGTGGTAGTCGAGGAGCACAAATGCCTGGACCAGCGTTTGTCGCCAGGCTGGAGCCGAGGCGGCATCGGTCAAGGTCGGAATCGGTAGTTGCGGTACTTTCAATCTCCGTCGTTCGATGTTGTCCATGGTGTCGAGCGTGAAGAGGGTATAATGGAGCTCGAATCCGCGACCTGCGCTCGTCTTTGACGTCGAAGTTGAACTTCTGTTGCATGAAGTAATTTCAGCCGGTCACGTGGCATCCACGCCGTTTGCCACTCGCCTCCACCTCCACTTTCTGCGCTCCTGCTAGAGTTTGATCGACGCTCTGTGGCACACGAGGATGCTTGCATCAGCACAACAACGAGGTTTCTCGTTCATAGGCCCTCGTGAACGTCACAGAAGGTGTCATACTCATGATTCCCTTGAACAGCTTGCTGGAATCAACGTCCGCCCCTTGCAGTCCTATTCGACGGTCAGACAGCAATTCCGACCCGTTCTCTGGAATCATGAGTTCCGGTTCGCGGGCTGAAACCCATAGGATAACGATTTTGCGCAGACAGTGATGATTACGTTGTTTGCTGTCGCAAGTATCCGGGATTCTGGTTGCACCGAGGTTCGAGTGAAGTATGCTTGAGGGTTTGCGACAACAACTCCTTACCGCGCGTTTAGAGTGCACGAAGAACACGATCCTCAGGTGTTAGCTGACTCGTTTCGCCTGCCAGTCTAACCTTGACCAATATTCTGGCTTCGACGATACTCCGAAAGCAGCTGGTTGTCCAGCTTTATGGTACAAAGAGCGTTAGTGTTCCAGCTTATCCCGCTCTAATGTAAAGAGGCAGGTCGTAGAGGCTGAAGGTAGCCGAGCGAGGTACGATCTTTTGAGCCAGAATGCCGAAACGGTCGAGAACACCGAGTTATTGCGAGATCTGCCCAGCGTCCCTCGGTGTAGGTTCCTTGGAATCGGAAGACAGAAGCATAACCATGTCTACATGACAGCACCATGCAGCGTCCACAGCACGACTGCTGACGAGATCAGTTCTCTACCGGCCGTCGTATCGAGAATAACACGGACATCAGTGGACGTGAGTTCTGCCACTGGTGAGGTGGTGGGCAACAACGATCACGTGGAGAGCAAGCGACGGCGTTGCGAGGAGCTCCACGTCGGCGCCGATGGATGCATGTGGTGCATAATCAAGATGCCGTGCGGCGGTGCTGAGCTGATCCTGAGCCCTGGGAACAAAGGATTGCGACAAGGTCGACGGTAGCACGGTACGGTTGGGACGCTCAGGAAAGGAGTTTCGATGGCGACGAGACGGACCAGGATGGCCAGCGTCGCGAGCGTCGCAAACGTTTGATTGCCAAACGCGCTGATCTTTGACCGTGCAAGACGCTGAGTCGGAGACTTGAGAGCGCGTCTCGCGTGGCGATGGTAGTGTCTCCAGCCTTTTAGGCTTCGCCAACTGTCATGTCCCCCAGGTCCCCCCTCGGACCTCGCTGGGCCTGACAGGACCATGTAGCTCGCTGGACCTCACTGAGACGTCACCGGGGCCTCGCTGGACCTCGCCGGGCCTGGTGTGATGTCTGGGGTGAGTCTAGTTTCAGATAAAGGCTTAAATCCATCCTTAACCTCGCCCAACGCAGTCTTATGGTTCGTACGGGACTGAGCTTGATCTCACCGAATCTGAGCTTGATCCCGTACCTCTGCCGTCAAGGTGCCTCTCTGGAGCCCTTCTAGACCTCGGTGCACATCGTGACAACAACCCAACCCGTCTCTAAGCGCGCATCGACTCTAGGGGCTTGATGGCTGTCGTTTACTTCAAGCTCCGCCGAAGCAGCGAGCTCCAATGTGGGAATCACTCTGAAGAACGCGGTACCAAGTATCTTGCTGCGCGTGTCTGGACGTCGTGAGCATGAGACGGTCACGTATCTCCATCCAAGGCGCTTCGGTCACGTACACCCTTAGACGGCCGTGCGGCCGCAGGATGACGACCTGCTGTTTGTTTTCTTTCGGGCCAACTGATTCGCAGCAGATCATCGCGTTTCACGTTGAATCCCGCGGCTGTAACTGGTGACCCGAGCAGAGCACGCGCGTGAACAGGAACAGGGGACGCGTGCGTCCTCCGTCGGGTCCATTCTCGCTCGCTAGCAGTCCCATATTGCAGTGATGTCTTAGCATCCACAGACGCGTCCGTCGGCTCTCCGTGATAGGTGAGACCCAGTAGCAGTTCCCCCGGACCGTACGGCTCAGCACGGACTACGGCTCGCGACGGCGTGCATACCCTAACTGACCTTCCCGCCTGGAACAAGGAGACTTTTATCAACGTTTTAAGTCGTCAGGGTCCCGAGTCTACTGCCCTGGTCCAGCAATTCATCGCGATGGGTGCATAAGACTGTCTCCGTTATCGACAGTCGTCGTTAGCGCCGAGCGCAGATCGACGTGCAGTTCCTCGCAAGGCTTAAAGCTTTAACATTGGAGGCTGATCTTCCGAAGAAACCGCCGTGACCGTTGTGCAGGGGGAAGAGGACGGAAGGGAACGCTCGAACAAGCCCGCTCGGGGTTGTGGGGACACCACTTGGGCCCCTCACAGCACCCTGTTTCTAGGTCGCCCCTGGCTCGCTTTCAGAATGTCTCTAGGGAGGTGCTCTGTGCCAGGCCAGTCAACGTAACTGATAGCATGGCTTCCCGCGATGCGAAGTCGCCATAGATCCGCCACATTAAGCATCTGTCTCTCTCGTTTGTTTGAGGGTGCTGAATTACGCAGGAAGACACCAGCGTGGTACCACTTGGCACCGCTGACCAGCCTTCATGCAGATCTTCTCCACGGGGATATCACCTTGCCGTGCCGTATCACGATGCACAGACGACGTTGTAAAGACCACTGTGCCTGCGACAGGTTTGAGACAGCCGAAGCGTATGGTTAGTGTTGTAAGTCAGGTTCGCCTCACTCCAGTCGACCGGTTACTCAAACGTCGATAGAGGCGGTGTAGTAATCCTCGTAATCTGTCTTTGGGTTTGTCGTGTCCTCTCGAAGGATCAATGGACGTGCACGAGCGTACGCGAGCGTTATGGCTGCTGCTAATCCATGCAAAGCTGGCTGTTCCTGGGTTGCATCGTACTCCTTGCCGAGCGGCGTTTGGTCAGCGCGAAGCCAACAACAGAGTTACTACCTGTCCTGAGGATATCTTGGAAGTACGACGCACCGCGAGGCCTTACGAGATGCTCAGGGTCAGGGCAGATGGAAGGTACAGCGAAGAACTGCAGGTAAAAGCCCATTTTGTACCTCTTGAGCCTTGATTTCGTACGTACTGGCTACGCGCGAGTATAGAGTTCAGGTAGAAGCGAGACAGGGTTTAGGCATGTTCTCCCTCGTCACGCCCTTACTGCCTGCCAGTTGCGTCCGAGCCTATAGTATGGTGATGCGATTGGAACCGAGGGTGATGGACGAGCAGACCACATTGCGCATAGTCATAACAATTGCGTCGGGAGGCACCCGTGGCGCCAGTGTTCTTCAGGCGTAGCCGTGTGAGTCCTGTTCCTGTAAGAAAGTGCTGTGACTTTCTGGAGGTAAAACGCCCCATCGCAAGCCTGAGGAGTGAATGGGAGATTTTCCGGACACCTGAGGTTCAAATGATGTGCGAGTATTCGACCGTTCCGAGACTACCAAACCTTGATTACTGGGCTGCCAAGTACGATTTCTCCGACCCACACTTCTGTTGGCGTTTGTGTTTACGCTTGCCGTGCACCGTGTGACTGCGAAGTGCAAGTCACTTCGTGCTGCCTACCTTCACGGACCCAAAATGGCACAGAACGCCACAGGAGGCAGCCCACAACTTGCCCCGCGCACATTGCATTGCACACCTTCCCGTAGTATCCCACTAACGCAACACAAGTGGGTGCAGGTGCAACAGACTTCTGCTAAGCACCTTTTGAACGTTCGTTCGTTTGACTGCGAATCGCGCTGGTCAGTTGTTGTGTGCACGCGGGAGCGCTTTGTGAGGGCAGCAGATTGTCAGAGGACAGGCGAACGGGCAGCAGAGTGACAGAGCTCCACAGGACCATGTGATAAATTTCACCTCGTCCCTTTGCTCGTCTTGGTTTAATCATGAAACCACGTCAAGACGCGCTTTAGCTTCCCGTAACCCAAGCTGCCCGTAGCCCGCGTTGGTTCGGCCCATGAAAGGATGCGTAGTGCTGACCACTGACGGGGGAGCTTTCCGGGTTGAGCGGACCGGATGGACGTACTCACCGAGTGCCTGAAGTAACAAGATTCAAATCGTCTTACGGCATCTTTGACCTCTAGATTTACACTATGAAAGAGAGCCCAGGGTATCCAGGACCACTCACCTCACCGGGTTGGCTGGCCTCACCGGGCTCAACAGCGCTCAGCGCGTGCAATCCGTACAGATCATCCTCGCGCCTTGTGCTCTCTAGGGCTAGCAGGGTCGTGCAAAGTGTCTGAACAATTCACCCCTTGCAATGACCCTGGGACCACTGCGTCCAGCAGTCCATACCTTCCAAGTGGGGTCCCGTACAATTCTTGTCTTATTTGCTGAATCGGGACAACCTCCAGAGACCTGGGAGGGGCGAAGCAATGGAAACACTCATCATTGCGTTGAGCCCGCGCACCCACACCAAGGCTGCAAGGTAATCATGTGGTGACAGCGATCAAAGATTGGAACAGAGCGACGTGACTGCAACGCTGCTAGAGCTATCGGACTGTGCGGCATCGTGTTGTTGCGAAGATGTCATCAGCAACGCTCTTCTCCAGATCATATGAACCCATGCCTAGACCACTGCGAGCACCGAAGCCAGGTAGTTGTCAGGCTGGGCAGTCGCCTCGAGATGGACCCCCACAACTCGAAAGGTCCTGGGACGAGAGTCAAAAGCGAATGAGAACAACGTGGGCTCCCTTGGCGAACTAGTGCACTAAGGGGAGTGCGGCCATGCGATTGGCGCGAACACGCGCCTGAGACTCGAGGGGAGCATGGTCAGGTTGGTGCGCGATCAGGCGCGGTCAAGAACACCTGTACGCAAGAGGGCAGAGGAATGGCGACTGACCTCTGGCCGCGAGCCCGGGTTGGGCTCACGTACTCCCCTTCGAACCCTCTGTTCCTGGGTACCGTGGCGTCACTCTCGGTCAGGTCAGCTTTCTGGCAAACATTCTTTCAAGACACGACCACGGGACTGCTCTTTCCTTAGAAGGCGTAGAACGCAGTTGTCTGATACACCCTGCATGCCTGCACCTGTCGTACCTTTAGGGAGAGCTTCCCTTCCACCCCTGACCTCTCACCCCCTCCCACAGTGCTGATTGAGACCGCCTCTGACGGCATTGTGTTCTTCAGGGTCCTGGGCGTAGAGCAAAGGACCTGAACTTGACCTGACCAACCTGACCAGTGCTTTCATCCAACATCTACTGCCGATACGGTACTCGTGGCCAGCGCGCCCAAGCAAGTTGCCAGTGCGACCCCGCCTGGGGTGGTGAGCGTTCGCCTGCAGAGACAGTCTTACTGAGGGAACGCTTGCCGTGCCCGGGTTCAGGTGCTTAACCTGTTGCCTCAGGAAACGTCCGTTAGGCTAAATCCCAGCGTTATGCTCAAGCGTAAAGCCAGCTCTCGGGTCGTATGCGTTGTTCCTCGAACTGACTATCGAGCTGCTGTATCTTGTCCGGGACGGTCGAGGCGTTTAGTGCAGCACACATATAGGACACTCAATCCTAGGCGTGTTGGTACCCCCATCCTACATCTTTGGCCCGTTGAGTTGTTCTCAGCTGCGTTCTGTCTTGACTTGTCCAACGACTGTACAACTTCGCTAGCTGGCGACCGCACAACTGCTACTTCGATCCGCTTCCTCCTGTTAAGTGAAACCTTTCGCCCCAACAATCTCCCCCCACCCCGCCTCGCTCGACACCCGACCTCCCTTAGCAACACCTGCTCTTCTCTCTGTCTCCGATCTCTCTCCTGTCTAAACCACACCATCGAACATCTGCAAAGATGGCTCAACCGTACCCTTCCTACGCTGTTCCGCTGTCGAACCCCAACCAGCAGCCCCCGCGCAACATGTATCGCCTGAACACTGCCCAGGCTAATGCCGGGGCTGGGTACGCCTACTCTTACAACACCCCTCAGAGTGGACACTTCCAGCACCAAGACATGCAGTTTGGCCTGGTCACTCCCCCTACCACCACCCCCGCTCAGTTCGGTTCCCCCCTCATCGCCAACGGTAACTACTCCCCCATGCCCGGTAGCGCCCCTCACACGCCATGGGGCATGAACGCTCTCTCATTATCACCTCTCCCCTCCGACGGAGGCTTCTCCTACGCTCCGTCACCGATGATGGCTTCGGACTGTGGGGGAACCGAGTACCTGACCACTCCTCTCTCTGCTCATTCGCAGCCGGGAATGGAGATGGGCTACGGATACGTCGGAACACCGGGTCTCTACCGCCGAGACCAGTTCGGCATGGACATCGGCCTTGGCGTTAAGCCCGTTATCATCGGAGCCGACGGGCAGCCCGCCCCGGAGATCAAGAAGCGTTCTCGAACTGCTCAGGCTTGTGAGCGCTGCCGCATCCGCAAGGCAAGGGTGAGTAAACTCGCTGTGGCGTCGTGCACAGTCGGGGGGCTTGGTCGATCCTGATCAACAACCCGCGGAGTGTGTGGCTGAGACAACGCCGCCTTTGGCGTCCAGGTCCCCACCTTGAAGCCATCGAATACTCAGCTGACTTTAGTGCTTTGGCGGCAACCCCTGCAACCGCTGCCAGAAGCGGGGATTCGTATGCGAGTTCTCGCAGCAGGTTCGCCAGCGCGGCCCCAACAACAAGCCCGCTTCCCAGCTCATTGCTGCTGCCATCGCTCGCGGCGAGGCCAGCCCTCGGGTGGTCAGCGCCTCTGCTGCTGCCACCGGCACCACGATGCCCGCCAGCGCCACCGCTGCTACCGGTCCCAAGCCTCTTCTTACCACGGACCCCGTCAAGGTTGTCCGCCGTCACAGCATGCCGGACAACGGCCCCATTGCTTCGGTCCCTCCTCCCCCATCAAAGACGTACTCGACAAACGACGTCCAAACCCTTAGCGTCCAGACGAACGTTGTGGAAGCCAACGGCACCGTTTCGATGCCCAACAGCGCTGTTCCGAGCCTTCCCACTCCCACCGCCGAGTACCTCGCCGTCCCCGGCCAGTACTCCCGGCGGGATGCTGAGCTTTTCTCTGACCCTCAGCGATCCCCCGGCTACAGCTATACTCCCGAGTCCGCCGACACCAACGCTGGAGAGTACCCCTACACTCCCATCTCGCCTGGCGCCACAACCTTCTCCCCGACACTGAACATGCAACCGTCCTCTGGACCGGTGTATGCTCAGCAGCTCGTCTCTGAGGAGCCTCAACAAACGCAGCAGTGGTACAGTGCCGCTGCCTAAGCCGAGTGCACTGCTTCCCTTGCGAAGCAGGTCGCCTCCTTATGTTTCCGGCTCCTCTCAACAACATATTAGAAACATTCGCATCGTCATCGATACCTCGAAGGACGCTTGGAACACTATGCTCGCCTCCCTCATGGACATTCTTCACTCACAACGAAAGGACAATTTGATACCCAGCAAAAGTGCGCGACGACGCGACTTGGATTGTCAAGACTACCCAATCGATTATATGTCTTAATTACTCTTGCTCATTTTAAGGACATTGGTATGGCGACGAAGCCCAGCCAATATCGGACCCTCATCGAGCTCTCGCTCCAATTATATGTTTTTATCTCGTTTCCTTTTCTTTCCGAAGTCTAGCATCAGAACAATAGGACACTGGCAGTTGTGCAGTTGTGGGCATACAAGTATTACAGGGCATGCATCTATAATCATAGGTCACATAATCACCAGCACAGCGGTACATCCAGCAACAGCGCCGGCTACATTTGAGCGATTCTCCGGTCTACCGGCCACCGAAAACTGGCTCCGTGGAAGTGCAACCAGCGTTGCGCCGCAGCGGCCAGGCGAAAGCCGTCTCTGGGTGTGCGTTTGAGCCAGACGTGCCGGGAAAGGCAATGCGACACATTGATGGACATGGCAGGAGCTTACAGCACATGGTGCACGCGCTTGCCCGGGTCAACCAAGTATCAAAGTTCGCGATCTCTAGACCGTGCGAGCGGCAACAATGCACCAAGCCAATCGCTCCACCAGGCGCACCAAGCACACCAACGCGCAGGGCAACGGGAGGTACCATCGGTAGTTTAGACATCCGAGGGTCCGAGACTAACCAGCGCCACTGGCACCACCATTGCAGCGCGGATCCTCCGAGGCGTCGCACTTCGTTTCTGTATGCCGCTAGGTTCGATGCTTCAGGCGAGCCATAGCGAGCGCCCGTCCGCCATATGATCTGACTGTCGTTAACGCTGGCAAGCCTGAGCGGTCAGAACGGTCAGGACGGTCAGGCGGTCAGCACCCGCCCGGCAAGGCCGCTCAGGCCGAAAGGCGTCCTGCGCATCCTGACATCCGTCCTGAGCATCCTGAGGATCCTGCATCGTGTCCTGATGTCCTCTTGTTTGTCTGAATTACCTCTAGTCCGTCCATCAAGCTTCGTCCATTTGGCCCATATGATCAATTCCAATCGCAAACACATCCTCGGCGGAACCCACAGTCGTACGGCTGTCATCCGTCCTCGTACCGTGGATCAGGTGTCATTGTACAGACTGGGAATGACGTTGATATCGCGATCGTGCGATCACACCCGCAGCCAGCCTCGGTAAGCATGCATTGGCTGGCTCCAGCAAACGATGATCGCGGCTCTGCGGCTGAGCTGTGTCAAGCGATCAGAGCATCAGGTGGTGTAGCGAGCCGAAGCGGTCTGTGTGTCGGTTGGAATCACAAGATCGGATGCTTTGGGTCGCTTTAGTCGATGTCGAGTTGCAACAACTTTGCTGCGCACAACCTGTTTCGAGTCCATACGGTGAGTCAGTGCGCAGCGACCTCGACCGCAGAATGATATGTACGTTATACATTGCGGCAAGTGCGGCTCGGCGCAGATACGTCTGGTTTGCGCACGCTTGTAATGGCGATTGCTTAGTGCGAGATTTGCCTTTTTGATACAAATGATCAGAGCTAGTTCAGTCTAGCGGCCGGTGCTGAGCCCAGCGTAGCCTGGGCCAGCTGGACGGCAACGGAATGCGTGACAGCATGAAGGCGTCGAGAGCCGGGAAGAGCAGCACCATTGGGTAATTACACGCTAACCTGGGCGGGGCCACTGCGGTCCAGAAACTCTTCCGGCTGGCGCCACCTAGCGCTATGAGCATGTTCGACTCTAGGTTTTCCCGCCCTTAAGCATTCACTCAGCATGACGCATTGACCCATTCTTTCCCATACGTACAACGAGCAGGTCATGGTTTCGGATTATCTGGAATATCTCTGCGTGTTCTCATTCCTCAGCGGTGGTTAACCTTGATGGCTAATTCCTCGCAATTGCAACCGAGCAGAATCTAGCGTTGATGAATTGTCATGACTTGAGAACTGGCTTGCGTACAGCACATCCTGGCGTGAAATCCTTGATGTGCGTGCGTTTGCGTAAAGGTCACCAAAAGTGCCTCGTTCCTCGCACTGCGCCGAGAGACCTCTGTCATTCCGTCGGAGGTCCGGATCCAAATGTTATGTCACTGCAAGAGCCGTCCTCCCCATGCCGCATAAGTAGTCGGCGCGCAGCGGCGGCCGACATCCGATGCCCGCTAACACCTGATGTGCCTGTCAGAGATAATCGCGCGCCCTGGAGTCCTCCAGTCATGCCACACCGACATTCCTACATCCTCACAGCTATCCTGACCGCTCCCCAGCCGCTCGCTCAGCATGAACATGCCCCATGCATAAGTGCGACAGCTACGTACTCCATCACCGCGTGCTACATGCAACACGAGGTGCACTTTCGCTTCCCTTCGCTTCCGAGGTGACAAGCCACCAGAGCAGCTCTGTACCAGCTCCTGGATGAAGCCCCTGTGTTCGGAGATCTCTAGCGATCAATTTCCTCCACAGCTCACCGTGGCTGTTGGAATCTAGGACCTGCGGGACATACGAACGTGCACTGTCTGAGTGTCTAACTCTGCCCTTGCTCTAATGCGCGAACAGATGAAGGGATAAGAGGGACAGGCCACAGTCGTACTCCTTCTACCACTCCTTCAACATCCTGCTCTATAGCATTCCCATCTCCGGGACCCGTTCCTTGTCTAAGCGGACTTTTGAACTCTACACCCTCGAAACGCTTCTCTTCACTAGCATTGGTCTACCGCGGATCGTGGAAGTCCAGTATCCGGGAAACCACTCAGAAGGCTTCAAGCGTTAGGGTATTGCGGGCTTTGGGCCGCCAAATTGCAGTCCTCTGAGTTCAAGGTTAAGCTTCGTTAAGCTCTCCAAGCACCTTAGACATGAAAAAAGCGCCGTAAGGGCAGGCGATGATTGAATCGCCGTGTCGGATCATCGTCAGGCGAAACCTCATCTCGGACCTGCCGACGCCCGCGTTCAGCCAAGACCGTCGCGAGTGCTGTCGACCTGACTGCGCGCATGCTGTTTCATGCGGTGTGAACAGCACTGTTCATTGATATCCCTGCGACGCCAGGTCACTAAGGTGGCGCTCGCCCACCCTTGCGGACCCGCGGCGCTCACCCTAGCCACCAAGGGAGGCGTCAGGCCATCGCTGACCTGGATCACCGTTCACTCCAGCAGCGCTCCACTCAGCAAGCCTAGCTAAGGTTGCAGCGTTTGGGAGTAGGGAACCACGATAACCGACATGCGACCGCGTAGATAGGGGAAAAGGAAGAAAGGGTAGAACGGAACAGAAGGGTTCCCCGACACGATGAATGGTTGCAGTTTTCGTGCCTGTACGTGTGACTAGAGCGATACGGACTCGATGCACCATGTGGTGATGAGGAACAGACGAGATGGCGAACAGGCGCACTCAGTGCGCCCTGGCCGACAGCTGCCATGCCCAATC
The DNA here is from genome assembly GCA_039545355.1 of Trichosporon coremiiforme. Classification (NCBI taxonomy): domain Eukaryota; kingdom Fungi; phylum Basidiomycota; class Tremellomycetes; order Trichosporonales; family Trichosporonaceae; genus Trichosporon; species Trichosporon coremiiforme. Next base: position 1,257,036 of record BCJJ01000007.1, read on the forward strand.
TGGGAAGCAGGTGCCAGAGATGATCGTCGCCCCGTTCTGTGGGTATCTCTGTTGGTATCAAGTTAAAAGTCTTGTGACCAGGATGTCGGCATGCTTTGAGGTTCGGGAGTTTCGATGCGTCTCTGGAGACTCCCGAGATTCCCAGGCTGAGATCAGGAAGGAAGGACCCAAGGAAAGGGGGCCGTAGTCTTGTTCCAGATTGTAACGACAAGGTTTTCCACTCTGTCAGCTTCTGTGCTTTGAAAGTCAATGGGACAACGTAACGGTATGCCGACACGCTAGAGCGGAGTTCTCAGCTTCAAACATCGGTTTACCCCTGGTCGTTCCTCCAACCTGTCCCGGTCTGATCTGTGCACACTTGGGCGCTGCAATGTAACGTACCCCGTTGCACTGCTGGAGCGATTTCGGTCCCCACCGGCGGTCGCGAAACTGCTAGGAGGTTCCAGCATTGCAGGTCTCGTAACTACCCCTCGCCACGGGCTACGACCTCCGTTGACGGCCTGGCATCCTTGCGCCGTAGCCTGCATGTATGGTTCACATTCCCTGCGCAGTTACTCACCATATCAACGCAGTGCACGAAGATCCCGTGAGAGCCGCGGCGTAAGCATAACTGGAACAACGCCTGGAGACACGAAGCGGTGGAGATCGCCGCGCTCGTCGTCACTTTGCCATTAGTGGATGACCCACAACATCATTGCTGCGTGTTAACTCCCATTTGATACGCACATCTAGAGTACTAGAGTACCCGCTCCATTCGGACCAAGTGCTGTCTCATTCTGTATAGATGGTCCTGGAAAAAGGGATACCAGGCTCGAGCGGTCAATGGAGATTGAGCGCGCGTGCTTAATTCCCGAACAACCAAGCGAAAGTCGTCGTGAGGGACCGCGGAGCTGCCACACTCTCCGACTATGCCATGCTTAACAGGCATACCCCAGACGACGTGCGTGTCCAGAGTGCGACTCTTGGCCAGCCATATATTCTCCTCACACCTCCGGGGTTTGTGACGGTCTATCCGCCAACGGCCCCCGGCGTTAGCCCTCCAACCGCTCCGTCGCTGTCTGCCTCCGATAGCTACTGAATGTAATCCGCCTGACTCAATGCAGCTCCGACTCTAATCTGTATCACAATCTACTCAGCGATCAGCAATCCGCCACCCTGCACTGCAAAACGGTTGAAGCTCAGATCACCACAATTCATCAGCTGCAGGCTGTGGTTCGACCACGTCCCATCCACCTCTCACCCACCACTGAGCGGCCCTGCGAGCGAATGTGTGATGGGGTGACCCTCTGTGGCGTGCCGAGGTGCCGGGCGTCGTCTCGGGCCGAGCTCCGACCAACATGACGTTCAGATGTCCCATACGGTGGGCGTGCGGGGCATAGCATGCTGTAATTTGTCGCGTCTGAATGGGCTTGACCCGTCTTGACTGTCTTGGAAGTTGTACGTAAGGACTCGCTCCCGTCCTCCAGACACCTCCCGGTCCTCGGCGCTGCCTCCCTCTCCACCCTCTGGGCCGGCCTCTGAGCGCGCTGAGCTTGTTTCGGACATACTTTTTGGTAGTAATCCCTCGACCCGCTGGACCCGTGGGTCCCACCTCGTTCGAGCTTCTTTGGGTGGGGTGGCCGCCGACCTAAGTCTGCAACGCATTCATTCTCAGTAAGGATCAAGGGACGTCCCAGTAGTGAAATGATCACGAAAATCCAACGGCAATTCATCACGCTATCACAAAAATGAAAGGAACAGTCTGATCCTTGATCCTGTCACGGTCTTGCTTGAATCCTGCACTATTCATGCTATATCACGCTTCGGACGTGTGTTAACGGCAACGCTACGTAAGCAACTCGGAAACCCAAAACTGATGACGAGACGCTTGGACGACTGAACTTGTCCACCGAGTTAGCTGTTCGGATCCTCGTTCAACTCGCCAGTTTCCGATTGTTGTGACACTCTCGCAAGTCGTTATTGCATAGACGTTCATGGCAGACAGAACAGAACAGCATAGGTATGGAAAGCAGGAAAGAATATAGAATCTGACTAAGAAGTGTGAATGAAAGCGGAAAAACTCGTACACCGTGGCGCTATCTATTGCACATGATTAAATATGATCGATCCAAACAAGAGCCAACAACCAACAACATGGTAGGATGCCTTCACCGTCTAAGGCTCACAAGGTACACGCCGCGTCCTCCAAGCTATGCCATCCAACCCGCGACGCCTGATGAAAGGCGAGGCGTTTCCTGGCTCTTCGTCCGCGCTTTAAACCACGGGTTCACCGTGAACTCGCACCTGCTCGTCAGCGACTAACAATATTTCGATCGCCTGAGCTGGAGAAGCCGATGGGCGTGAGAGGCGCGGACGACTCAGAACAGAACAGAGTTGGCCTGATCCGGCTCGCCGAGCACTGGCGGCCACGATCCCAACTGACCATGCAGACCCAGCACAGCTCTGTGGACCCGCCAGACTCAAACACTCACCCTGTAGATACACGTCAAGTTGCCGCCCCAGTTCGAGTTGAATGCGAACACAACGTCAGAGACCGGAATACCCATCTTGATGATCTCCGGTACCACTGGGAAGGTCTGGACAGGCGTAGGTGCCAAGGGGTCGTATGTGAAGCGGGTGAGGCAGATGCGGTCTGGCGTCTCCTTGAACGCTGCGCCCTCGCTGTTCGTTAATATCAAATCTTGGCAATATTGGCCAGCGAAGGCTCTACACTTACTCCTCGACCCAGCCATCGGCTTCTCGCTGCTCAAACCACTGCTTGACCTTGTCCTGGTTCTCTTCGCCTTCGACAGAAGCCCACTAGACGTCAGTTCACAACACAATCAGGCGGAACTCACCACTTCGACGTCTCGAGGAGCTGAGCTCACATCAAGTGCGAGCTCCTTGGCGGCGTGCTCCACGGTGACGGCCATGACGTTGACAGGGCGGGCAAGGCTGACGCCAAGAGTACCCGTGCTACCCTCAAACGGCCAACACGATCCCACAGCCGTATCGGTCTCGAGGGCGGTGGTAGGAGGTCGGCCAGTGATTGCACGGTCGCCACGAAGGACCTTGCCAACGACAGACGGCCGCTTGAGGACCAGAGTCTCGGAAGTTCCAGCTGGGATTACACGAGCACCGGCGCTGAGAAGGGCGTAGTCGGCCATCGCCAGCATGTCCTTGGAGTACTTGAGGAGAGCAGCGTCGACGATGGCGTGCAGGGCCTGGGTAACGTCCTCGCCCTTGGATGACTTAAAGGTGACGGCAGGCTGAGCAACCGGCTTGCCCGAGTTGACATTGCCGGTATCTCGGCGGATCTCCTGGAGCTCCTTCTGCAAGGCGTGAACCTCACCCTCGATCCCGTTGATGATGGCAGCCTTATCGTACCCAAGGGAATGACCAGCTTTGAGCAGCCACTTGTTGAGCTCCTCCTGGTGGTGCTCGAGAGCCCACTTCGACTCCGGAGACTGGATACCGGTCAGGTGCTTGCGAATCTTCTCGTCCACGAGGTCAGCTCCGACAAAGACCTTCTTGAGAGCGGCCCAGACCGAGGGAGGAATGCTTCCATCGTCCATCGGAGTCTTGGCGGGCATGATGTGAAGCATGATGTCGCGAAGGTGCCCCTCCGAAAGCTGGCGTCGAACTTCCTCCTCCACAGAGGCGATCTTGCCCTTCACTGACTCAATCTCAGAGTCGACGTTAATGAACTTCTGATCATGCTTGCTGACTCGCGATTGGAGCTCGTTAACCTCAACCTTGAGCTGCTTCACAGAGTCCTGCACATCTACCACCCCCGCTCTCGTCTGCGTCCCGCTCGCATCCTCCTGATGTTGTCGAGCTTCGAGCTCGTGGATACGTTTCATGAGAAGACGCTGCGCTTCTTGAGCAGCCGTAAGGTCTTCGGAAGCGGACGATGATGCGCGAGCGAGGGCGCTCTCTAGTGATGTGAGACGGGCGATGAGCTCATCGATGTTGGAAGGGGGCGCGACCGGCGATCGGTACGTGGACTTGAACAAATTGCCTGAAAGCTCTCGGGCGGCGAGCAGCAGACCGAGGCAAAGGACGACGCCAGCTATGGCGAGGGCACCGTTCCCTCCCCGGCGAGCTTTGCGCAAGAGGTTCCGGGGCAAGTTCACAATGAAGAGAATGAACGACGAGCCGAGCTTGACAAGATAGGCGAGGAAACCCGCGGCTCCGCCAGTCAAATTGGTCGCCATCGTCCGTCCAGCACTAGGCCCCCGAGAGGCACGACCCATCTGGGGATCCTGATAGGATACTCCTGGGGAAGTGAAGGGGTGGGTGATTGGAGCGGGAGAGACGGAAAGGCGTTGCGAACGGCGCGACATCACCGATGGCGAGTGAGACATGTTGACCGACGCCTCTTCCTCGGTGATGTCAAGCTCACGACGGGTTCCCCTTCGGACTGTTGGCCGGGTCATAGTCGGTCGAATGCCTAAGCCATCACCCAAGTAGCCCTCTCCCTTGGTCTTGCGCTTCCCCCTGGTGGCAGACCGTCCGTCCAGAGCTCCAGAACGAACGACGCCTTCGCCACCCGCTCCAGAGGAATCGGAAGCGACACCCTCGTCTTCAGCCGGTCGGTAGGCCATTTCGTCCTCGAGGGCCTTGTTTCTCCTAGGTTGCCGGCGAGAGGTCGTACTGCGCTGTTGGTTGACCATCATGTCCTCCTTTGCGTAGCTGTAGTCTCCCGACGAATTGCCTAAGGACGAGAAGGAGGTGTAGTCACCGGAGGCGTTTAAGAGGTCGAGGTCTTCCGGGGGCGGGTGCAAGTGGTAGGTCACCGGCGATAAAGCTCGATTGTCGTGAAGAATGCGCTCAGGCGGCGACAGCGCCCGGCTTGGTTCGGGCATAGGTGACAGAGCGCGGTGAGAGATGGCTTTAGGAGTTGCTCCGGTCTGAGCGGCAGTAAAGGCGGCGGCAACACTGCTGAGGTCAGCTGTGGAAGAGTGGGCACGATTAGAAGTCTGAGCAGTCAATGAGCCCCCGCTTTTTCACTGTCATAGCGTCCGGGGACGTGTCTGGTGTATGTGCGGCAAGCGGCTCATCGACGTCGGTGGCTCGAGTGCAAGCCACAAACATTGCCCAAATCGTTCCGAACTCACTTGACGCTCGTGTTGCTGAGTCCGAGAACGCTCGCTCTGTCGCATCAATAGTTCGGCAGGGGCGAGTGATAAAGCGGGAAAGATAATGAAAGAAGGTTTCAGGCGAACAAGTGAAAGAACATCGCCGTGTCAGCATCGCTCTCATCACACGCCCCCGCGACGTGGCCATTGTGCGTGAGACATGCTTTGTCTATGTCAATGTGTCCACCGCCTTGACTCACTCTTGCTGCGATGCTCGCTTCGAGCGAGGAGTCGCAGAAGACCGCCTCGGCGGCATATCGGTTCCCTCACGAAAGCACTGGGCGAATGTGAAGTGTCCTGCGAAGGGTCCGAGGTAACGGTCGACGGGGACCTCGATCGGAGGATACGGAGTGGTGGGAGGGGACCGGTTGACCTTCAAGCCTCGGAGCGGAGGAATGGTGCTCGAGTGCGCCGAAGCGGATGCGAGGATGGATGCGGGGGATAGCTTTGGTGAAGGATGAGGGAGGTATCGATTGGGTCGTTGTTTGTCTCGTCGTATGGTCAGTCGCTCGACAGGAACGGGCGACGGGATCTTGGCCGATCTCCGCTTTCCTCTTGATGCGACGTCTGTGTAGGGTTCGCGCGAGGATTAAGGCGACCGTAGTTGCCTCTGGGGTATTTGTATCAAGCGCAGAGCGTGGTGGACAGACAATGAGTACAATATTGAAACCGCTGATGCACAGAGATGGACGAATGCATGCGGGCCGTTACAGGTGCGGAACACAGGGTCAGATGCAGACAATGGTCTACTCACCTGCTGTTGTTCCTGGCTCTCTCGATTCAGCAGCCCCTCTGAAGCGAGAAGAAAAATCATCCACCGGGGATAGCGGTGGACAAAGAGCAGGTGCAGTTCACTTCATGCATACCACACCACCGCAGTGGCAACTGCGGATATACTGTACGGGCAATCGTGCTAAGGTGGAGCTCGACGTTTGACCACGCTCCCAGCAGGAACACGGCTTGCCGGGAACAGCGCTGCTCGTGAGCTACATTAGAATTGAGGGATGCTCTCTGGCGTCCTGTATGTTGGGCCAGGCGAGATGGCTGGCAGCGTGCAGACGCCAACTCGATATTGCTTGGGCACCATCATACCCGCCTTGTCTAGACATGCGTTGCCATCAGTGGACCTGACTTCCCTGGTTCTCCGCGCTGCGTAAATCACGTATCGCGCAAAATCAGGTCAGTCAGAAGAAAAGACATGCGCACGTTCCATCATGTGAGCAAACTGACAACAGTGCGATAAGTAGCTGCGGAGGCAAGGTCATGATATACATATCCCAATGCTAACGAACACCAACTGCCCACTGGAACTTGATAGCGACCTCTGCAAACCAAGCCCAACAAGCAGCCATTGTCCCGGACCGACCGAGACGAAGCGAGGTGTTTAACGGTAAGACTTCTGGCGACGAGCACGGGCACCGCGACCACCGAACTTCTTGGGCTCGCAGCGACGGGGGTCGGCGACCAGGAGGGTACGGTCGTAGGCGATGTAGGTCTTCTTCAGCTCAAGAGCGGAAGCGGCGTCCTCGTTCTTGGCGTAGAAGGCGACGAGACCCTTGGCGATAGCTTGGCGGATAGCGTAGAGCTGCGAGACGTGGCCACCACCCTTGACGCGGAGACGGACGTCAAGGTTGGCGAACTTGTCGGAACCGACGACAAGGATGGGCTCGTAAACCTTGTAACGGAGGGTCGAACTGTCCTGGTCAGCAATTCGTTCCACGCGATGATATGCGAAGTGGTCCAAGAATCTTCCGACGGACCAGGGGTCGAGAGGCGTAGACAAGCGGCCGCTCAACATGCGGCTCCGCAAACGCAAAGCGCATCGAGCTTTCCACGCTGACATTTCCGCCGCTCCACTGATCCTCGATCCGTCGTTGGTTGTCCTATTCCATCTTCGAGTCCCGCTGGACACTCACGGCTCGACGAGCGAGATGGGGGAGCCGTTAAGGCGAACCTGGCCGCGGCCGGGGGTGACGTGGGCCACTGCGGTAGCAGTCTGTTGGAGGAGAGTCGATGTTCAAGAATCAGGTGCGGTGTCGCGAAAAGTTGCGAGAGTGGAGTAGCACCGAGTTCCAGCCAAATAATGTTTTCAAGTGTCCAGCACAAGGTCGCAAGCAATGTGAATGAGAGTTTCGGAAAGATCGAGAATCGCGGAGAGAAAGAAGCAGCGTCAGCAACCGGTTCCAACGTCTGGTAGTCCGTTCCCATGACAACGCACCTTCTTCTTGCCGAAGGTCTGGACGGCCGACATTTTTCTGTATTTGGAGGCGCACGAGTCGAGAAACAGAGCAATAGAGCAACGGGGATCGTAGATATTCGCGAGCAGTGAAGTACCAGCGTCCGATCCAAGTTCACAATTGGTTCCAGCAAAAGTTGCACAAGATCCGAAATTCGCCGTTCAAGTTTTGAGAGCAGGACAATGATCCAGTCGATTCAGTCGGGGACAGCGGGAGATCACAGAGCGTAACGGGCGTAGCGGCGTCGACGTCGAGAGCGCGATGGTCAGCACAGTGGTCGGGCAGCTCAGCAGCTCGCTACTCACGATCTTGCGGTGGAGAGACGACCAACAGCTGCCCGTTCGCCATGTTCAACCCACACCCACCGACCTGCGAATCTGGCCCGTCGGCGATACCAGCCAGAAAACCGCGTATGAGTGCGTGGCACTTGCCACGTGGCATATCGCCGACACTCGCGGGACTGCCACTGCACACCTCCATTTTTCACCCTCTGAGCGTTTTGTTTGTGGGGATTGCGTGCGTGCCATGCATGAGCAGAGGTGACCGTCTACAGAAGCCATGCGCATGAGCTTAAGGCACTCGTGACCATGACTGCTTAGCATTGTGCTCGAAGTTCTTCGATTCATTTTGCATCTACGACTATGTTCCTCCGACAGTCTGCTGAGTTGCATCTGATCGCTCTTCCCCGTCCGTAGCCTGCTGGACTCAGACTTATGCGCGCAGCTGTAGGGGAGGCGGGGCGCCAACCCGGTCGCTTCTGGACAGCTCTGCTCCTGTAGTCGCTGGGCATGCTAGGCAGCTTCTCGAGCGGAGTCCTGTGACCACCATACCGTAAAACCGGAAGTTGCCGGCTGTAGGACCCCGCAACCGTGACGATGACCGTCAGGTTTCATCCGACTATGAAGTACACCTGGACGTAGCATAAGGAACATGCATGAGCAGATCCGCCGCTGCGCAACTAGGAGGACATGACTAGATCTCGGGGCTCGCAATTTGTTAGGAGCTGCCCAGCCGGCGGCACCGATGGCTACTATCCTGCAGCTGTAAGGGCTATACAGAGTCAGCTGTCAGGATAAATGAATCACTGATATGTATGGGGCCGCTGCTCCCCACCACGCAGTGGCGACGTCCATGCAGTCGATAATGCGAACTGAAGCACTTGAACGGAGAAGTCCAGGCTCCTCCACCGCATAGCGACCTCCACCGGAGACGGTCGGATTTGGTTCCGTGACTCCGTGAGCGAGTGGAAAGTTCAGTCTCTTTGACTTCGGAAGTCGGCTCAAGGACCTTTCACCAGCAAGCCGAACCGTCATGCAGGCCGCCAGGTGTCTCCAGGTGAGTAAACGCGTACTGATGAGGGTACATACAGCTATGAAGTATCTGCTGCCCTTTTCAAGCGCCGAAATCGACTGCATACTCGTAGTCTTTTGGAAGTCCCGAGGTGTGCTAATGTTCCGCAGGCTCTCCGCCGCCCGATCCTTACTCCGCTTGTCGGATCGTCGCGAGTAGCCGCTCGCGCTTTCGCGACTGAGGTTCCCCCAGTTCCCGAAGCTTCCGAGAAGCAGCCTGTCGCTCCTCACACCGACGACGTTGCCGCCGCGGACAGCCTCACCGCTCACCTTCCCCCGAACGTCTCCTTCGTCGACCTCGGATCGCGTCCGACTCCCAAGCAGATCGTTGCTGCTCGTGGTGGTGAGTATCACTGTCACTGGACCCCGGAATAGCTTCCAAAGGAAGGAAAGCAATGATTGTGAAGGGAGGAGGAGTGCACGCGACTGTGATGTGATCGGGAGGTTGATCGAGAATGGCACTCTGGATCTATTGCCACGCAAGGCTTCGAAGACATATCGCTGACCATAGTCCGCCTTCACGAGGTTCCCGAGGACTTCTACTCGCCTATTGACCACCCCGTCTCATCCCTCACTTCCGAGAACCCGACTGAGGGCAACGGCGAGACTCTCCCCCTTCCCTCTCATGTCTTCAACCTCCCCGTCCGCCGTGACATCCTCCACCGCAACGTTGTCTGGTACCTTTCGAACCTCCGTAAGGGTAACCAGAGCACGAAGAACCGTTCGACTGTCGCCTACTCCGGCCGGAAACTCAGGCCGCAGAAGGGATCCGGAAAGGCCCGTGTTGGAGACGCGAGCAGCGGTACCCGTGAGTCTTCAGTGGCTTAGACGTCTCCTGAATGAGCTAACGTCCAGGTCGTGGAGGAGCGCCGATTTTCGAGCTGAAGCCCCGTGACTGGGCCCAGGACCTGCCCCGCAAGGTCCGAACGCTCGGCCTGCGCACCGCGCTCAGCTCCAAGCTGAACGACGGCTTCCTCCGTGTTGTCGAGGACGTTGCCGAGGGCAAGTGGCCCGGCACGTACGAGGCTGTCAAGGCTCTCGCTGACGATGGCGGTGAGTTCGCTGGAGACGACCATTAACTGACATTAGCCACGAAGCGCTTCGGACCCAAGGACGGCCTGAACATTCTCTTCGTCCACTCCCCCATGCGCGAGGCTGAGGGTGTTGCTCAGCTCTGGCGCACGACCCGCAACGTCCCCGGCATTGAGGTTCTCTCGACTGATGACCTTCTCGTCTACGACATCCTCAAGTACTCCTGGGTCGTCATCGAGCGTGGTGCCATCGAGGACCTCGCCGGCCCCGGATGGTTCGATGCCGTTAACGAGGCTTACGGCATCGAGGCCCCGGAGGAGGTCCAGGCCATCGAGACCACTCCCACCCAGGCTTAATTCAACTCCCTTCAACGTAGCATACACCCCTCCGCTCTCTAGCAGCATCTTTGCATCCTCGATTATCGTGTTGCACCATTCTCTCACTTCATACAACATGACAAAAATGCACTCTATCTATGGCTAATGTGCGGTGCGGGCTGGGTCACAAGAGTCGTATGGTCGTATGGGTTTGTTATTATATGGCGATTAGTTGTTGAATGCTGAATGCGGGTGCCGAAAGCTCATCACTGCAGGGATCGCGGGGAACGCATCGGCGACGCGAACGGCCCGAATTCGGCCTCTTCCTCGTCCTCCAATCGTCTGGATGCTCGCCGGGCGGGGCTGTGAAGGCGCTCATCCTCGTCATGGACGAGGAGCAGGCCACCGCGCTCACCCTCGATGTTGGTGCCCCCAACGCCTGGGCCGTCCTTCTTGTCCTCGTCGTCGCTTTCGTCCTCGTCCTCGCCAACGGTCCAAAGAACACCTCCGTTCTCGCCGCCATCGGTGGGCTGGCGCGGGTGCAGCCGGACAGCGGGGTCTGCGTCGACGGTTGTCGTTGTCTGCGGTCCTTGGGCGGCGGCGTCATCGTCGGTACGCTTCATGGATAACAGTACCTGGACGTCAGTTCGCGTCAGTGAAGAACAAAACTCACAACTCCGCTGATTAGCACGCCAATAGAGAGGAAGACGCAGACCAGCGTCCACGTCGCGTACGCGCCGGTCTGGTCGTAGAAGATCAGAGCATTGATTGCGCCGAATACGGTATAGCCGGCGTAGAAGAGCGGAACAACTGTGACCGTATCGGCGCACTTGAGAGCCTTGTTCAGACAGACAATCTGCGAGACGGCCGTGATGATCAGGAACAGGATTGTAATAATGGAGACGAAGTGAAGCAGCTGGATGTCAGCTTGTACTTGTACCTCAATCGTAGCTGAAACTTACCGGGTGTCCAGGCAGCCAGGTGATCTTGACGACGGCCTTGGTGAAGATGATACAGAGGCCGGCGAGACTTCCTCCGCAGACAGCCCAGCCAATACCCTCAAACCACTGCACGCGGCTTTCGGAGGTGCGGCTGAGCATGGCCTCCATATGTCGCAGGATGATGTTCTCGTAGTGCTGGAACGTGCCGCGAGCGTACTTGAAGATCCACTTGCCCTTGCCCCAGTACTCGGCGATGGCGGATCCGTTGGCTCCGGGAGACGCGCGCCCGAAACGCGTAGTCGGGAGTTCGGGCGAGGGCAGCGAGTCGAGGCTCGCCCGGTTCTTGGACACCTTCGCTAGGACGTCTGAGATCAGGTACACGCCAAAAGTAGCAGCTGTCAGGAAGAAGAAGTATGACAGCCAGCTGGGTCGTCGCCAGAGCGCCGACAGTTCGTCTATTGACAGCGAGTCGCGCAGGCCGTGGTTGATGCTCGAGAAGACTAGGATGAGAATTACGCCCAACACGATCAGCGCCGTGCCGCGGATGTCTGACGTGGTTACCGCTGCGGGATTAGCTTCCTGGGTCACGCTTCGTAGCTACTCACGCGTTCCCACGAGGAAGTACGCAAACACGAAGTTGAAGATGAGCGAGCTCGCTCCCAGCGGCGCAACCCAGTCTGGTCGCAGGTATCGGAGGGCCAGCGGCGAGCCCAGCACCTGAGACAGAATGTAGATTCCCATGCCGCCCAGCCATAGTGGCCGCAGGTACTCCTTCTTCCGCTGGGCTTTCGGAATCGCTGAGCTCTGCAAATGGTCGAGCTTCGTGAGGTTGAGTCCGAATGCGTTCAGCACCGATGCTCCGAGGACGATCAGCAGGCCGATGATCGTGTTCTAGGTGTTAGCGCCGCTTTGACCAGCGGGTCACAGGCCATGGAGCGGCCTGCGCTACCGACACAAGCACCGTCATTGGTAGCTCACACACGGCTGGCAGACGTCGGACAGGCTCTCGAATGTACTCACGACGACGTAATTTCCAGTGCTCTGCGTCACATCGCTGCCATCTAACCCCAGGGGCAGGGTAACATTTTGAGCCTCATCGGCTACGGCGGTCGCCGATGCTGAGATTGCGGTCACCAGTGATTCGAGCGCGGTCGCTACGCTTGTCGCTATCTCTGTCGGGGTTGCCGCCTCGGTGAGGACATCCGTGGCTGACATGTCGGTGTGGTGGATGTTGTGATTGTGGAGATGATGTCAAGTCCACCCCGTCGACTTTACCAGCTGGGAGTGAGCGCACCGTGCGCATGCGTCACCAATCAGGCACCTCCACTCTGCCGGGTCTGGTGGCGGCGATATGCCAGACCCCAGCGTGAGCACCGCTTCTCACACCTAAAATCACAACCTGAATGCATGAGAGGCGATGTACATGTCCGAGACGGTAGGTAAACTAAGGATCCTGGCCAAAGTGCTCGCAGAGGACGAGGCGGGCTACCTCCTGACGGGCATCGCGCAACTTGACGAACCCCTTGCTGACGACGTCAGATCGTGTGACCCACGGTTGTTTGAGCGCCACGGAACTTACTCTAACTCAAAGTGGTCGTGCTCTACGGTGACCTTGCCAAAGAACAGAGTGGAAGCACCCTGCCGTCGTTCAATGCGCTGGTAGTACTTCGGAACAGGCATCCCCGCCTCATGGCAGAATGCTGGCGTCAGCGATGCACCAAATTTGGACCTCACAGGACAACTGCTGCTGCCAGTCCACCTGCCCAGGCTGAGTGCTCGGTGCGGGGCGAGCATCGCCTTGTATTGTCAGCTGGCGGTCACCCGTCGCATCTTCACCTTTAGCGACAGCCAATGGCTTGATCCCTGCAGGTCAGTTCCACGAGCATGTGGGAACGAACCTCCGGAGTACCAGTGCTTTGACGTCGCGTTGTTTTCCGCAGTCTTGAGGGAGGAGTCCATAGTTCTGGTAAGTTTGGGTCTGAGGCTCCTCCCGCTCATGTGCCCGTCCTCTGTGGGACGCTTGAGCGCCTGCTCTGATGGCTGGTTCGGAACCAGAAGCATGGGCCTCCCATCGCGGAGGCGAGCGGCCTGGTCTCCGAGGTAACACCCTGGTTCAACAGTACTCATCACCTCGTAGTTGGCCCAGAGAAGGCCGTTGTCGGCGATGCACTGGCGAACTGCATCGTTCTGGGCCTCTGCCTGAAAGCTCAGTACGATCACTTCTCCCCGGCTTACCTTGAGTCGCTTCGTCTGTCCTTTCCAGCGCTTCTCGCCTCCCAAACGACGCACCGCGTCTTTGTGCTCGGGGGAGGCAGCGTTCTCAGGAAGAGTGTATCCCCTCGCCAGGGCTTTGATGATTGGGTGCTCAGCAGGCAGAGTCACAGTCATCTCGGCCAAGTAGCCCTCTTGTTGTCAGCATACCGGCACTCACTGTTACTTGCTGTTGCGACTGATGTACTGCCACTGCACAAACGGCTGATGCTCCGGGCGGCAGGCGTGCAGGAGGCTATTCCACACTCGGGTAGGGTGCTGAGGCGAGAGCGAGGACAGTCCTGAGCTCAAATCCACTTTCGGAACGTACCCCTTTCCGGGCTTGGGGATGGGCAAGTCGCATCCATTTGATATCACATCTTCCTCTGTCTGCGCCGGTGTGGATGCACCTGAAGCCTTGGGCGTGGAAGCAGGCTAGCATCAGCGACGATAAAGGTGCAAGGCGTACAGAAGGCAGAACGGCCTTGATGATTTCCGTTTCGGCAGGGCTGTCAATGATGTCGTCCGGCGCACTGGGCACAGAAGTAATCTGTTTCGCAGGGCTGCAGGGCGTCGAAGAGCACAGAAGCGTCATCTCCTCCTTTGGCGACTTTTCAATTCCAGCAGCGATATCGAGGACTTGATCCTCAGCAACGGGAGCGTCCGCCATCATTTGTTTGAGGATTCCAGCGGCATGAGCGTTGGCACGAGGAGGGCGAACGTTGAGCTCCTTGGGCACAGGGAGCAGCGGGTGGTGACCCGGTGTGTGGACGAGGTCGATGTCCTCCATGGCTGTCAGGGTGGGTGAGAGCATGGAAAGACTGTTGACGACAAATGGATGAAGATCAAAGCCTTCCTCCATCCTCCACGACCTTCTTTCGTGTGTGTGTGCCATTGTTTCGCGTGCTGGCCGTAGGATCGATCGGTCGCAACGATCAGCATCCGCACCTCGCCCCTTCCGCAACACAGGCTGCGCACCCGTCCAACTGTCCTCTCAAAGGTCCAATCCTGTCGTACAGTGACGCTCCCATCGAAGCACTGGGGTACTTCCTATCGCTATTGCAAGCAATAACAGACCGCATGCAAGAACTTCCTACATTTTACTCCCCACCGGCCTTGCGGTAGCTAGCCGCTCAGTGAGCCTCTTTTTGCCACCCGACTGCCTCAGCTGTTACCCCACGGGGTAGCGTCAGCGGCAATCTCTGTACAATCACCCGGGATCAGCCGTCGCCTTTCTCTCCCTCTCCCTCTCTCTTTTGTTTTGTTTGCAACTCATTCGCGAACATGGAAAGGAGAAGCACCCGCAGATCGTCCCGCGTGAAGCTGGAGGCATCGCTCAGCCCGCCCCCCTCTGACGCACTGGCCACAGTGTCGAGCGTGGTCAGGGAGGAGGTCACCGACCTAAACGTACACGTCAAAGTCGAGTCGACGCCAGCCAAGCCCCGCAAGCGCAAACGCAAGGGCGAAGCAGACCCAAAGGAGCCCCCTCCCCTAAAGAGAGAGGCTAGGCACAGGAAATCGTGCGTCGCCGCACCTTCACGAAGCGCTGACCCGAAGATGCCCCAAAACAGTTATGGACAGGAGTAGGCTTGCAGGGTGATCAGTGCTGACACCACAGTGGAGAGGGTCCTTTCGCAGCGCATGGTAGGATGCCCGCAGAGGCTGAGCTGATTGAAGTTCATGGTTCACCGGTCCGGTGTGGATTCTGGGTCTGGCAGCATCCGCGAGTCCTTCAACATGCTTGGATCGACGGGCAATATCTACGTGAGCCCGAACGATACACCCTCTCTGACCTCGCCCAGACCGTCAACATGGGCACCAAGCCCTCATGTGATTGTCCAGACAATCTGAAGGGCAACTCTCCGTGCAAGCACATTCTTTTCATCTTGTACGTTCTCAGCTGCTCGTGTGAACTGACAGTCAAGCTCAAAGGTTCTGAAAGTGCCGCAGACTTCCAATCTCTGGTACCAGAAAGCTCTGCTCGTGCGTGTGGCCCTGCTTCCGACACTGACTCTAGCCTGACGAGCTTACCTCCATCTACGCCTCCGCACCTGCATCCACCGAAGCACTCGCCTCGGAAGCTGTCCAGAAGGCATTCCGCAAGGCTACTGGCGGCGCAGATGGTTCTGAAGAGTCAACGGCGGAGGCATCTGAGACGAAGGACGTGATCGAAGGGGAGCTGGTGGACGAGAGCGGCCCAGGAGGGCGTCGCTTGACAACAATTGGAGACGACTGCCCCATGTAAGCTGCAGGTGATCGTCGAAACCGCTGAACCCATAGCTGCTTCGAGGAGATGACCAGGCAGGACCTCGACTCCGGAAGGCTGGTGTTCGATATCTCTGTTGGCGGCTGTGGAAAGCGTAGGTCGCCAACGCCATGGCCCGTGCTCACAGCAATCAGCTCTGCACGATGAGTGCTTCAGGATGTGGTCTTCATCTGCAGTGAGTACAGCTCATAGCTCCTCGACTGATTCCCAGAAAAGCAGGGGCGCAACGTCCACCTGCGTCTGGTGCCGTGCACCTTGGGCAGCGCCGCCGCCGCAGGGCGAAGGTGGAGTTGCACACACCAGGTCTGGATAGTGAGTACCTCGGCCGCTGCTTGATTGACCGCAGCATGAACATGGCCAGCATCGCTGGCATGAGCGGCGTTCGCGATACCTCGTGAGTGTCATAACCGCGAGCTGCGACTGACCTACTCAGCACGTATCATCACCACTTCGTCAAGGGTGGCAAGGGCAAAACGTGGGCCGATGTCTACGCCGAAGGCGACGAGCTCGTCTGACGTATGAGGCTGCCAAGCCTCGACAGTTGTAGCATAGCCGACACTCCATTCAGCGCATGAATCTTGTATCTACTCTCTCCCATCGAGGACACTGTCGCTGGCTACTGCGACTGCTACGTAAACTCGTCAGTCAGTTGCTACCGCGGAGCGCATTACTCAACGGAGGCAGCAGTGGTTCAGACGTGTCCTACCGACCGGACTGGGAGCGATCTTTGCTCGTCGTGCCCCCGTCCCAGATCGACGGCTCTTGCTTCTTCAAACCGCAGCCTAGCGTGGGAAGGCATCAGTGCCGAGCGTGCATCGATTGCTTAGGGCCATGTCAGGAGGCGAGCGGCACCCGTCTGCTGGTCCCGGTCCGTCAGAAGCAACTCGGTTCTGAAAGCATGACGGCATGCAGATGAGTGTGCAGTGGTTTCACACGAGCTTGGAAGACCGCGTGCTCGTTCGCCACCTGCATCGGCAAGTCATGACCGAGCTGGGGATAGCGCAACTCCGCAAGGCCTTCTGCGGCGCAGCGGAACTCCATTGAGTGCGGATTCACAAGCATTCCATGGGCGTCGTGGAGGGCCTGGAGGGCTCGAGGGGCGGAGGGGGTGTGTGTGTGTCGCAGCACTCTGCGCACAACGTCAGAGGATGGATCGCCATGGCGATCTGGTGGCGGCCACCGTATGACCGGGGGTGTGAGGCTGACAAAGTAGCCGCACGTGGTGGTGCGAGTCTGGTGACCCTGTGTGAGCCTGACAACTAGCGCCGCTGGCATCGTGTTTTTAACCCTTCCCGTTTGTTGTCGCCACTGGCGACTCACTTCACCAATTCCTTTTTCCTCCCCCCCTGTAACCCCCCGCGACCACTCCGTCATGGCCTCCGCCGACGACCAGGGCCATCACGGCCCCCCTCCGCTCAATCTCGCCGGGGTCCAAGTGCAGGTGGATGACTCGCTCATCGACCCCGCGCTCCACCCCGACTTCTTCAAGGATGGCAAGTTTGATGACGAGCTCGCTGCCGCTGCCGTCGTCGCCGCAGCCCAGCAGCATGAGATGCTAGTCCAGGGTGTCCACAATGTCCAGTCTCAGTCTGTCCCCCAGGTCGGTGACCACCAGCCGCAGCCCGGCGGCGTCGATGGCGTCAACGCGAACCTCAACGTTATGGGCGGCTCAGTCTTGGACGTCCACGGTAACGTCCACGCCATGAACGACGGCATGAACGCACAGATGGAAGGCCCCGTCGGTCCTTCAGGGGCAGGCGAAATGCTGGATCTCAAGCCGGAACCGCAGCAGGCGCAGGCTGGCCCGTCCCAACCGTCTCACCTGCACGTGCGCGCCGCCGAAGCGCAGTTCGCGCCATTCTCACGTCCGATCCGCACCGAGGGCCAGACCCCGCATCCCGAGATGCTCGCCTTCACCAACCGCGCCGAGTTCGACGTCTGGTTCGAGGGCGAGTCGTCGTGGTGCCACTTCGTGCAGCGGCGAACGACGACACCACAGAAGCGTGCCGAGGAGCGCCTCCGCGCCCGTGTCAAGGCGCACGAGAAGATGCTTGCGTCTCTTCCTCCCAGCGAGGCTGCAACGGCGCCCCCACTGAAGCGTCGTCGACGCAACCGCACCTCCTCGATCAAGGAGAAGGTCACCTTCACGTGCCACCATGCTGGGCGCTACGAGGCGAAGCACAGCACGACGCTGCCGCGCGAGAAGCTGCGCCTGAACACGAAGAAGAGTGTCAAGTGCGACTGCCCTGCGCGCATCGTCCTGACCGAGATGGAGGACGGGGAGTGCAAGGTCTCCTATTTCTGGAAGCACGAGGGGCACGATGCGTACGCGGACGATGAGCTCGAATCAGGCCGCCTGCCAAAGGTTATCGACGAATGGCTCGTGGCCCAAATCGAGGCGGGCAAGGACACGGATGCGATCCGTCGCTCGCTCATGATGACCGAGGAGGAGAAGAGCGCCTACCTTGCCCAGATCGCGCAGGACCCGCACAACATTGACCCCGACAAGCCCCCTGCGCTCGCCCTCACCCTCAAGGTCAAGTACCCCGACATCTACAACCGGTTCCGCAAGCTGCGCGGCCCGATCAAGGACTTCAAGCCGCCCAAGAATCCGCGCGGAAACAGGAAGCGCGGTGCCAACTCATCCAAGGAGCCCGAGAGCGGGGAGAGCGCGACGCCCAAGTCTGGCGACGCTACCTCGTCTGCGGACGCCGGGCCCAGCAGCGAGCAGCAGGTGGCGCAGGTTCAGGCTCAGGCTCAGGTCGCTCAGCAGCAGCAGTTCGGCCCCCAGCCGCCGCAGCAGAGCACGATCGGCGTCGACAAGGCGCCCGGTGCTGCCGTCCAGCAGATGGACCAGGTCGACCAGGTCGACATCCAGGACAACCTCATGCAGTACGACATGGAGGGCTTCTCGCTCTCCGAGGTCGAGGTCGACGGCCTTGGGTCCTTCCAGGATGGTCTCAGCCACGAGGGTCTCGCGCGCGCACTCCTCTCCCTCCCCCGCGCTGGGCAGGACGACGGTGGCATGGGCGCCGCTGGTGTCGAGGAGCTCAACACGGCCCTTCGCATGGCCGAGCAGGATCGCGAGAAGTGGGAGGTCGGCCTTTAGGATGGCATGTACCCAACCGAGATCGCAGACTGTATGTAGGAAAAGAAGAAGTGACAGGCGTGCGTCAATCTGTACCATAAAGCGCGGAGCTGAAGGCGATGAAGCCGACAGAAGCGAAGGTGACTCAGAAGTGAAGCCTGAAGGAAATCTATTGTCGAGGAGAAACCTCCTCGCGTTGAAGAAAATCCAAAATGAGCAACCCATCCACCCTATCCCACCCACACCCAGAATCTCATCCCACAACACCCATAGACACGCTGTCTACGTTCCTTCATGTGACAAAACCAAATGTATATTGTGCCATAGTAACGCTTTCCACGTTGCAGATCGCTGCTGACATTAGTCATTAGTAGAGTCACTTTAGGGGTCATCATCGTCCACCATCACGCGCACAGCGCCGTTGTCCGCCTGCAGTAGACGAGGCTCCAGTCAGCGCAGTCGGGTATACAATACATAATCTACACCGCGCCTAGTAACCGCCCCGGCCACCGCCGCGCGAGAAGCCGCCTCCGCGACCACCACCACGGCCGCCGAAGCCGCCGCCGAAGCTAGATCCGCCACGGCCACCACCACGTCCTCCGAAACCACCACGGCCGCCGCCGCGGGCTCCGCCGCGTCCGCCACGGGCACCACCACGGCCAGCACCAGCAGGCTTCTTGACCTTGGGTCCGGCAACCTTGGGCTTGGGGAGGAAACGGTCGAGGGGGAGGAGCTTGTCGCCGCCGATGTAGACCTTGTCATCCTTCTTGAACGAGTCGGCGTTCATGCCCGCCTCCATCTTGACGGTGAAGAAGACCTCGTTGATGGGGCCGAGGATCTCGTCGACCTTGCCGATCTGCGTCTTGTTGCTCAGGTAGATGGGAGCGTTGAAGTAGGGCACCTTCTCCGGCATCGTGAGCGAGCAGAGCATCTCGGACTCGACAGGGTGCTGGAACGAGCCGACCTCGAGAACAGTGTCGGGCGGGCCTTGCGTGAAGCCGCCGCGACCGCCGCCGCGGCCTCCTGGTACGTCAGCCGGGATGTTCAACATGTGCCTCGAGCGACATTGCGCAACGGGGTATGAGCATGCCCCACCAACAGCGGAGCTTCAACCAAACTTACCACGGAAGCCTCCACGACCGCCGCCGCCGCCTCGCGAGAATCCACCGCGTCCGCTCATGTTGATAGTCGTAGGTTGTAAGGGGGGGCGAATATGGGTGGAAGCAGGTGTGGCCTCCAAGTGGTCGTGAGATCGTCCTCTATCAGGCGGGGGTTGCAGTAATTTCCTCACAAACGAAAAATCGCATTGAAAGTCTCGCGTGGTGTGGACTGAGACTTGATCTCCGTGGATGCATTTATCACGTGATCTATCCCACGTGGGCCCCCGCTGCATGGGGGCAAAGCTGGGGCGGAGGTGAGGTCGTCCGAATCGGCTAAGATAGGGCGCCTTCCGAGGTTTCAGCGACGTCACGGTTGGACGGTCCGGCTGCGCGGCCCAGCGTCCGCTCCGGCGTACCGTCTCAGTCCGAACGCGAGAGCGACGTCCATCATTGGGGGCGTACCGTGACTTTGAGTTTGCTGTTGTGTTCCTTCCCTCCCTCCTCCTCAGACTCCGTCAACTACACTCGCCATGCTCTCGGTCCTCCGCCCTCAAGCCCCATCACTGCGGCTCGCATTCGCTCATGCCAACCGCGGCTTCGCTTCCAGCGCCTCAAGGCGTACGCCCGAGGACGAGATCGCGCGGGTTATGGACCTCGCGCGCGAGAAGGCCGTGGGCAAGCCCCGGCCCAAGGCTGGCGGCGACACGCTCCGGATGCTCATGTTCGGCAAGCCTGGGGCTGGAAAGGTGAGTCTTCCTGTTCCTCTGGTCCTCCGTGCGCGTCAGGTTCTGCAAGCCCGGCGCCATGTATTCAGATGCGTATTGAACGTGCGGCGGCGTGCCTTTGCCCGCCCCCCTTGAGGTTGCCCGACCATATCTTCCTCGATGCTTTGCTTCCAACAGCGATGCGTCGTGGTGGGTATCGTGCAGGGGGCCTCGCACGCAGAGTGATAGCTGCCAGTCCGCTCACTATGATAGCTAACCACCACAGGGCACGTTATCATCCCGCCTCGTTGAAAACTACGACATCGACTTCATCTCCACTGGCGACGTGCTCCGACACGAGATCGCTGCTGGATCAGACGTGGGCAAGGAGGCCGAGAAGGTCGTTGCTTCTGGAGGTGAGTCGCTCCCTGGTCGAGCGTTCATGCTCTCGCTGCCTCGAATGGTGGTCACCCCATCACCCACCTCTATGACAAGGGGAGGAAAGACCTTCCAGCTGCCAGCGTGCGCAACACTGGCGTGGTAGTCCGATCTGCGGTGATCAACGGATCGGCGCGCCTTCGGTGCAGTTCCCACCTTCCATGCCCCCCCTCAGACCTGCCTCACCCCTGTCTCACGCCTTCTCCGTTCTTGGTGACCGCAATGCTGTGATGTTCTGTTCAGCTGACCCCAGGCCTCGTCTCTGACGAGCTCATGCTTGAGATCGTGAAGAAGGAGCTGGAGCGACACCGGGGAAAGTCGTGGATTCTGGACGGATTCCCGCGCACGCTCGAGCAGGGCAAGCTGCTCTCCGCTGAACTCGGCAAGGCTGGCCGACCGCTCAACATGGTCGTCCACCTTAACGTTCCGGATAACGTTATCATGAGCCGAATTGCTGGTGAGAACGATGGGCGGAGCGAGCTCCCTTCCTCTCACTCTCTCCGATCCTATCAGCCTCTACACCGTAAATGTTGCTACATCTAAAGACGGCTGCCATGGGTTTAGAGACGAATCGGAGGAGGGGACGGAAGAGGGAGCGTTACGTCGAGCTTCGTGGAGCGCGCTCATAGCTAACCCCAGCCCGCTGGGTCCACCTCCCAAGTGGCCGCGTGTACAACGACGACTTCAACCCGCCCAAGGTCCCAGGCAAGGACGATGAGACGGGCGAGCCCCTTTCCAAGCGACCAGACGACACGCCCGAGGTCTTCTCCAAGCGCCTCGCGTCGTTCTACAAGTCAACAGCCCCTCTGCTCGAGTACTTCGCCCACGAGTACCCCGAGGCCCTGCACAGCCTGAGCGGAAGCACCAGCGACGAGCTCTGGCCGCTCCTGCGTGAGCTCGTCGATGAGTTTGGCCTGAAAGAGAGGCATCCCCCCCAGGGCAGCCTGGAGCGGGAGCACGTCCGCGAAGAGGCGGACGACCTCAAGGACTCAGGCAATGTGCCCGTTGGAGGCGACAAGGTCGCGCACTTCAAGTAGAGCGCTCGCTCCTTGTGAATGTTAAAATGTGGTTATAACTGCGTATGTCTGAAGAACGAAGAGCGAAGATAGCGAGAAAGAGAGCTAGCTGTAAGAAGATGTACACATGGGACTCAGAGATAGATTTGCTGCACCGGAGGCGGCTCGACGCCCACATGCTCGTCCTTTTGTTGCGTACTCGAGATCAAATGTCCTCGCTCCGCTCGAAAGTATGCTGGGAGAACGACTTGCATTAACTGCCCCTCTACAGAGAAGAAAACCGGCAAGAAATAAAACCCATGGAGACATGAAAGAAACTATTTTATCGTTTGTCGTGACTATATACAATCTTACTCATCAATCAATCCTCAAGAAAACACCTCCGCCTATCACTCCCCCACTCCAGCTCCCCTTCTACGATTCGACTTACGATAACGACTTAAATTTGGCTAAGATTTGCGCGATTTAATATTTATATGGATTAGGCAAACTGGTGGGGATTGATGTGTGGATAACAGGGGGGGGGGGGGGGGAAACAACTGGCGCCGCCACTCTTCTTCTCTTCGTGATTCTCCTATACGTCCACTCTTCTCTTTATTTGGGGCGTCCAGCCCTCGGTCTTGAAGAAGTCGGGGACTCTAAAGAATGTACTTGTAGTGGACAGAGCGGTCGCCGAGAGTGGCCGCATCGTCCATGGCGCCGTTGGCGAGGTCGAAGCCTCCGCGCGACTTGCGGCGCTTGTTGACCGCGCCGAGGTAGGCCATGTTGAGACACGCCATGACCATCATGGAGCACGAGAGACCGAGCAGAATGCTGGTAGCCTTGCGGTAGTCCGGCGCCTCGGTTGTGGGGAACAGCCAGGTGGAGAGGATACCACCGCAGTTGGTGACGATGAAACCCCACACGATGCCGGTGACACGGCGGTAGAAGGGCGCGAGGTTGTTCGGCATCCACGTCGAGAGCAGCGGGGCGCTGACGTACGCACCCATGACCTGGAAGAAGAGCGAGCAGTACCGCACATGCTTGTCCTTGAAGGAGAGGTAAAGCGCGTATCCGATCAGCTGGAGGACGGCAGAGAAGATGACGAAGCCGCCACGGTGGCGCGTCTTGTCCGACCAGAAACAGACGAAGAGCGAGAGCACAGCCGAGACAGCGTAGGGAGGCACAGAGTAGAGCTGAATCGCAGTGCCCTTGTAACCGAGACCCTGGACAATGGTGGGTGAGAAGTAGGCCATGGAGAAGAGAGCAGTACCCGAGGCGAAGAGCTGGGCACCGACGAGCCAGACCTGAGGAGCGGTGAGGGCGCCGAGGACCGAGGACGCCTTGAGCTCCTCATGGTTCTCAGCGGGGGGACGGTCGCGGTCGAGCGCGGCGAGCAGAGCCTGAGTCTGGTCGGTGCGGAGGTAGAACACGCTGCTCGGGTCGCGAGGCAGGAGGAAGAACGAGACGATGCCGTAGACGACGGTGAATGCGCCCTCACTGTGGAGTCAGCATGTGTACGATAATAGTCCGTCATGGGTTTCGGCCGCAGGCGACAGTGCCCAACAGGGGTACAATACAGGGAAATGGATATCGGTATGAGCCGAATGTTGGGACTAAGCAGAGCCCGAACGCCCGGCCCAGCCTCACGTTGTGCCTCGTGAAAATGTAACACACTGCCACAACGCCACACGACCCGGGCCACCACACGCCCTGCCGCCCTCGTGTATGTCCCAACAGTCGAGCCGAACTCACATGATGAAGATCCAAGCCCAGCCACGCTTGCCGCCCAGGCCCTCCATCTGGACGATGGCAGCAGCGAGCAGACCGGAGAAGGCACCGGCGAGCGAGGTGGCGCAGAACAGGAACGCAGTCCTCTTGGCGAGGTCCTGGCGGCGGTAGAACGTCGACAGGTAGGTCATGCAACACTGTTCGGTTAGCTTGGATGCGATGCACGGAGAGCCATGCAACGTACAGGAAGAATGGCTCCCTCAGCGGCACCGAGGAAGAAACGAGCAGCGAGGAGACCGGCATAGTTGTGGACGAAACCCTGGAAGGTGGTGACGAGACCCCAGCAGACCATGAGGACAGGGAGCAGGATGTTCGGGCCAACCTTGCGAATGAGCAGCGTAAGGGGCAGCTCAGCGACGATGTACGGAACATAGGTGACAGTGAGCGCGATCGAGTACTGGTGGTTCGTGAGTTTGAGGTCCTCCATGAGACCAGCCGGCTTCGCGTTACCGATGTTACTTCGCTGTTGTTGTCAGTTACGTCCACTGTAAGTTGACTCACGTCAAGGAAGGACAGGAAGTAGACCATGGTGACGGCGGGGAGGAAAATCATGTCGAGCTTGAGGATGGCCCACTTGAGCGCACGCGGGTCGGGCTCGGGTAGGGAGTCGGGGGCGTGGTAATCGAACTGGTTGTCCTGGGAGGACTTCTCGAGACTCCGGCGGTCCTCAAAGCTGTGGGAGGACCCCGGGTCATGCCTGACGATGGTCGCCATGGTGTCGGCTGGCGGAGGGGAGAAAAGTCAACAAAGGTGGGTGGAAGGGGGCACGGAGGGGAAAGAGACAAGCTGCGAACGGCACAAGTGTCCTGCGTTCTTTGACGGCGCTGCTTTTATGTGTCGAAGAAGGGGGAGTCGAGGACAGGTCAAGTGCAAGTGGTGAAGAAGAAAAGGTGAACTGGTGTAGGTGGGTGGTAGGCCGAGCGAAAAAGGAAAGAGCGTGAGGTGGTGTGGGGGGTTAAGTAGTATGCAAGTCAGCCCGAGATGGAAGGCCTGGAAGCTTGGAAAGTGGGAGGGCAAGGAAGCTGGAGGAGCGGAAATCGCGGTTTCGGAGCGACTGGCCCCTTTAACGTTTAGAGTGCGGCAGCTGGGCACAGCTGGGCAGTAGAGGTAGAAGCCGAGGGCTGAGCGCTGGGTTGCTGGGTCGAGGTACGGAAGTCGTGAATGCGACGGGCCGTCTTGCCGCCGTGCCGTTGACCGGGTTGTGTGGTGTTCGGGCTTACGGGGTTGCTGAGGTTACGGCGGGGCGTACGGGGACGGCTGTGGCGTGGGTGACTGGGCGCAGGTCTGAAGCGGTTGTTACCGAAGAGGTGGGATGATAGGTACGAGAGGTCTTGTGATTCACGACTGAGACCCGGGAGAAACAATCGGCTTGCTGAAGCGAGCGCGAGCGGAGTGCAGAGGTACCCAAAGGACTCTAGGATAAGGATCTGTCCTGTAGGCGCCTAGGGTTCCGACTCGCTACTTTCGGTGCCTTGTAGCGTTTTACTGAGCACGAGCTGCGCTTGAGTACGCGAGTACGACGATGTGGAATCGAGAGAGCAAGAGCTGGAGCACGTTCTGAGTGGAAGAAAGATGTGTAGCGCTCAGTCCTCCTACCGCGCCTGCCGAGGTCGAGGTCTGGAGGTGGGGGTGCTCACGAGATCCTGAGAGTCCAGGGCCGTAATCGTGTGTGTCCTGACCTGGCCCTGGAATCCTGACCCCCGCGACGCCTGGGGAGGCGACAGAGAGGCCCGGGGCATGGGGCAGGCGTGGCGCTGAGGGGCCCAGGCAGAAGTCCATCTCGTAGTTGCACAAGCAGGAGCGCGCAGCTACGCAGAAGGCGTGAGAAGAGCGTCGATGCACCGAGCCATCTGACAGCATGTTTGCTTGGCTGCTCAGGATCCTGAGCTCGAAACTGCACCAGGCTGTGGCTCAGTAATATCTCAGAGTGGAGGCGGGATGTCTTGGCGAATCGCATACGCAGGTGGGCTGTGGGCTGGCGGACCGTTGTGGGGCCGTGCTTGCCGGAGCGGTAACCCCCGTGGGGAGCTGCTGGCTGGCAAGCAGCTGCGAGGCATCCTTGTGGCCGGTCCTCCGAGGTATCTCGCCTGATCCTCTTCTCTCGCCAGTCGTCTTTGTTGGCTCACCCGAGGCCCCGAGGAGTTCGCACAGGTCGCCAAGCCCACGCTCCCCGTTGTCTCATTGGCCGAAGGCCGGCTGATGACTCACTCGCGTGCACGAGGACAGACATCATTCCAACGTCTCGATGAACCCACTGCGAGTGTTCCACCGCAGGACCGGGGTACGCTAACTCAATTGAGAGGCCCCGGAGTCCTCATGTCCGGACACCCTTCCGGCCTATCCCCTTGCTGTCTCATGCCGAGCGACCTGCCGACCTCTCCCCGATAATGGTCCTCTGCAACAAAGTGCTTCTGCGGGCAGCGTTCTGCCGCTGCCCGTGCCGGCCAGAGGTTTCGCCGACGCTAAACCTTGCGCTTGACGTAACGCGCCGCGAAAGATACGAGGCTGCTGGCTATCATCTTACCCAGGGTAAAGTTAGGGCCGGACCAGCGATGGGCCCTAGGATGCCGGTCGAAGTAGGTTCATCCAGTGCATCATGGACCGATCAGAGCTTGATCGCTTCCAACTGTCACCCCAAGCAAAGAATGGTAGCTCGCCATTGGCTGCGGAGTAACCATGCTTTTCATGCTTTCGATCATTCGGCGCATCGTCGTTCGCTCGACGATGCGAAGCGACGTGCGTTAGCGTCCAGACTCGACTGTGCTTGTGTTGGGTGATCCTGCTCACCGACCCCTCGACACCCTCGATGGCCCCACCGCTGGCGTCGCTCCCCGGTGCGAGTGCCACTGGCGGTGCGTGGGCCCGCACCCCGCCGCATCCCATTACACCCCACTGAGAACACTGGAGACGTCCTTCCCTGCCCTCGTCGGACCCTCTCCCCGCAGGGTGTTGCACAAGGGAAATGATGTGCAGCGACAGGATGCGCAGAGATAAAGTGCCCGTCTGTTCGAGCAGTTCATATGGACGGGCAAGGGATGACAGGCAAAGGATGCCAGCATGCTGACAGCAAGCTGGCAGGGCCAGAGGATGCTGTTGCTCACCGAGCGAGAGACCCTCAAAACCTGGACAGAGGTATGCGAGGTACGTGCGGTGGTGGCGACGCCAGACGCCGAAGCCTGGACGCTGGCGTCAGCCTGTGAGGTGAGGCAACTCAGACGCGCCAGAAGCTCGACGCAGCCCTTACCGTTTCCCTGGGACTGCATTTGTTGCTCTGCGCACTTTGTTTGATGCACATGGGGCAGTTGCGGTCGTAAACAGAGTTCAATAAGATGTTTCCTAACCTCTTCCCTGTGCGGCCTGTGCACACTGCTAACGACGCTTTTTCAGTCGTTGAAGTCTCGAAATGGGTAATATGTTGCTCAGGCGGACACCGTCTCCCTGACTCTCCTTACGCAATGCACCTGATGCCCCTCTCTTTGTGCTCTTGGTGGCTTTTGTTGTACTCTTCGGCCCCTCCACCCCTCAGCGTGCCTTGCGGATTGCAGCCCTGGATGCGGACCAGAGTGCTGCTGAATAGCGGGTGAGTGGTTCTCTTTTAAATCCTATCGACGTTTAGCACCTCACGCCTCAGAAAACGGGGTTCATGAGGGTCGAAAAGTCGAGGGAACGGAGCAGAGAGGCGGCGCCGCAACGCCGCAGCTTGTCACGGACACACGACGCGCCGCATCGATCGATCTCACATGCACGTTTCCACACTGGCAAGCGAACAACAGCAACGAATCAAGAATGGCATACAAGGGTTACAAGCGCGTCTTGGCTAGCGAGGCCAGCGCTGTATATAGATACAGACAAGTCTGGTCCGACAGAATCCCGAAAAATTCTCAAACATCTTGCGACGCTTCGCCACCTGGACAACCAGGGAGCCCAGCCGCAGTCGGCTGGTGGGGGATATGTTGTAGGCGAGACGGCTAGCCGCCACCGCCGGACGCGGCAGCCGCGTGCCTCCTGTCGTCCTCCTTTGCCTTGTCCCAGGCGAGGCAGAGTGCGGTGATAAGTGCGAGGTCCACACCCGGCGCGACTGCCATGCGATACTGTTTGTCAGTTACGTCCAAGAGCACTAAACTCACAATCAGCTTGTTCTGCATCCCTTCCTTGCCCCAACGCACGCGGTCGAGCACCGCCACGAGCTGTTCCGAATCCTTTAGCGTCACCTTGGCCTGCGACCCGCCCGCACTGCCGACGAGGTGCAGCGTCGGCGCGTCCCCGACGGTGGCTGTTTGACGGAGATTCAGCTTGACCTTCCCTGCGTTGTCAGCACGGCCCCGCATGGTCAGTCCGCAATCAAGGCAGTGCGATGCAGGTGGACGACAGCGCACGATCTTGCGCGCATGCCCCCGCACGAACGCGCACATCCCCCGCATGGCGATATGCGCTCGAGCAGTCGCAAGGCGTGCTGCAATCTGCACGTCTCGCCAGCGCTGAGCGCACATCTTCCGTAGAGGGGGAGGACTGCGCTGGATCATAGGTATCCGGGCTTTGGTGGAGAAGGCATCCTCCGTACCTGGCGCGGGCACATATTGCATCGGCTGTCGGACCGAAGATAAGATACTCACATGCCCATTCGCGATTGATCTGGAAGAACTCTGTCCCGCGCTCGGCGTCTTCACAGATGATGCGGAGGTTGACGGCCGCGAGCTTGACGCGCATGTTGAACAGGGGCTCGCCGTCCGGCAGCGTCACAGCTGATTGTTAGCGGATGTGCGCGCGAGGTCCACGCAACCACGTGCGCAATTGATTACAGCTGACCGTATCGTGAGGATGGCAGCATGTGCGTCGAACGTGCAGGATCGGCGGTGAGGGAAAGTCCCACGGGGCCGAGGAAGGCGACCCCAGGAAGACACTCACTCTTGAACTTGCGCGCATACATTGCTGGGCCAGTGACAGTGACGATGGGCTGATCGTCGTCGGAATCACAGACGGTGAAGTCTTCCTTTTGTTGTCAGCTTACATTCCGGCCGTATTAGCTCACAGTCTTCATCGTCATCACCTTCTGCCTGTACTCAAGTGCGACCTGGCGGTCGCGCGTCATGTTGGGGAAGACCGAGATCGGCGGCTCAACAGGGTCGAGGAGCGGGATGGGCTCCGGCTCCTCCTCTTCCTTCTTCTTGCCAAAGAGACCCATGGTGTTGTGGTGTTGTTAGAAGTCTGCGGTGGATTGGAGAGGTGTAGAGATGTGCTGGAGGTGATCGCTGTGTTTTGGGTGAGTTGCGCTCGGCCTAGGTGTTGTTATCGTTGAGAGTGGAGCAACGATGTTGGAATGTTAGGAACGATGAGATCTTAACGCATGTCTGCATGATATATCTTTCCTACCTCATGAGTTGACGTGCTGCGGAATGCTTGATGCAGATCTCCATGCGGTGCACGATCGCGGCTCCGCGACTCGGACTTCGACGTCATCCCCGACTCGGACTGCCTGTTGGCTGGAGCACTTGGCACGCTAACGGAGCAGTGGGTGCCTTACCGAGCTTGCCGAGCTGTCCGAGCCTATGGTTGTCGGCATGCTCGGTACGCCGAGGTCGGGGCTGTGCACATCGCTTGCAGAGGTCTTGGCATGAGCGATTTATACACCGAGCTTATCTCTTACTCGCTGTGCTCCGATGGATCGTCAACGTTTAGGCAGAAAGTTCGGCGGAGCAGGAATGATATCCACAAGATGGACCGCCTCCACTGCGCACATCGCCGCTTAGTCTGGGGCCGGAAGGCACCAAGTAGTAGCCGGTTCCGACCATCCACCTCAGTGTCATCATCGACTTTGAGCTTCAGCATCATCAGCGATGTCCGTCAACGTCCTCAAAGCCCGCATCAGGTCACAGTACCGCTACTTCCTGCCGTTCAGGTTGCGCTGGGCCGACAACGACCAGTACGGCCATGTAAACAACTCCGTCTACAACTACCTGTAAGTGTGTCTTCCTCCATACAACCTTGAGGTTGTTCTGCCTGTAATCTTCGGCCAACCGTCGTCTACCCGTATCCATGTGCTGCATGAGGGACTGTTCATCTCCTATGAAGATACCTGTGCTATGACACGAAGACACAGCTGTTGTATCTGCGAAGGCGAAGCTGATAACAGTATCGACTCGGTAGTGAACACCTACCTGATCGAGCACTGCGGCCTGAAGCCGACGGACCCAAACCCGTCTGAACCGATTGGTCTCGTCGTCGCGAGCAACTGCAACTACTTCTCGTCGCTCGAGTTCCCGGGCGTCGTCGATCTCGGTCTCCGCGTCAGCAAGCTCGGCAAGAGCTCCGTTACCTACGAGGTCGGCTTCTTCAAGGAGGGCGTCGAGTCGGTCTCTGCCGTCGGAGGCTTCACGCATGTCTTTGTCCACCCTACGGAGCGCCGGCCGACAGCAATGGTCGACCAGATGCGCAAGGGCCTTGAGAAGCTCTATGTCGAGGAGGCTAAGCTCTAAGTGCACTCATTCCATGGGGTGTTAGAACAGGTCGCGAGCGGCGATGGCCGCCCACCTGACGCAGTTGCCCGACCCGCCCCTCACCTCAGCTTCCAGCGGTCAGCGACAGTTGCTTCGTTGCTAGATATCATTTCATAAAACATATGCAGTTACTTCTATAGACCTACTCGCCGCGCCCGAGCTTGTCAAGGGCACGCACGCCCTGCTCATCCCACTCCTCCTTGGTGACCCAAAACGCATCCTTGTCCTTCATGATGTCGGCGAGGACGGCTCCACCGAGGAAGACCATGTGTTTCCTACGAGGCGGGTCCTCAATGCGGATCTTGAAGTTCTTGAGACGCTCAGCGTCTCCGCCAAGAACACGCGTGAGGTACAGCTGCTTCATCTCCTTCTCGAGACGCGACGGGAATCCGGGGTACATCGACGAACCACCCGAGAGGACAATGTGCTTGTACAGCTCAGCACGTGTGTCGACGGCAGCGGCTTGGATCGTCTGGAACAGCAGCTCGGCAACACCAGGCTGCTCGACGTCGATGAGGTGCGGCTGGAACATGCACTCGGGCGCCTCGTAGCGTTCTGATCCGACCTTGATGACTCGACCGTCGGGAAGCTGAACGTTAGCTATGGTCCGGGATGCCAGGGAGCTTACCGTGTAGTTCTCAACAAGGACCGTCGTCTCATCGGCGAGCTTCTTGTCGAGGTCAAGGTCGTAGGAGACGAACGACAGCTTCTCTTTGATATCACGGACAGTCTCGAAGTCGGCAGTACGCTCGAAGGCGTATCCACGCATGAGAAGGAGCTTGATAAGGTAGCGGGTGACGTCGCGGCCGGCAACGTCGAGACGGCGGGTGAGGTGGGGAAGGGCGAATCCATCATAAACGGGGACGATGTGAGTGACTCCGTCTCCCGAGTCAACGACGACACCAGTCTGCAGACCTGGTTGTCAGCTTCTCTCCTAGGCCTTCGAAGCTCGTCATCACTAACCCTGGGCATAGAGGGTCAGAACGGCCTGAATGGCAACGTAGACGCCTCCGAAGCCGTACTTCTCGAACATGACCTCGGCCATCTTCTCGCGGTTCGCCTTCGGGTTCATGGGCGGCTCGGTCAGGAGGATCTTGCGGCCCTTCGTGTCAACCTGAAGCTTCTTGTCAAACGTGTAGTCCCAGAGATTCTCCATGTCCTCCCAGTTCTTGATGATACCGTGCTCCATGGGATGTGACATCTGCAGGAAGCTTCGGTTCTCGGCCGCCTCGTCTCCGACCATCAGGTCGCTGAGGTTGGACGATCCCAGGCGCTCCTCGGCACGCAGAATCGGCCGACCTACAACGGAGGGGAAGACTGTGAGCGTTAGCTATGGGTCCACGAACTTCAGCTGCTGCGAATCATCGCTGTCATATCGACGATGCGCCGCGAGCGACGTACCATATTCCGGGAAGTTGCTGCCCGCCCAACCGCACTTGACGAACTGTTTGTCAGATGGCAATCGAAAGCCATCAACTCACTCCGGTACCGTTGTCGACGACGAGCGGGAGGTTCTCGTCCCTGTGGGGGTCCATGCTGTGCAGTTCAGATGTGGGAGGTGTCGGTGGAGAGAGTGTGATGGGAGGTGAAGGGCGGGAGTGGCGAGCGGAAAGGCGGGTGCGGATCGGTCACGCGATTCCTGTCGCTGAGCTGTTGCGGTCTGCTGTTTTCGGCGTGCTCGCTGTCGTCGAGCTCGATGGATGTAGCGACGTGTAGTTGTCTCGCGCTCGTTGAAGTCCGAGCCGCAGGTGGTGTCGTCACCTCACTGAGCTGGCCCTGGGAGCGGTGATACGAGTACACGTCAGAATTGTTGCCCACGTGGCAAATCCTAATCGCACTTTCCCCTTAATGGGCTCCATTAGTAATCCGATTAGGCTGGTCACCCAGTCCCTTGCCACCGGCCGGCGTGCCGATCTTCGACATCTGCTTGTTGTGACGAGCTCCCTCTTGACATATCCCTCTCATCTTGTCGTTTCCATCATGGTGTGCAAGAAGTGCGAGAAGGTAAGCTACCTCTTCCCTTTGACCAGCTGACAATCAGAAAACGTCCCAAGTCGCGACGTCGGACCCGTTCAAGCCCTCGGCCGCGTCGGGTCGCAAGATCGGCGAGAACAAGCTGCTCTCGGCTCGCGCGCGTGCAGCGCCGTATGCGAAGCCAGGAGGTAGCAGAAACGTGAACCCGTATAGCAACAAGTGCATTGATTGCAAGGTGAGTGCAGCTCGCGCAATTGTCGGCGCTGCAGTATTCGAGACGAGCTTCTCATCTGGTAAGGTTGAGCTGACGACCAGGGGCAAGTGGCGCAGAACAACGCGACGAGATGCCAAAAGTGCGCGTACAAGAAGGGATTGTGTGCCATTTGTGGCAACATCGTTCTCAACACGAAAGGCTACAAGCAGTCCTCAAAGTGAGCGAAGCGGACAAACTTCCAGCGGCAAGATGCTGCCAACCTCACTGCCAGCGTCGCAGACGTTTCCTTAACCAATCTTGTTGTATGTACTTTATCTTGCGCACGAAGAGAACAGCATTAGAGCATTATATGCATAGTGGGATCGCATCAATCGCGGTCGGTAGTCCAAGTTTTACAAGTAATGAGAGACCTCGTGAAGAGTCGTTGCCAAAATATAAGGATGGGGTATAACCTGAGATACTGTGGTATGCGTCAAAGAAAATGGAACACCTTTCTCAACGTCGGAGAAGGGACCCGAAGCGTCGCAGGCCCTTGGACGGAGTGGTGGTGACAGGCGGCATGTTGCTACGCTTCGGCTCCTCGGGGACAGGCGGAACGGGAAGCATGGCAGGTAAGCTCGAGCGGCTGCTCGTCGAGTGTAAGCGGCCATTGACTCGGTTTGGGAGTGGCAGCAGGTCATCGATCTCTTCTTCCACTGTCCCGCGTGGGATCGTCGCTGACGTCGACGTGGAAAGCGAGCGCGGGATGTGATTCGAGCGCGGTGTGACGGTGCCGTTCCCAAACTCCATAAAGTCCTTCGAGCTTTTCGACAGCGAGTGTCCGTTGGCGCGTTTCAGGGAGTCACCCCGCGAGAGGCTGACGGAGATGGACGACTGGCTGGCGCCCACAGAGTTGACTAAAATGCCAGTGCCGCGGCGGGGAGCAGCGGGAGGGAGCTCTCCGTTACTGACACTGCTGGGACCGTACGGGCTCGGCCCGAGCGAGCTGATGGACGGGTTTGTGAGCGTAGAATGCGTCTCGGTCGTAGGCGTCTGCGGGCCAAGTCGGAGGGTAGGCAGGGTGTAGCTGCTCTGTCCGGAGGAGTTGTTGCCTTCGTCCTCCGTCAGAGCTGGGGATGCAGGGCGGGGAACGTTCGGAACGGTGGCCACCTCCGATATGAGTGGCGTCGTGTGCGTGGAAGCAAGAGGCGTGTTGAGCGCGGGAGACATGGGGGGCAGGTCAGCCTCCTCGATCGGTGGCAGGTGCAGGCTTTCCTCCGCGAAGACCTTGTTGTAGCGCGTGCGCAGGGCTTCCTGGAAGGCGATGTCTCGACTGAGCCTCTGGTATGTCGCGAAACCTTCCTGGATAGTCCTCGCGTAGTCGACAATGACGTCGCCGAGGAAGGCAACGTTGCGCTCCTCGACAGGGTGCCGTTCGACATAATCGGGGTTGAGGAAGTGCTTCTTATACAGAGGGACACCTCCGTTGACCTTCGAGTCAACGGCGGCATTGAGAGCGCTTCCAAGCGACTTGGCGTCGGGGTTGCGCGAGTTAACCAGCTGGCGGAGATCGCGGTCCGACTTTCGGACGGCAGAGATGGCTGTCTGGACTGGCGAGATGTGGTCGAGATGGATGTGGATGATCTCGGCACGGCTCTGGAGGGCCGGAAGGTCGTTCGAAGTCGTGACCGTTGTCTTCTCAATCCACTGCAGGACGGGCTCACGCTCGTCAGGGTGCATGTAGTACGGGCGAGTAGTCTCGAACGTGTTGATGCTGTTGTACTTGTAGTAGTTCTGGATGTTCGGGTTCACGCCCTTGGCGAGGACCGGCTGCTTCAGATCCGGCACAGGGTTGACCGTCGTGATCCAGATGACAGGCTCAGTACCGTAACGCACAGACTCCGTGGGAGGAATCTTCGAGCGATGGATGAGCGCGTCAGGATGCTTGGCAGCCATCTGGTCGCAGAAGTCGTTGTACCTCTGCTTCGGCACTCCCCGGATAACAAACTCCTTGTCGAGATCCAGACGAGTGAAGTTGCCAAAGTAGGCGACACGGAAGTACTCCGGCTTCGGGCGAGCCGTCGACCCAATGCGCTCCCAGAGCTTCGCTTCGTGGGTGAGAAGCTCCGAGATGCGTGCAACGTTGAACGTGATCCGGCGGTGCTGGTCGGCCATGTCGCGGCAGATCTCAGCGGCCTGCTCGTACGCCTCCGCCTCGGCGAGGTAGTCGAGGACGTGGTACATGATCGCCTCTTTGCGCTGGAACTGGGTCTGCGCAGGCAAGTGCAGGTCGCCAGCATGGAACTCATCGACGAGCTCACCCTGCATGGTCCAGTCGTAGAGATCGGCATGGAGCTTGAGGGCAAGACCAGCGCCGAGCCAGTCGCGGGCAGCGACATTGATCGAAACAAGGTGGTGGACGAACCGCACGTAAAGATCGTCCCGTCCAACGCGAGAGAAGAACTCCATGAGGCGGAAAATGGCAGCCACACGCTCCTCCTTCCATCGCGGCGTCTGCGGCAGGTCGCGGACGGCCATGAGCAAGTCGATAAACAGCTCGACCTGGTCCAGGAAGGTACCGACGTGCTCGCGGAAGTTGCTGTCCAAATCGGCCTGATGCTCGAAAACGGTGCGCAGGCGGGACACGAAGTACGCTCTCGAGGCGGTCTCTGTTGCCGACACAGTGCGATGCGTGAAGAGCAGCTCCAGCTTGGTGAAGATCTCCGTTTGAATGGCATTGAACTTGCCGTCCAGGACGTACTCGGCGTAGATCATCGAGAACAGGACGTCCACGGCAGCATCACAGAGACGCTCATGAGACGACAAGCATAGGGTGAGGATACGCTCCGCAAGTCCTGTAAACCTTGCCTGGTAGCCTCCATATCGAGAAGTGCTCGCTTGATCGCGCGACTGCCAGCCAATGGCGTTCCAAAGTCGGTGCAACAGAGCAGCGCCTTCGTCTCGGAGGTCACCGGCAATGATCCAAGCAGCACGGCGACGCTGGAGACCCTGCACTTCAAGGGCGAGCTCATCGCTGGCGCACAAGTCGCAGAGCAGCTCCAGGCACTGCGTCCACAGCTTGACATCGAATCTCTCCATCTCTTCAATTGGCGGCACAAAGTCGGGCCGGGCGAGGAACTGGACAACTGCCTCCAGGAACCGGATGACGGCAGTGAACGCGAGACCTGACAGGGTGAGCCACTGGCGGGGGAAGGCTTCAAAGTTGATGATCGAGTTGAAGACAGAGAAGGCTGTCATCAGTGTCTCTTTCACCTGCGTCTCTCCCTGCATGTCGACGATCTCCTCGAACCATCGCACTATGTTGGCACGAGGTGTAGCGATGACGAGAGTGAAGATCACAACCGACACTTCCGCCAAGCCACACCTGAACGTTCCAGCTGGCGGCAAGCCCTCCTCCTCCTGACCCAGCAGCGCCGGCGGGGGAAGGTGCGACACCAAAGCAAACGGGTGCGAGGACGGGAAAACATCGGGAGTCGACTTCCATACAGTCGCCGAAGAGCGGTGGCGCTCCAGGAGAGCCATTGTTGAGTCACTGGCCAACTCTTTGTAGGACTCAAGAAGATGGGGCAAAATCGACAGGCAGTACTCCATGTTGTCCTCTTCCTGAGAGAGCTGGACAGGGTTTGACTTGACAATAGGCGAGTCCAGCAGCAACTGAAGCTGGTTGACGGTCCAGCCCATGATCGAGATTGCTAAGCGGTTACACTCCAGCCACTTGATCTGGCGGCTGTCCTTGAGAGCCTGCGTCTCGTTCCTCGCAGAATACAGGTCTTCCTCGTATCGACCGATGTGAGGCTTGATCCATCGGATGATGGCGGGGATCAGCTCTGCCCGTGTGTCGTTAAAGCTGAGCAGGGTTTTGACGATCTGCAGAATGAGAAGTAGTTTGTAGACGGCCAGGTTGCCCTGCGCTCGGGTGAGCGTATCCGTGAATTCGATCACCATCTCCGAGATCTCGCTCGGTGCAAACACCTGCGCCAAATCCGGCAAGATATCGGCGTAGTGCTGAACTGCCAGAGTCTGAGAGCCGATGAGCTTCTTATCCGAAGACAGCATGATGTTGTTGATCTCGCCGAGGATCTCGCGCGTCTGGTGCTTGAAGTCTGCCTCAAGCTGCGAAGCAGTCGGTCCCAGGGAAGAACCGCGGGAACGGTCCAGCTCTCGCGATCGGATGATGAACTTGAACATGCTGTGCCAGACCTTCAGTAACGAACGGTACTCTTGCGATTCCGGGCGTCCCATCACCGCCTTCATGGCGCGCAGAAGGTGTGAGGCGGAAGAGGCAAAGGCGAAGTGCTTCGACGTGTACGCGGCGATGATTGGACCGAAGGACGGGAATCGTCTGTCCGACTGCATAGCCAGCACCTTGACAAGGCCCTTAAAGACCAGCTCATCGACCTCTTCTCGACGGTCACCTAAGTGTGAGACAAGAATGGCGAACAGAGCGTCGAGAACGGGCTGCAGGAACTTGGCGATCTCATCTTCGCCGACGAACTGGAACATTTGCAGCGTGTTGCACAAAGCTGCCGCATCAGCGCTCTGCCAGGCGAAGAGCGCGCGGAGCGTGTCGTCCTGTGTGTGGAGAGTCGAGCACAGGAAAGTCCAGAGCGAGATTCGGTCGCGCAGAACGGTCATGTATCGGCCAGCGTCAGCAGAAAGCTTCGGCTCGCCAGTCGACGGCGCTTCGAAGTACAGGTTCGGCGTCGGCTGCACCCCCGCCTTCTCCATGTGGTATAAGATGAGCTCGTGCTTCCCGTCCTTGATCGAGGCGTTGTGAGCAAAGAGCGGAAGGTAGGCGAAGGCGAACGGCGTCTCGTGCGAAATCTCACGCTCCCTCGTGCGGTGGCGGAAGGAGAGGAACAAGTGACAGTCCCCGGTGCCCTGCGGCAGGGCAATCTTCACGAGCTCTCCGAAGGTTGGGCGATCGTTGTGGTAGTAGACTATCGAGTTGTACTGGCCAGTGGGAGGCTCGCCCGATCCGCCAGCATAAAGAGAGTCCGCAACGATCGAACCATCCGCTCGACGTACCTCCAGCGTCACTTGCGTGCTGGCAGGAATCGGGGCGACCGTCTTGCGCACTCTCAGCGTACCGCCGGCCGGGAACATTGTCGAAAAGGACGCCGTCCACAGCTTGATGTATAGATCGTTGCGAACTGCGCCGGGCGGCACAACGTCGGGGAAGCCCAGACGGAGGGTTTGTGTCGTCTCAAGCAACATTGACGGGTGCTCTCTAATCACCTGATCAAGAGGGCCGTGGAATAGCCTCAATCCGAAGGCGATGGCATCTGCTCGGGGCGACCGGTCGTAAGCGCGCTCGTTGTGTAGAATGATGTCAGCATGCAGGGTCGCAAAGCTAGCCTCATCGCGGGCAACATAGATCGGCATCGCGAGGTCCTCCCCGCCCACGTCTCCCGTGAGTCGGCTCATAGTCGGCAGCTCAAACACAGCACAGCCGAACGGACGACGAATGCCTCCAGACTTCGAGGATGAGAACGATCCGCGCGACTGCTGCGTGTCGATTGTCCTAGTTCGACGAGGTTCGTAACCGGAAGTGGTCGAGGCCGCGTCGTCCGTTATACTGTCTGGGATCGAGACCGAGCTTCGCCACTTGCTAGGTGCGTCGCTGAACATGGTGCTGCCTCTCCTATTCTTCGGTCGAGTGTCCGGCGACCCCACGGAGCTAGCTTCCGTGCCAATCTTCATACTGCCGTTGCGGACGATACGACAGACGAGGTACGTTCCGCTCTGGACATCGTCTGCGCGCAGGTCGGCGAACAGCGTCCTCAATTTTCCTAACCTCCGCTCCGCGTCCCGTGCCGGACTACCGTTGTGGTTGAGGACCAGGCAGTACTCTTCCGTGAGAAATCGGCTCTGCGTCTTGCTGTAGAGCGAGAAGAACAGCTCGCACGTCTCTCCGGGAGCACACGGGCTGGCGACGAATGCACGGAAATCGAAAAGGCAGTGGTATCCACTGGCAGCGTTGGCTGCGGCCGCCGCAGCCGTATTGGTGGACAGCTCCATTCCTTCCGGGGCATCAGATGGGCTCTGCAGGGGAGAGGACGGGCCGCGGATTGAGGTGGCGAGCGGGTGGGGGACCGTCTGCTTGCCGAAGAGAGCGTCCAGGGGAACGAGATCGATGTACGCGAGCTGCTGTCAGTGGTTGGAGCTACCAGCAAACTCACCTGGACTTGATAGATGTACGCGATGATTCCACCCATCCATCCAGAGCTCGTCAATGCTCGGTCCTTGTCGACTCCCACGACGCTGCCATCCTTGAGGCTTCGTACTATGACCTCGAGGCCCTGGGCAACGTTGCACTTCACGAGGCGTGAAACGCATTCCCGGCGGATTCGGACAAGCTCATCGCTGCTGAGCATCTGAGACAACAGTTGCCGCCGGCCTAGGAACAGAGCGTCAATGTGCTGGACGACTGCGTTGAACAGACGGTATTCGCGCATAGCCAAATACGTGGGCAGGCGCTGCTGTCAGCCACTACATGCGATGAAACGACTCACGGCATACCACTCCCTGATGGCACAAGCAATCTCGTCAACCAGAGGCCATTGTTGGCCTGCAGCAGTCGAGTCACCGGCGGTGAGGGTCGGTAGCGGCGGTTGTTCCTTTACTCTGGGTTTCGCTGCGAGAACGAGAGACTTCGGTCGGTGGGGTCTTCGGATGACGTGACTGTTGCCGTTTGGTCGGTCGTCGGGGCCGTGCTCTCCATCCCCGAGCTCGCCGTCTTGCTCCCTCTCGCCATCGTCAAACTCATCCTCCTCCTGCACCGCAGCCATACGAAGTTCACGCGAACGGGCCTCCGCCAACTCTCGCGCCTGTTCATGGGCAGCCGTAAGAACTTCGCTTTCAGTGACCGCGTTATGTCGAACGTGAACTGCGGCCGCTGGGAATATTCCGATTAGAACAGAGGGCTCCGCCTTAGGATAAAGGTCGGGAGACTCCGCGTCGGGCATGAGCATCGGCAGCGAAACACCTTGAACGACATATCTGAGATTGTCAGCAAAGCGACTAGCGTGAACTGATCACACGGACCCTCTATACCAAATGGAGTCGTCGCCCTCTTCGGCACTCCGGTACTCCTCGAAAGCGAAGAACTCATCGCCTACGTCGAGGTTGACCTCGTGAGGATTCGTACGGGGGGCATAGAAGCTGTCGTCTCGGCCGACTGTCGTCGAGAACGATGGGACGCGCGGTCGGGAGAAGGTTGTTGGAGACTTGAGGGCGTTGCTGGGGGAGGCCGGCTGGGAGGACGACGGGTGGAAGGGGTGGACCACGAGCCCCGAGTAGATGTAGGGGAGGGGCTCCCAGGCGCCCTTTCTACTGCGAGGCATTAGCGCTTAAAGGACCGAAATGGTGGGTGGAAAAATGTTGAATGTGACAGTGGGAGGTAACGTCGATGTTGGATATCGAAAGATAATGAATGGGAGGAAGGGACGGAAGCTGGAGGGACGGATTGGAATGCTGATACGCACAGTAAGGAAGGGCCCGCGACAACGGCGCCAGGCGTCTGTCCAAGGCTGTAACCGAGCGCAGACATGGTCACCGTCAGGCCCCGGCGAAGGCGGGCAGGCGCTCAGGACGTAGAGGGGTGGCGAACTTAAGAACAGGTGCCGTGTTCGCGACTCTCCGCCGATGCCAGGTGGGTATGGCTGAGCAGCTGGGCTGGGGTTGCTGGTCGAGGGGAGGTGTACGTGCGCTACACGGAACTGACGGACGGGTGGGGTCGGATGGGCTCTCCGGCGAAGCAAGGTTTAATGACCCAGATCCAGTACCGGAGTGCCTGCCTGTGTGGAGGTGGGAAAGAAGGAGCGGCCGGCTGGCGGGTGGAATGGAAAAGTGGTGGATGACGTCCGTCACACACAGACTGGGTTTGACTGGCGCGGGTGCGATGAGTTGCCGTCGGCAATATGCACTGGTGAGTTTGTGGGTCGTGGAGAGAGGATCGGGTGGTGTGAGTGAGTTGAAAACGTCGAATGCGTTGAATGTCGCGGTGGATGGAAAGCGGATCCAGCAGAGCTGGCGTCAGAGCTGGACGAAAGGGTGCTATACCGTGCGACCCTATGAATGAATAGCCTGTCGCCGGTTGGAACTCGGGACTCGGCGCAGAACTCAAGCTAGTACTCCTGCACCCACTGCATGCATCGCGTCTCACGCGTTCGTCGCGCGCGTCCTCTCTGCGCGGCACGCGAGTGGATGGACAGCGCGCTGTGGGAGCGGTAGGTTTGGGTGCATGAATTCGGCCTGAATGCTTCCAGAAGTTGGATGCATGCTTACTGTCGTCGTGCATGCTGTCAGGCGCAGCGCGCACAACGGGGTCAAGGGTCCCTTTAGGTGCAATAGGTGACGGCGTCGTGTGGTTGAGTCTCCTTCGCGTTCCATTCGGCAGACCATAGCCACCTCCGTCCTTACCCTTTTTCGACCTCTCGTCTCAAGTCGAAACGCGCCTTCCCCTGGCCACTCGTCGTCGTCGACCGCGCCCGCCCCGAGCCGCCTTCTCTGTTCGCGACACCCGGCATCCTAGCATCCCTTGCTGATAACTAGCCGCCCTCTCTCATGTCCAACATTCACGTTATCAAGCATCCGCTGTCATCTCCGTGGTGACTACCGCAATCCAATCGACCACGCGATGTGCATGCATCCTAGCCTGCAGCAATTCAAGCCCAAAGCTCATCAATGGCCAATTTGGCGTGCTGCCCTCGCTCGATTGTCTCGGCTTCCTTTGGCCCAGACATTCGTGCCATGCGACTCTGGCCGCTAACGGGTGTGTGCCTGAGCCAACCTCCACCCGTCGGTTAAACATCGGAAGATCCTTCCCCCGCTCTCCAAAATATTGACCTGTCCGATATCTCCCAATCTCCCTCCGTCCCGTCATTCGTCCCGACTCTCAACGTCCTCGATCCTCCACTTCTACCAACCATTCTCCACTTTCAGCGTATCCTCCGTCACTACGCCGTCATGACCGCTGTCAGAGGCCGAGTGAGGTGCGTCCTAATGAATGGCTTTGTACTGATTCTGAAGAGCATGTCGCCTCGCGGATACCTACTCTCACACGCGCTTCCATCTCGCCCTCCGCACTAAGACGCAGCCGTCGACCTACCACAGGCTCCTGCTGTTCCGCGTTAACAACGTCTACGATGCCAACAAGCCTGAGGCTGAATCTGTCGACGCTAGCGGTGAGGCTGAGAAGGAAGCGCCGTGCCCTACCCTCGCCACCGTCCAAAAGCCCGGTTCGGACAAGCCCGAACTGTACTGCATGGAGGAGACCTGCCCTCACCTCGGCGCCCCTCTCAGCCATGCCGAGATTGAGATTGATGACATCGAGGACACTCGTGCAGTTGGTGAGCTAGACTAACGTTGCCTGGAGCTAACATATCAGTTTGCCCCTGGCACCAGTATGATTTCGGTACGTTCACTGCGTTTGTTGCCACCGACGGTCACTTACGCCCCAGACATGCGCGACGGAAGCAGCTGTGAGGAGGATTGACTAATGAGACACTACGGTTTACTGACTTCAAGCTACGGGACTGAAGACGTGCACATACAAAGTCGAGGTGATCGGGAAGGGCGACGATGCTGAGGTGTGGGTCGACGCCCCGCACAATGATGGTGGCCACGAATGGGAGGTTGTGGAGTTCCGCGGGGTCAGCGAAGGTACGTGCATGCCCCATGCTCCACAAAGTTTATGGAAGGGTGGCTCGCGTATTGGGGGCGAAGGGAGGACGGGAAGGGCGATCACGTTTCACGCCGAGGAAGGCGTAGTCAACGTCAACTCCGTGCATCCCGATATGCCTGATATCTCCTCGCCGCCGCTTATCCTCGACATTTGCGTTCCACACATCTGACTCCTTTCTGCCGCTGCAAATTATCCCAAGGGCGATCATTGCAGGCCTGACAGCCCGTCTACGGGATCGCCAGACGGCGTGTTGCCATCATCCCATTTCAGCCGTCTTCCGCGTCTTCCTCGCTCGCCTGACACCACCTGTCTTCTAACCTCCTTCCTTTGTTCCAACATTTCTGATGCTTCGATGCTGACAACGCAGAGTTCGCCGATCCCCCAATTCCTTCCCTCAAGGACCTCAACCTGGGCGATGGCCCAATCCCCTCCACCGTTCCGGGTCAGCCGCAACTGGAGCTCCCGTCCGAGCTCCCAACCTCGCTTCTCGGCTTCGCTCATCTTGTTCTTGCCACTGCTGACCCTGACCTGAAGTGCATCCTCACGAAGGAAGGCGTCCAGCGCATGCGTGCGGGCAAGCTGAAGTCGATCCGACCCACGAAGGGGGAGATCAAGCGTATCCGGGAGACGGTCGGGCTCCTGGACGAGCCGCCACGCTTCGCTACCATCGTTCCACCCAACAAGCGAGGGAAGCTGTGAGTACCTTTTCCTGTGGAGCGGATTCTGATCGTTTTGCAGCGGCCGTGGTGGAACAGAAAAATCGCGAATCAAGATGCTTCGTGAGTGACCAAAATTGATGGGCGTGAGCACGAATACTGACACCTCCTCCCTGGGCTTGCTCCATCAACCCTCATACATCTGTGAACACTTCCTACTCACCTTAACTTCGTCGTTCTCATTCGTACGGCATTCCCTTCATGCTCGTGCCTCGTGTTATGATTGTTTTCGGTCGCCTGGAAAATTCGTATCCGACTACCTTGTCCTTCCTTGCTCTTGATCAACAGATGCTCTCGCGAACATCGAGCAGTACGCGATCGATCTCGCATGGGACATCATCGCACGCTTTGCCGAGTACGAGATTGAGGGAGAGCGTCTGCCCGTTGAGTACTTCCTCGACTGGGCCAAAGTCGCCGAGGATGAGGCGAAGCACTTCTCGCTGCTGAACAAGCGGCTAAGGGTAAGTAAGGTCTGCGCAGCCAAAAGTAACATACGCAGGAAATGGGATCCTACTTCGGATCGCAGACAGGTATGTTCCGTGTCTCATGTCGGTTGGCTCTGCAAACTAACAGAATGTAGTGCACGCTGGTCTTTGGAAGTCGGCGATGGAGACGGCGGATTCACTTCTGTCGCGTATTGCAATCATCCACCTCGTCGCCGAAGCTCGAGGTGTTGACATGAACCCGTTGACTCTCGCCAAACTGAGGCTCGCGAAGGACGAGGAGTCCGCTGCTGTTCTGGAGGTCATTCACGCGGACGAAATCACTCGTAAGTCACGGACGTTCTGAGCTAGGAGGGGCTCCCAATGTTTATCTCTGGGCGTCGTCGATGTTCGTCCTGGCGTTGTCACATCCTGCTGAAACTCT
This sequence comes from Trichosporon coremiiforme, assembly GCA_039545355.1. NCBI lineage: Eukaryota > Fungi > Basidiomycota > Tremellomycetes > Trichosporonales > Trichosporonaceae > Trichosporon > Trichosporon coremiiforme. Next base: position 1,300,617 of record BCJJ01000007.1, read on the forward strand.
CGGCGGGGCCATCTCGGTGGGGCCATACGCAAGCATCTGCATGGCCAGTCCTGTCCACTAGCCGCGCCTAAGGCGCCTGATGAGCGTACCGTCGTCGCCTTGATATTTCGATTGCTCGGTTGCTGACATTCGATCGCAGATGTCACCACCGGCCACCGATGGTTTTCCTGGATGTAAGTGCTCCGAGAAGGGACAGGCTGGGCGTTGTGCGTTGCACACCTGCAAGCTTGCAGCGCTCATCCTGCTCCTGCCTCCTTTGGACGTGGGCTGAAGGGTGGAGCTGACGCCGAACAGTTGTGCCAAGCAGGGTCTCAACCCCGTCCAGCAGTTCCGTGATGAGGTGTCATCTCATTTCCATGGAGACCTCAAGGGTCCCTTCAACGTCGAGGATCGCGCGAAAGCTGTGAGTGATAGCGCGAGATTGATGGGAGAGAGGCAAGATGAGAGAAACGTTGTGGGTGAAACAGCATCAAGGTCCTGCTGTTTGGGTTCGAGGTTCCAGAGTCCAAGGTCATATGGTCCATATGGTCCACAACCTTGTCCATCTCGAGGAACCGCATTTGGTTCCCGAGACACCGTTACAGCTGTGCCTCGCACGTTATTAGCAATGATTAGTGGTACCTTGTCGGTCGATGTGTCCTGGACTGCTTGGTTTCGACTCTGTGGAGCGAGCTTGGCAACACCGAGCCGAGGGCAGTAGTTCGAAACTGGCCGGCGGAGATAACCCGCCTCTCTCACTTGTTGTGCTCGAACGCACTCGCATCACGGACCACGCGCATCGACATTGACACTGCTCCAGGGACTGACACCCGACTTTTACACCGACTTACGTGGTCACCACCGTACTCCGCAAGAGACGTACGAAAACGGCGCAGGGGACGCTGCTGGCGACACCCACATGCACCCCCGACTCACCTGAAACAGCCCTTGGGCTTACAGCACCGGAGTCCGGCAGAAACGTCGCTCGTGAAGATCTGCGTGCGGGGCTCACTTCAGACAGCCTGCCCGCCCGTGGTGTTGTGGACCCCGTTTTGCTGCTCTCATAAGGGTCCCGTCGTAGACCAATAGACCAGCGCGCAGCTGCAACTATCTGCAGCAGCGCACAGATGAACTGGGCAATTCCTATACTACCGAATGCGGCGAGGTACCAGCAGCACGTCAGGGGTTCTTGTCACGCCGTATCTGAGGGTCTGAGTAGGCGATCAATCAGGCGTGGAAGACAACGGCGAACAGTCCGGCGCTAAGTCTCTCCGTGTGTGTGATACGTCCTTTGGCCATACCTCCGTGCTCGCGACCCACTGCGAAGTCCGATGCGGAGTGGGCGCCGCTGTCCCGTCCGCGCGTCCACGCTGGGAGTGCCTGACTCCTAGATCTGCATGCAGTCTGAAGCAATCATCCGGCCTTTGCATCTTGCATGAATAGAATAGGTGATGGTGACGTGAAACGGTTGCTACTGCCGCATCTCTCGTCATTGGCATCTGTGGTGCAAGGCAACCCGTCTGACCCGTATGGAACGTGTAGACAAGCGACATGCGCTAGTGCAGGTTGTCTTGCAGCGTGCCTTGCTGTTGCCGGCGGTGCAGCGTGCAACATGAACAGGCAGTGTGCGGCAGCGGGCAGGTTGAAAGCGCAACTCGCAGAGTGACAGCCCCGTACCTCCGTACCTGGCCAGGAGGACTGGGGTTCTTCCGTCATTTCGTTGCGGGTTGTCGGGTCGGGTTCATCCTGACGCATCGCGTTGCTTTCCTTGGTACGGGTTCCGTCGGATGGGTCTCCCGACATTGTTACAACGGCAGCCTGGGGCAAGACGTCAAGCTAGCGCGGCCTCTTTCGCCATATCTCGCGAGCGGGACGGTCTCAGATGCCCGTTTCTTTTCCTTCTTACCCGTTCTCTGGTTTGCTGATTCCCCAGATACGGTGCCAGATTGGGTCGGACACGCTCATCTTCTACCGTGCCCCCATCTTATCGCGAGTTCCGCGAGTCTGAGACATGACTCCAAACTGCCGGCATTGGCGAGAGGAGGCGAGTGCTGCGAACTCGTCAAGGCACATGTCGCAGCTTGTTACTTGTTCGAACAATGATGCTCCACGCGCTTCACGCGCCTCACGCCGGGAGCATGAGCGCCTCAGTAGTGACAAAGGAGTGACGATCGACCCTCACCCTCGGAACGAACCCCCCTGGCCCATACAGAACAGAATGAGGAACACAGGGCCAGACCATCGCCCGTTTTGCCTCGTTTCGAGGCGAAGACACCATATGGACACCATGACTGACCAGGGATCTGCGTTCCACTGTGGCGGGACGGGGCCGTCGGGCGAGCCGCGTATGATCTGGACGAAGGAATGCCTGTTCTCAGCGGCACGTAATCGTATTCAAGCACGAGATCATTCGCCGAGAACGACCCACTGCAAGCACCCACTGTGCAGAACGAGGTTCCAGGGGAGCGCAACGGTCGCTCCGGAAGAAGTCAGTATGACGAAGGGAGAATTTCTACCGCAACCCGGACCGAGCGGCCCGGCCGGTGCGGCGTGCCCCTCCTCCTTACGGAGTTCTGACATAGGTCGTCAGCGGACCCACTGAGTAGAGCAGCCCACTCTTCAGCGGCTGGTGGTGCTCTTTGGCTCGGTGATGAGCGGCGTTGAGAGGCCCCGAGACACCAGCCGACCGCTTCACCTGCTGCGGGCGCGTGGTTGTGCCGAGACAGGTGGAACACTTGCAAGCAGCCGCCGCGTCGAGCGCAAGCGAACGGCGTGTAGCAAGTAAGTGAGAGGTGAGTCTGGGCAGGTGGTCGGTCCTGATCCCAACCTTAGGCATCGGTCATCGCGGTCACTCAGGGACGGGGTGAGGGACCAGGCATACGTTTCCGTACAACTGCCAGTGTTGTTAGCGTTGTTAACGCATCCGGCTCAGGGTAAAAGTGCCGGGGCGCGCCTTCCAGGATACGCAGAACTTCCAGGGATCGACAAAGCAAAATGCGCCAGGAAATGCCTCGAAGGTCCAGGAAACGCCAGGCACCCAGAACAAACAGAAACCCTGACCCTGATTCACCTGCGCTCTGGCTACCGCAGGTGTTGCCAAGGCGTACCACAGAACTGCGGCAGCTTTAGCGCGGGCCTGACACACACACGCGAGCCTGGCATGCTCTTAGCGTGTGATACGCCCCGGGCTAGCGGGGCTGGGCTTTTTCTTGGTGAAACCATGTCTCACACGCAGATCCACACCCGGACACACCACCGACCCACACTTGCTTCTTCCGGTGGCCCGGTATCCTCGGCCCAAAGCCTGCGTAGCACATGACGCTCAGGACCAGAGCTCCGTCGATGAGTCCGACAGGGCATCCCAGGAAACATGCGAAACGGAGCCCTCGCACGTCCCCTGACCTCAGATCCTCGCTCAGGGCAATCCGGCCTCACGAGATGTTCGCAATAGGGACCCAAGATACGGGAGTCTGTCGCCGGCACGGAGGCGTAACACTTTCAGCCAGAGCAGCCGTGCTTCCGAGATCAGCGTCGTACGCCGGTAGCATGTCACCGGGGGTGTCGCCGCCTGAGCATCGCCCAATGAAGCCTGCCTCTCGCCTCGCACTCCGTTTGCGATCGCGAAGCGCCGCCTCTTAGGCGGTGCGCATAGGATAAGGGATGCGATACGAGCCGCAGTCGCCAGTGCACCGTGTGGTATCATGTGGGCGGACTTGAGCGGGCTTGATGGAAGAGCCCGCACTGGCAAGCCGTAGCCTGGGCATAAATCAATTCTTTCATTACTCGAAACCCAATTTACCGAAGCTTGCTCATGCCTGCTTCTGCGCAGGTCGGGATTGAATGCAGTGGCATGCTGAATTTCTCACGAGCTCAAGCCTGCAGATAGAACCCTCAGATCTGCATATTCGTATCGATGCAGCTGTAATGGCAAGCTCCAGAGCTTCCACGGTCTCACATCAGGCGCCACGATGCAGTGCATTGCTCGCGGACGGCAGTGCAGCGGCCTCTTGTGCATGCCCGAATTCCGGTGCTCGGGGCCGGCGAGGCTGGCCGAGGGAGGGTCGAGAATCCAGAGGAAGGCGCAAGACGCAAAAATAGAGGTAGGTTCAGAATCCAACTCTAAACGGAGTTTGGGTTTGTTTTGCTGTTGCTCGAAGCTCGAGGAGTTATTGACTCCAAGCGTGTCTGATAGACGAGACAGATTTCGAGCTCAAATCTAAGCTTATTGTCCTGCGCATCATTGCAAAACGCAAACATAACAAAAAGCTCACGGGGACTGACCCCGTAATTGTAATCGAATCGGGCCTCGGGCGTTGGGCAGGCAGTTCTGCCTATTGTTTTAATGGGCGTGTGCACACGAGTGACGCCGAGGACGTGCGTACTCCATCGTTCCATCCGACTGCGTAATTCGCTCGAGTTGTCCTGAAAGGATGCCAGGATCCCAGAGCACAGAGAGTTTGGAGACGTTACCCAGACGAGCCTAACCGCACGCTTGCAATTGTGACTGAACTAAGCATATCTTGCCAGAGCGCTAGGCCAGTCAGCGCCGTGTCATAACAATTGTCATCAGTGTGTCATCAGTTGTCATCAGAGTTTTCTGGAGCGCAGCACTCCCCCTCAGGTGAGGCTCATAAAGTGCGCTTCACGCGTGCATGTGCCACGCTGAAAAAAAACAAGCTCAGATCCAGCACGGGGGCAGGCTGCAGCACTGGAGCTGCGACCGGCAGCCTGGGCTCTTCCCCTGCCGTGTGGCATTTATCCAGTCTCAGTTGGCCCGACAAGCGCCATGAACGGCTGCTATGCGCAGGCCACGTTTGCCGTGCTGAAACAAAAGAACGCCTCTCGGCATCGCGATGCGGCATTCAAGCTACGCAGCAAAGATTGGAAAAGGAAGGGCGATCAGACACGGCAGAGACAAGCAGCCCAACGCTGCGCCTGTTGCAACTTGACGCAGCATACGCACGCTCGTTGCCGGCAGCGTCAGGCGATACTGCGGCGCCACCAGCGGACCAGCGGCAGTACGGCATTCGGCCCGACCCCGCCTGTTTCGTTCGTTTCGCAAGCTTTGCCACGCAGGTGGTCCAACAGTGAAGTCATGACTGGAAACAGCCTGGGCACGAACAGGCTCCCGATCCCTAGACTCGTGACGGGTCGCAGGAGCCTCTCCCAGTTAACCTTTCAGACGGATCTGCGACGCTCATCAAACATCCCCACGGCATGTGGGCCGGGGAACGGAAACGGCAGCGGCGGCAGCGGGCCTTGCGGGCACTGCGGGCGGCGGAGTCTGAGGGGGCGTCGGGGTCATGCTTGCTCCACCCGCATTCGCTCATGAACGAGGCCCAAGAGATGTCTTGAAACCTGCAACTGGTAGATGAGAGACGGATTCTGGTGCAGAGCAACGACACGCAGCCAGCAAGTTCTGCCCGGCCTTCTACCTAAACAAAGTTTAGTCAGAACCCAAATCGACTGCGTGCCCCGCTTTCTGCTGTCTCTGTTTGCTTCGTGGCAAGCTAAAGCTATGGCGGGGACGCGTCGGGTGTCGGGCTGACAGTACTGTCTTATTCGAGAGTTGTTCTATCTTATGGTCTTACTGCCAAGGTCCTGTCGAAGGTCGTATCACCTGTTCCCGTTTGCGTCACTACGTGGCCCGAAGCATAAGCGCAGTCCACGACGAAGAGGGAGTCCCCTGAGTCTGTCTGTCATAGGCCGCAGGTGTTTGACGTTTCAGCCTCTGTGTCGTTGAACATCGAAGTGGCGGTGAGGAGGCAGAAGAGTCAGTTCAGTCAGCAACAGGTGCTGAGCATGCGCCGAGTATGCAACGTTGCGAACGACCCCGGGGACCGTGAACTCGCCGAACACTGCGAATGCGACCGACGTTATAGAAAGGGACAGGCGACAGGACCCCAGGCACGACATTAACGGCCCAGTGCAATCCAACACGGGAAATGTGAGCTTGGAGGACCGCATCGTGCTGCGATGGACGGCCTTCCACAGAATAGACGTATGGCATCGCATGCTCCCAAGCCAGCTCCCAACCCGGCTCGCCTGGCTCCAGGAACTCGTGGCCAGGCACACATGGGAGCCAAACCGTCCGGGCCGACTCCGGACATCCGTCACCCTCGTGCTCGCGCAGTTGCCGTACAGTGCCTTGGGTGCCTGCAGTGTTCTGGTCACAGGCTGCCGTACTCGCGTTACAGGATTATGCCCAGGAACTGATTCGATCTCGATCCAGACGGGCGCAGTCGTTGCGCTATCAACTGGTCGACCGACCCAAGGCTACGTTGACACGTTGATTATTGGGGGAAAGCCATGCATCCTGATGCACGCCACACGGCCAGACGGTCACACGAAATGTTGCGAGGCTAGACACGACAGATAACCTGAGCAGGCTCCCCAGGCAGCGCGTTAATGCGCCGGTCCTTCGGAGTACTTCCATGGGCTCGCTCGTGGGTGCCACCACTTCTCAATGCGTCACAGAACGCATGGCCGTATCGTAAGGAAAGGGCCCGAGGGACCGAAAAAGCCACCGAGACCGTCCTGTTCCTTGCAATGAGCGTTTCTAGTTTCTCGACGAGCCCGTCGTCAACGAGCGGGCCGTTCGAGGCGTCACTGGTATTGCTGCGGCGATGGGGTCACTCCGTGCTGTGGACGCCACCAAGTTTGAGCCGATGCGATGTTGGGAGGTTCAAGTGCAGATCGGCCCGATGGCCCGCGAACCGAGAGGCCCAGGACCCGTTTTCGGTTCCCCGGTTCCACCGTTCCACCGCCATTCCACTGCCAGGTGGCGCTGATGAAGTTCCTTGCGATCACATTGCTCAAGGTACGCTGCGCGGAGATAACTGACTTCCGCGGGCGTCCGTGCGTTGGACGGCCCTCGAGCTCGCTTCGTTACCGTCTCCTGGCTCGTCGACTCATGCCACGTTGATCGAAAGGGCCACACTGGACTCAAGAGGCATTCTCACCGCTAAAGAGCGTGTCGGCGGCTACGCCGGCCAGGAACAACTCACTGCTGGCCGGGACAGATAGATGAACTCGTGACATCGGGCCGAATTCACTCTCAGGTCGCTGCTGCATGTGTGATGGCTAGATCGGTACGCGAGGCACACGCGACTGGAAGCGGCGACACACCCGCGACCTGTCAGACGAGGCGCGGACGAGGATAGATCACCGAGGAGATCTCGGAGTGTGCTGAGTAGTGGCTCTAGGGCGAGAAGTGGGGTGTTGTTATGCATGTCGAGGTTGCGGGGATGGCTCATCTCTGTCGCTGGGCACAGAGCTGCTGGAGAAGCTGGTCGGGCTCGGCAGGGTCAAGACTTCAGGGGCCTACTTTCCGACCTGAACGAGCCTGAGGTCCGGCGAATCCTAGCCCTTCCTCTCATCGCATCCCTAACATTTCCTCGTGTACCCGCATCCATGGCCCGTACCGAACCCGACCCACAACTTCTCACACTTGGCATCACTGAAGCGACTCTGACGAGCGTTGACGAGCTGCTCGGGACGCAGAGACTGGTTAAGAAGATCTTCATTGAACCGCCTCGCCGTGGTACTAGTTGTCCCACTCGTGCTCGGCCCTGGTCACCCATCGGGTTTGACGAGGGATGATTTTACTGGGTCGAGCAGCTCAGGAAAGGTGGCTCCGCTCAGGATAAGCTAGCTGGGTGCTGCGCTAGATTGCGGGTATGACTCGGGTTGTCGCAGGCGTTTGCTTGGGATGCTTGTTGTGCCCATGTGGGTCGTCTGAGAGTATACGGCAACTTCTGCGTTGCAAACCCCGCAGACCCCGCAGGGCATGCAGGGCTTGCTGGTCCGCTGAGCTCAAAGCCGCCGCCTCTACGCGCCTCCGCCGACCTGCAACGCCATGAACCACATGCTGTAGCCGCCAACGACTTGGCATTGGTTGCGCTTCCAACCACGTCCTGGCCCGTGATGTGTGGCGTGCAGTGCAAGCCCGAGAGCTGAAGAGTGAGAGAGCGGGTATCGGACCGAGCACCTGGGGATGCAGGTTTTATGCACGCGTGCACGGCTGCTGAGCCGCACCCTGCACGACCCTCCACGCTCAGCTCCACATCCGCCTTGCGTGCTCACGCGCTTACGATTTGTTACGGAAACGACAGAGATGTGGGGCTGCGAGCCTGGGCTAAGCAGCACCGAGTGTAGGTTTCCCCTGCGTACAGCCGGATGCACCACGTAACATGCGGTAAAGCTCTGGAACCGCGGCAGACTCGACAGAACGTTCTTGTAATGATTGTGGCATGTGCTTTAATTATGAGAAGAGAAGAATCTAGTACCTGGGTGGCCTAGCCTCATTTCTACCGTCTGTACGCTCCCTGCTCTCCGCCATTGAATGCCCCCTCTTGTAATCTCTCAAGGCAGACCAAGGTATGACCTTTGAGCTAGGCAGCCGCGATCGTAGTGCAAGGTACCAAAGAACGGGGGGAGGCATGGAGATACACATGCGAGGCACATACCAAACGCAGCAACGAAACAACCGCATGCAATCCTCCAGCGTAATTCCTCCTGCCATGGCCAGTCTGGGCTTTCTGAGGCTTCAAGAAAGAGGTCCACTTCACGGGATCGCTAACTCTTGGGTCGATCGTTTGTAGTCGTACGTGTCAGGTATGAATTACTCTCGCATGTAGCCATGCCAAGTCCTTGACACCCAGTGAGCACGCAACGTGGGCGCTTGCTCGAGCGTTGTGAGGAGCTGAAAGGGTGACTCGCAATGGCGAGAGCGTGACAGAGCTCTGTGCCTGCATCGATCCCTCGAGCTAGCGCCCTGCATCACCTCGGGTGTCCCTGTTCGAGGATCCTTTCGTTGGACCTTGCTATCGCCGGATGCATTCACGGCTGTTTTTCCTTCTCTTCAACGATACGCGGGGTACTGCTACACGGGTGAGGGGGTTAGGTTATGCCAGAATAGCACGACCGAAATAGAGAACATTAAGGACTGTTGCGCCATCCGGGACAGTGTGGCTTACAATCCGCGCGCCTTGCGCTTCGGTCGTGTCGAGCAATTGACAGGATGCCCATGGCATGTTCAGCAAGTACCCTCCGAATTAAACACGCATTCGAAAAAAGGACACTGGCGGATTCTGCAGATCACGCTGGAATCGGGATGGCTTGAGGCAAGCGTGTCATCTCAATGGGACCAAGGGGACTACAGGAAGGCACCAAGGGGCTGCAAGGGTCGGTGGGAGGGAGTGGGCCACGGGCAGGGCTTGGCTTTTCTGGCAGCACTGGCGCCGCATGCAGCCCATAGGTCACTCCATCGTCCCTCTCATCTCGTCGGGTGCTTGTAGGTGTGGTCGACGTCGGTGGCTTGCCAGTTGGTGCCAACCGCTGCATGGCTGACCTAGCAACCTGCATGGAACACGGCGGTCGGGGCGTCGAATAGTGGATGCACCCACCCAGCCTGCATCGACGACTGTATCAGTGCATTAGTCGCAGAACAAAGGGCGCCCAGGCCACGATTAACTCGGCCACGAGCCACGAGCCTGGAAGCAAAGGAACATATACTATCTGGGCGCCATGGCGCACCAATGGCGTTCCGAGTGTCGTGCTCATGGACTGAGGGCTCGTGACCGATGGAAGCCCCGCACAGACTCGAACCTGGTGCAGTTGGCGAACCGATATGTATTGCAAGGGGGAAGCGGCCTGAAATCGCCTGAAATCGCTGGACACCACACGCCGTTTACGCCGCCCCGTGGTCGGGCGCATGGCTGCTATCAGTGCTATCGTGCAATCATGCAACCATGCAATCTCGGACCCCACTGCAAATCTCAGGAGCCAGCTGAGCCAGGAGCACGATGTCTTAGACCGCTTCCTTGGGTCCTTGGGACTGCAGATAAGTCCCTTAAGGGCTTGCTCGCCTCCTCCGTGACGACAACCCCCTGTTGCTGCATCATGTCCTCGTCTGTGGTCCGCGCTAGAGCTCCAGTGCACCAAAGAACGGATCGTGGGCAGCCCAGGGTGTTATGTAGCCGATCCGGAGTGTCGGAGTTCCCGCCGGGGCTTGAGAGACCTTACCGCCCAAGCGCCGCGAAAGGCTGCCAAAGTCATGCCCGGTTTAGAGAAATGCCTCGTATGTGTCTGTCGTGTCATGCGAGCAGGAGCAGCCCCGGTCCAGCCAGCCGGTCAACCCGGCCAATGTCAGGATATGATCTGACACAAAGGCCATTCATTCTCGGCGTCCCAAACTCAGTTGGCGGTGTGCGGGGAGCAAGCTCCACTGATGGCACGGCTGGACTCCGCCGCTGAGCAGTACAGTTGAGGACCGGTACCTGATGGTCACCAATGCCATAATCTCTGGAGCACTAGAGCTTCGTGAGGTCACGAGCCATGAGATGAGATTGCCGACTGCCTGCCGCACATGGGATCTTGCGCAGAACGAGCACTCGTGCAGCCGCTCGTACATAAACGGACGTTGAAACTCCTCTTCTAGAAAGCCTGTCCACAACTCGAAACACGCCCCACCGCAGCCCTATTCCCTTCTCCTCAAGCCACCTGCTGCGCTTGGTCTATCGCGTGATTCCGAGAAACACCTAGCAACGCCTCCGCACCGAACGCTCGCGGTTGCGCACCGACATCCCCACAGTCTGCTTGGCACTAAGTCCACTCTATCGCTGTCCCGACCGATCCTTCCGACACCCCAGCGACGGCAACCCAGTCACGCGCAAGCAGAGAGCACTATCGCAGCAGGCAACGCAACGCACTGCATTTTGTCCTTGTGATTGCGCCCTCCCCGCAGACCAGATCCCATCCGTCCAGATAGACCGGATCTGCCTCGACCTTCCATATCTTAGACACAGCGTCGTAGCACCTTTAGCGAAGGGAATCTGAGATTCCCAGGCATACCCAGCTGCGAGAATTCAGTGGAGACTCTGCCCCACGTTCGATCATTTCAGTTGTGATTTGAAGCTTCAGTGCGTCTGACCGATCACAAGCTTGCGATTCTCCAGTCCAAGCCCCGACCAAGCTTGCCCAGAGGCCGATTTCGATCTCCGGCCCGTGTACTGGACCATCTGAACACCTGTCTCGACGCCGCACAGACTGTCCGACCAACATTACCACCGCCCATCCACGCGCTCGGCAACGACTCACTGCGCCAAGCCAGACCCTCCACGCCCTGCACAGAGCAGCCCTTTGAGCACCGACGACATCGGAGCGTCAGCGCCGCCGCATCCAAATCTTAGTGTAAACAGTCCGGTACCGGGGCGTGGAAGGAACAGGAATCCAAAAGTCCGCACCGCACGCCGCCGCAAACAGCCGCACTCCCATTTCTCCAGCGCGCCGGTGTGTACCGAGCGTCAAGCTTCTTTTTCGTCTCTCAAGCCCCGTTCCGCACAGGTCTCTCCTCTCACCGGTGTGACGGAACGCGAAGGAAGAAGCCGCGCTTGAGAATCTACTATTACCACCGGGTAACGTGAGCAAAACGAGCTTCGGACGAGCGACAACGCTAGAAGTTGATCTTCATCCACCGAAGCATTCCCGATCCAAGGAGAAGCATTCGAGAACCGACGATTTGCGAACCTGCGAGCCAGCTCTGTCTTCGTATCGCGCTTCCATCAACGCCACCCACTCTCGATCTCTCGGGTCTCATTGCGTCATTTCAACGCCGCAACGCCAGTCAGAAAACGACACCCCCTTCGATACCTCAACGCCACCGTCAACACCTGGAGCACCTCTCCTGCTCCCGCAAGCCATATCATTGTCGGGCTCCCCACGCATATCCCGCGCATTACGCCCCCCGACAACCTCAGACAGACCCACACTCATACGCCCTTGCTTCTAAGGCTCGAGTCGTGGTCCATCTCATTGTCTCCCTTTCCACTTAGCCGACGACGTCCGAAGAGTCGTCTCCCGTCTTCTCGCAAGACCTGAAGACTTCGCAAGGCTTCTGCGTCCGCCCCTTTCTCCTACTCGATCGATCGAGCACCTGACCTGTCCACCTGCCCCTCGGCGGAGCATTCCCTGCACACCGGGTTCGCACTGCTGTGCACTGCAGCGCACATCCCTCGTTCCCATACACGGCAAACAGGCGTCACACGAAGCGTCGCCAGCAAGTGTGCCCCAACGGTCCGACAACGCACCCAACATTCCCGGTCGGCTGGGTGCTATTCCTTCTTCCAGTTCGCAGTGACCGCCAGCCGACCCCGGGCGACCCCAGTGGCACGTCCGACGCAACGCCAACGACTAGTTCCGAAACCTGGCAAACCTCTCGGCCTGGCGCCGTGACACACACCGCACACCGTGCCTCTGGACAAACAGCGTACGCACCTGCTGTTGCTGCCAAGTAGTGCGATCCGGTACCTGGCTGTGGCTCCTCGGAAACTCACATCTTCTGGTTGCTTTCGCTTTTTCCCGTTGGCGGGCTCGCCGACTCGCTGAATCTTTACACCGAAACGCACCTCCAGCTTCCCTCGCCTTCGCCCTCGCGGTGAATTCTGTGACTGCACTGTTCTGATCGGCGGCACGACACGTATAACAAAGCCCGCAGGCCTGTTCGTCTTTCCCCTTCGTCCCATCACCGACTCATCGCCACCCGCCTCGAGTTGGCTGTCCACTTGTCCACCACCACTCATTCTTCCATCATCACCATCGCCATCGCCTTCCCTTTACAGTCACCAGTCGCAGACCTCGTCGAGACTCGACGATCGGCTTATCACTTCCCCTGGTTGCTCGTGCACTGCCATCTGTCTGTGTTGTTGTTGAAACGTGTGACTAGCGCCCCTCGACCATTTACGAAACCCCCCCCCCCCCCGCGTTCATCGAGACCGCGAGACCGGAGACGAGTGTGTTGTCTCAGGGACTTTTGCAGGTGATAGGATCCGCAGGGCTCAGCAAGTTGTTCCTGGACCCGAAGACACCACGCATTTACGTAAGGGTGTCGTAACGCCGGCCTCACACGCCCTCCCCAACTTTCCTGACCGATCCTGAGCATCGGGCCCTGACTCGCATCGTCCACCCTGGCCGCCCTGGGCCTCCCCCTGGACCCCCTGCGCCCCCTTACGCTTATTCATACCCACCACTCGTCTCCTCTTTTCTGCTCCCCAAGACCGACCTCTTCTGCGTGTCTCTCTCTCTTCTGCACTGGGACCCGTCCGTCCACGCCCGCACCCCGCCCCGCCCCGCCCGCTCCAACAAAAGAAGGAACACAAAAGGGTAATATACCGACAGCGCCGTAGCATACCACGCGCTCATCACTCCATCCACACCCTCATACCCTCCAGCCCCGACACCCCCGCACCCGTTCGACCCGTCCACCCGTCCGCACCCGTTTCTAAGCCTCACGATCATCCCCTTCCTAGTATCCAACCAAGCATCTCCCAAGGATCCCAAGGTTAGTACTGCCTCCCCCTCCCCCTTCTGCTTCCTGCTTCCTGCTTCCTGCTTCCTGCCGCTGCACCCCCCTGCCCGTCCCATCCATCCCCTCTCGTCTGCCCCTCCCTCGGCTCTCGGCCCTGCTGCCGTACCCACCCCCTGTACATAGGCCTACCCTGCCTGCGCTTCTTTGCACACTCTCGGCCTTCTTACCCCTTCTTTGTTCTATCCCTTGACCCCTTCGGCCGTGTTGGAGTTGGTTGGGGTCTGGCTCCGGCTCTGGCTCTGGCTCTGGCTCTGGCTCTGGCTCTGGCTCTGGCTCTGGCTCTGGCGCCGAGGAGGACACATGGTGGAATGGGACGTGACGGATGGAGCGAATGCGAGGATGCGCAACACACGCCATCGGTGTCCGGGCCACGCCATAGGGCTGGCTGTCCTCTGGCTGGGCTGGGTGTGCGTCTCATCGGTTCCTGTCGCTTAAGCCTGAACTGAGCCTAAGTGAAAGAAACTCAACCCAAGCCTGAGCCAAAGCCACCGTACGGCGCTGCAGGGTACACTCAGGGCGCAGGACCCGAGGGCGCTTCGGGCGGTGCGCCCACGGCTCCTGGGCTCCTGCACCCCTGCGACACTTTGCACTCCGTTTCTTGGGATCCACCGCTCAGGTGCAAGCAAGCAAGCCAGCCAGGCCAGCCAGTGCCCGCCCCGGTGCCCAGGCATGCCGTGCCAGGTGTCCCAAGTACATGACTTGCTGCGGTCCCCGATGCGACCGATGGGCTTCTGTACCGCTGGACCGCTGGACCGCTGGACCGCTGGACCGCTGCACCCCCGTGCACCCCCGTGCACCGCTCGATGGGACAGACTCTCTGCCAGATTGGACGTGCGTACCGTCGCTTTCTCTCCAGAGTTTATCAGTCGCGTTTACCACTCTTCCCATTCATTTTTTCCCCCTTCCTACCTTCTCTCCTCCTAGTCTCCTCCTTGCATCGTTCAATCGTGTTTGGCCACACCAGCGCTCGGTCTTGGATCACACCCTACGCACCCCACCCTCGCGCCCCGCCTTTGTTGTTGTCGCTTTCACTCCGCACCACACGCCTCCCCCTATCTCTCTCTCTCTCTCACACACACTCACACACACACAAACGCACAACCCCGCCAACGAATCGGCCCCGCGTGCACACGCCCCCTTGCGAGCATCACACATCGATCGATCATCCCTCCCCCCTCCCTGCTCCTTTCATGTGTATCCGCGGCTGTCCGCTCTCGTAACCCCTCACCCCTTGCACCTGCGCACCGACGAACCACGGACCTAACGGGACAGATCACCGCCACACCCAGCTCTTCGCCAGCGATTCAGACCCGGTGACCAGTGACTTGTGGGTATCATTTCCGTTAGCGCGATAGCGCCGTAGGTGTGTGTGCGCATGCGTGCATGTGTGCATGTGAGCGATGGCGCCTCGAACCGGGGCCGCCGGTACGCCAGTCACTTGACTGCACTGGCTCTGCTAGCATTGGGCCAAGATAGCCCGGCGCGCCAGCGCCAGATGTTTGCGAGCGAACCAGGGAGAGGGTTCATCTCCTGCGGTCCGCTACGCCAGCGCATGACAGTCTTCACCGGCGTACCCAGCGTGCTCCAGCGTGCGACGCCGGCGGCGCCAGTGGTCCGGCACCCGGTAGACCAAGCAGCCTAGCGTCCTTTACTCCTCTTTACCCCGCGCACCCCACGCACAAACGAGAACCAGCCCCGCACCCTCTGGCCCCTCTGGACCTCCTTTGGTGCTCGTCTGGTGTTATCCGTCGCTCTACGGCGTCGCTGGCGCTGGCCCCGCATGCGCTTGCTTGCGCTTGTCAATAGCTCGCATGCGGCGTCGCGGTGGCTCGCAGATGTCCGCTGCACCATCATAGTGTAGCACCTGGTCCCAGCTGGGGATATGCTGGGTCATGCTGGGTCATGCACGCAAGCGGGCCCCGCCAGAGTAGCGCGGCCGCATTCCGCACCAGTCTTATTCTGTCTTCTATCAGCTAGGGTTTCAGGCTGCTCCTTGCTCCGTTCCTCTGTTCCTTCATTCCTGCTGCTTGGTTCCCCTGCTTCGCTCCGGTTCCTCTGTTGGGTTCTGTGATACAAAAGAAGGCAACGCAGGAATAACGCCGCGGTGGTTCTCCTTGCAAGACTTCTGATCCCCACTCCATCACTTATCTAGCTCCGGCTGGCTTCTGGGCTTCCGTCTTCTGTCACTCTCGTCACTTGTCTCCTCCCCACACCCACTACGATATCGCCATCAGGCAACATACAGCCGCTAACGCGCAGCCCTTCAGTCCAGGTTTCCCGGTGCCCGCCCGCGTGCACCAGTCGCTCTCGCCACAATTCGCATCAAGGAGTGCTACCCGCCCTCGCATCGCTCCGGTCTCCTGGCCCAGCGACGCCGCGACATCCCCGAACGCGATACACGCGAAACCCTCTACTGCTACGTCTCCAACGACTCGAGCAGCATGAGCGAGCGCCCGAGCTCCGGGCACAAGCGCGCCCCGTCTGACGGATCAGACAGGCTGCACCCGCACGATCACCAGCGTTCCCGCCCCAACTCGAGGCCGACGAGCAGGCACGGGCCCTCTATCAAGCGTTCACCTCCTGGCACCGTTAGCCCCGGGTCGAGCCACGGCGAGGGTTCTCGCGGCCCGACCTGGAAGACCGAGTCGCACTCCCACTCGGCGTCCGCTGCTTGCGGTGACTCTGGGTCGCCGAACATGTCTGCCGACGACGGGCAGAGCCCCCGCCCCGTCACGCCCGGGACCGGCATGACGGTGAACCGCAACCAGCCCGCGTTCATCTCCAAGCTCTACGCCATGCTCCAGGACCAGAAGTACGCGGACGCGAACCTGATTTACTGGGCTCCGGACGGGCGCTCGTTCATCTGCCCAAACCCGATCGAGTTTGCGCGCGACGTGCTCCCCAACTTTTACAAGACGAACAACTTCCAGTCCTTCGTCCGGCAGCTCAACATGTACTCGTTCAACAAGGTCAGCGACCTGTGCAGCGCGACGCAGTCTGACCCCTCGGCGTGGGAGTTCCGCCACCCGCTCTTCTGCCGCGACGAGCCCGAGAAGATCCACTTGATCCAGCGCAAGGCTGGCGGCCGCTCGGCGGACAGGAGGCAGCAGCATGCCGCCGGCAGCCCCGACGAGCGGCCCAGCACCGCCAACCTCATGTTCAACAGCCCCCAGCGCCCCAGCAGCAGCAGGCACGGCTCCGCCCCGCGCCTGTCCCAGGAGGCAATGTACCCGCGCTACGAGCGGTACGAGCGCGAGCCGCAGACGACGTACTGGAACTCGCACCAGCCCGCGCCGGCGTCGACGGAGGGCGACGTGGCGGCCCTCGAGCGCGAGCTGCAGTACATGGGCGCCCGTTTGCAGGCGGAGCGGCACGAGAGTGCGCGCCACTCGTTGGAGCTGCACGGCCACCTTCTCCGGATGACGGACATGGTGGCCGACCTGAGCGCAAACGACACGCACATGAACCGGGAGGAGCTGTTCGGGTTCCGCGCCGACGTGATGGAGCGGTACAAGCAGCTGCAGCGCCAGGTCGCCGACGGACAGCGCTACTACGAGCAGCACCCCCACCCGCACCCCCCGCCCGTCGTGCAGCACCCGCCCTCCAGCTCCCACTCCAGCTCAAGCTACCACGACAGGTACCACCCATACCGCCGGAGTCCGCCTGCGACGGCCGAGTCGCGCCCCGGATCGAGCCGGTACGAGCAGGTGCCGCGCGCACCGCCCCCGCACCCCTGGGAGCGCGATGCGAGGTACGACCGCTACTACGACGACGAGTACTACCGCCGGCGCGCGCGGGATGTGCGCGACCCGCGCGAGAGGGACGCCCGCGACCCCCGTGACCCCCGTGATCCGCGCGATCCCCGCGACCTCCGCGATCCAAGGGAGGTGCGCGACGACCGTTTCGACGAGCGCGCCGTGCCCGAGCAGCCGGCCTCGCTCCGCAACATTCTGCACTAGCCCGCCGCCGAGCGCCGCAAGCGCCGTCAGGCGCGAGGCGGTGGACACCCCTCTGCCTCTGGCTGAGGGGCAATGCGCACTGCGCACACAGCATCACTGCTCCATGAGCATCCATCTAACCTCCTGAGGAGGCACATCACGACCCCACGACCATGTATGTAACGACCACCCCATGACGCGAACACTTGCCCCAGCGCAGTCTCTGTCGCTTCCCCCATCAGCAGACACCAGCATTCCCATCAGTATGTACTGTAAGCATTGAGGTCACAGCTAGCCCAGACACGAATATGCAACCTGTGACCATCAAGGCGAGGCAGCGAGCGCAGCGAGCGTGAGCGAATCGCCAAGCGAAGCGAGGGCGAGAAGGCCGCAGGAAAACGAAAGAGCACAGCAAACTACCCAAACAAGAGCACAGCTGGCACAGGAGCACAGGCGGCACAGGAGCACCGCAGCGGGCAACAGGCCACCGAGCGATCGTCGCTTGGCGCGGTTCGCGTTCCGCACCGGCTGCCAGCATGCAGCACAGACCCCAGATACAGTGTATTGTGGCCCGAGGCCGAGGCTTAGACTCGTCAGATCGTTGCTCTGCACGCGGCCGCACGTCTGCTAGCCTGCATAGTCTGGTGTCGGGCGCCGAGACACTCAGCGAAGCGCTCAGCGAACATCCTCCTAGCTGGGAGATCTCCCGGACCGTTCACCGGGCGGCACAAGCCTTTGCGACCTAGTGATCTCCTATCGACGTTAGGCGACTATCGCGCGATCGCACGAGCGCACGGGCACCGGTGTGGAGTCCGGGGTACCTTCTGGCGCGCCTGGCCGCCTGCTATAGTCTATTATGGTCCGCCCTAGCCTGCATCGCGCCAGCTCGCTTTGGGCAGCATGTGGCTCGATATAGCACCGCAAATCACTAGTGTCCGTGCTAGTGCCGTCAACACGGACATTCTGGGCTGCCTCTGTCAAGTTTAGCGCCGGAGCATCGAGCCTCAGTACCTTTTGCGACCCCTTTGTGAGCCTCGGAAACTCAGAGAGCAAGAGAGGAGCAGACTGCGCAGCGGCGTAAGACCACTCACTCTTTACCCCCCGGGACCCAGAGTTTAGCTCACGCTAGCGTGACCCGTACTTCCAGCTACATCCCGGAAATACCTTCTTTCGTTGTTCTGCCGCTCACCTGACTGTTCTGCGTCTCATTTTGCGCTCATTTGTGGTCCCCAGCGGTCCCAGGCTTAATGCGGAACCCAGAGAGCGGCCCGGCCCTGTTTACCCCTACCTTCCTCTCTTGCGTCGGGCCAGAGATAACGTACACCCCGTGACGCCTTCCCAAAGAGCTCGATGCGAGTGGCGCTCGACGAAATAACGGCACACAAACGTGATCACCAGTCACGCATGCACGCACGCACGACCACAGTCACACGAGGGTACGAGAGGGCCGAGGGGCCAACGAAGGGCCCGAAGGGAAGAAGCATCATGGTGCAATGCTGGACCTGGGGGACCTAAGGCTCGGACCTGGGCCGATCGCGCGACGGCGACCCAGTCTGGGTGATCACCGGTGATCAGTGGGGCGCGGAATGGAGTCTAACGCAGCACCCGATCCCGACGTCGCCGCGGCGTCCGCAGGACCTGTTTTACAATGTTCTAGCGTCGCCGTATACCGGAATAGCACTCACTTCGCTGGAATGGCGTATCAGCCTCGTCTGATGCATGTGCAGCACATGGTAAAACAACATGGCAGCAGCGAAGGAGAAACAGCATCAACGGCATCCAATGCAAGGCAATGCAACGCCAAGGCTGCAAGCTGTACCTCGCCTCGCCTCACAGACGTTTCTAGACCCCACAACCTGCAACACACCCGCGCGCTTGAGGGCAATAGACGCAGCGACCCGCGCTTTCTCTGTTAATTGCAGGAAACGGCGTACGTACGACTTTCCGGCCGTCCGGGCTGCCCCAGAACTCAGGCGTGATGTCACCAGCAGCGAGTGTGCGAGTGCGTACCTTTCCGAGGGGGCTCGTGACAGCCCCGAAAACTCGCCCAACTCTGTGCACCACGCACGTACGCGCAACGTCTACGCCGTGCCGGGCAATTCACCCAACTCTGCATGGTCAAGGTCGTGTTTACCGGAAACTGCATGTGCCCACTTACGCTTAGCCGTCGTTTTGGTCGCACGCAGCAAGTAGTGCTTCAAGTACGCTGACGCGAGGCGCGAGGCTCGGAACGATACACGGTTCAATCGGTGCCGTGCCGCCAGGTCCTCCCAAGTCCTGCCAGGCCCTCATTGCTAGGCACTACGGCGCGTACCTTCATCTCATTGTCACCTCCGCGCCTCCGTAGACGCATCTGACGTTTGACGGATATCCAAGCGTTCCGACAAGGTCAATGCGCAGGCTTACGACGCAGAACTCACGGGGTCCAAGGTGAGTGACATTCGGGCCTGCCCCGAGCCTCTCTTCAGATTCTGCGAACAGAAAGGGGACAGCAGGGCAGCAGGGCAGCATACGTGCGCCGCCGTCGTATGCGTGTATCCGTGAGTGCGTACGGAGCCCGGAGCCCGGAGCCCGAAACGCAGATTAAGCGCACGGGCCAAACTCTGCGCGCTTGGCTTCCAGACTTTCCAGACCAGTTTTCGACGGTTTCGAACGCGGGTTCGACCGCGGTTCCACTGCCCTCGATCAGCGGTCTGGCGCGAACTTTGTACTCAACTCTATTTCGCCCCCATCGCCCGTCCCCGCTCACCCGGGCACAACCCCTGTCCGGGCGTATATTAACGCCAGGTACAAAGGTACGCCCGCCTGCTTCTGCGCGAACTGCATGTAATTCAGAATTGCCCCTGGACTGCAGTCGACGCCAGTGCTAGCGCCAGCGGGCATCGGCGGCCATCGCGAGATCGCCGCAACTCACTCTTGTGTTTGCCCACATGCCACCTCACCACAGCCGCCTCGTACGAACGGCCTTGGACTGGTCCTGTGACGACGGCGCCACAGCGCAACCGGGAAGCAGCGGCGACGCCTGCCCGCTGACCGCAAGCTAAACGCAGAGCTGGCCTCGTTGGGCAGGAGAGTTCAATGAAAGAAGGACCTTCTCGAGCTCCACGGAAACGATGCGATGCAGTCTCCGAAACACAGCTCGGCGTCGGAGCAAGGTGGGAGGAACGACGGCTTCGCAATGCGGGTCGAGCGGGTCCACGGCCATGAATGCAGAGACCTCGGCGGCACTACGGAACACGGCACGGCGGCACGCGGCACGATTCCAGCCATACCGAGGCGGTGCGTGCCTCCATCGTCGCGACAGCGCCACACGATAACATGCTTGCTTGCTCCGTGGTCGTTTCCAGCGCACCGCCTGCCCGACGTAGGTTTCGGATACGCCTTCGGCCATCGTTCCAGCGCACCGCCTCGTCGCATGGCGGCGTCACCGAAGTGCCTCGGCGTCACTGGGCAGAAGCTCTCGCGTGGAAGAGATCTGTCACCGTCACCGCCACAAAGAAGTTGTTGCACGCGATCGGAAGGTCATCGCAGCGCCTTGCGGGGTGCCCTCGCCGATGCCCGGCTGCTTGCTCAGTTGCATCCGAGCGATATCTGGCACGCGCAGTACACAGAGCAGTGCGAGGGCTGCGGAGGCAGGGAGGGGAGGGCAACGGGGGCAAGCTTGTCGGTCGACTGCGATGCATAGCATAGCATCACTGGCGTACAGATAGGCCACGATGATGGCCGTGGGATGTTGAGGAGAGATTGAGCGTGGCACTTGGGCTAATGCTGTTGAAACAAAGTCGTCATCGCCACTAACGAGCTGGTCGCAATTATCTTGCCCACCAATGTAGCTGGGTGTCTGTGACTCCCGAAATGGGCTCTTGACTGACAACAGCTGCTAATGCGCTCGCTTGAGCATCGAGGGTAGTGACTGATGAAGAGGTGGGAAGGGAGTGGACGCCAGAGGTCCGGTTTGCTGGAACGACGATCATGGTGAGATTTTCGGATCCGGTGCTGTGGAGCGGCGGCGTACTCTCCTAGCCTCGGAGTTCCGCCCGATCCGCGTTCCACGACCGCCACGCCAGAGGTAGAGGCTGCTAGCGCCTTCTCTACTGCCCTCTCCTGCTCCTCGTCGCCAGATTCATCGCACGGAAGAGCGAATAATCCCAAAAATGATGGGCTACACCGGGTGCGGAGCAAAGTGCTGAGCGGACCACTGCTTCGGAACGACGGGGCTGACGCCGCCCTCCGTAATCCGTCCCCGGAGGAGCTGAGGGTCCGGGAGCTTCGGCTGATCCACTCACAGGTCTCGGAAGGACTTTACCAATGCATTGGGCGGCGGTGGGAGTGCATACGTGCATGCATATTGCATGTGGCGGAAGTGTCTCGAACGCTCGACGCCACTTCGCTTACTCCTTCTCCCTTCGAGACGAGGCTAAACGACCTCCCGATGCATACCCCGTTGACTATGGGGACAGGAGCATGCTCAGAAAACCGCTCCATGGCGAACGATGCCCACTGACGTGCTCAGACGTCTCAAGTTAACGTTGAGCGGCCACGGACGCGACTGAGTTACGACTGTTGACTTCCAGCGACAAAGGTGTACATACTTTACGAGACGAGCCAACATGTCAACGGAGCACAGCTGCTCGCCAGCTCTGGCTTGTGCATGGTCCGGGTGTGGAGTAGGCTCAGCTTGACCGCCTAAATGGTAGTCGACGACTCGTCTGCCGCCACCCCGAGCTGTGGGAGACGCCACATCTGCCAGTGACGCTGGGCCGGGTTGTGTCGCAACCAACCCACGGCCAGCGTACGGCTTTCTGCGACTGGTGATACGCACAAGTCACGACGTACAGATCCGGGGGGAGAGTGCAGTGCTCAAGGAATACTTCAAAGTGGTCGACCGCTCACCACCTCCTAGCCATCACGCCTCGAGCCGACGCTTCCGTCTTGCAAGAGGGGAAGCGGAGTACGCTGAGTGCGTATTAGGAGAATAGCTCTCCCCCTGATGCCTAGCAGCGCGTCTGCCTCGTCTTGCGGCACACTGATATCGGCGGATCATGCTGGAATGCCCGAATTGGAGGCTCCCGATGATCTTCTCAATCCTACCCCTGCCATGCATCCTCGACAGCCCACGCTGCAAGTCAGGGCTGCCGAACTCTCTTCCATCGCCATCGGAGCTCCCATGAGTGTCGAAGTCGCTTCGCACTCCGGAGGGGCCGGGGTCGACGCCGCCGCGGGCGTGCTCGTCGTCAAACAGCGTCTCTTCGCTAGTATATCGGTTAGTATAATCGCCTCTCAAACGAGAGTTCCTCACCTCTAAGTGATCGCGATAGAGCAGGGTTCGACTCCCTGGCGGAGAACAGGGACGGCAACGTCCTCCTTTTGCATGTTTGGGGGTCCGCGGACGTGCAGTGCAAAGGAAGCTGGTGGGTGTCCTGGGAGGCAGATGGAGGCTTTGGTATGATGGTGTGCGACATCTCGGCGGTCTATTCTGATGCGGCGGAGCGAACCCTCGACGTCGTACCCTACCGCGAACGTATCGCTCACCTCCGAAAACCCCGCCATCTCTTGCTCGCTCAGAGCATATCGAGTCTCCTGCTCAGTCCCCCAGTCCTATCTCACTCTGACTTGAGTGTGGTCTGCTCGTTGCTGGTAACGGTATGTGAGTACTGGAAGCGATTCGTCCAATCCTCTCTGTGGCTCATATTTGCAGTGAACATCATGCATCTGTGTAATGCGCTATCGTTTCAGGCGTTCGAACTCACTGTGATGGAAGAATGCCAGTGGGGGAACTGAGTTTCTTGAGAACAGGTGGCACTCGCACCCCGGTGGAGATCGGCAGCCCGACATGAAACCCCCCCCCCCCCTTCACCCTTGCCACGCTCTGACTGAGCTGGTGTAGCCGAGGCGTATTGTCTCTGTGGCGATCAGCTGTGATCACCAGGTCCTTCCTCGGCACCACCCAGCAGCGGGCCAGACCTGGCCGGAGTCCGCACTGCGTCAGCGCTCTCCTCAAGGCTGTAGACTCCCCGGTTACCGCAGAAGCTGCTGGTCAAGCTGATAGCACACTGCTGAATGCCCGTCTTGCGCGCCGAATATGCGCCGCCGTCCAAGTGAACCTTGTCAGTCGCGGAACCCGTCCGCGCGGAAAGCAGTTGCGTCCACACGACTGGGTGCCCTCATGTGCTCCGGCTTCCAACACCTGGCTCGAGACTCGAGTTGCAGTAACGAAGACTCTGTTTGCCATGCGCGAGTCTCAGTCGTGACAGCCTAATGGTGGTTAGCAAGCCGATCGCGCCTTCTGCTCTGCGGCTGAATAGGATGGAGGACCCATCGGAGCGAGTCTGCTGCCAGGTATCCGTAATGTCGGGTGTGAGTAGGCGGTCGCAACCTGTGCCCGCCACGAACGCGAGCCACTGTTGCCACTGCCGGAACACGAACACTCGACATTACAACAGTTACGCCTATCTCGCCAACTCCCCGACGCCCGGGTTCGGAGCGAGTCGTGCAAGCGGCAGCCAGAATGATCGAGGGCAGGCAAAGTCTCTGTCAGGTAAGTCCAACACCGACCCAAACATCACCGAACCCACCGTGCGGCGTGCGCACCCATTATGATACCCGCATTGCCCGCAGTTCTGCCCGCGATACTCTCGGCGAGCAGTCGATACACCGAGCCGACCTGTCCTGCCAGTGGTGGGGGCGGGAGGAAGTTCGGTGTAATGTCGGTCTGGCGCAGTTCCAGTCGCACTGTATGAGTACAGATCTGCACTGCCGCATTGCCGCAGAGCCCGCAGTCCCAGTCTCGGTGTGCCTGCAGATCCGCCAGATCTGCGTACAGATCTGCCGGACAAACTTGTCAAGCTTCGGTAGGTGACTGTGGATCCTCGGCGCCACCTCGGTAGCCCGGCAGCCCGGTAGCTCGGTCCCTCGGTCCCTCGGTCCCTCGGTTTCTCGCCCTTCTCGGAGGTTTGAGGGCTCGGTGGCGAAGTCCTGAGGTCTTCCGGTCACTCCTGAGTTTCGGCGACCGGTGACTGGTGACTGCCGGTGACACGTCGTATGACGCGAGTGCTCTGCGCGAGTGACTTCCCGACACTCGGAATAGCCTAGCCTTGAGTCTCCCGCCAGCTGGCATCAGCGACGTTGACGTTTGTACTGCGTAAAGTCTCCGTCAGGAGGCTGGTCAGGAAGTTTCAACTTTTTCATGGCCCATTTTCAGACTCGTGAATTGAAGACCGATTCCGGAGCCCCCAAGTCTCGGGGCTCAGGGGTGTTCGGTCTCAGAGTCTGCCTGATACGGTGACACCTGATAGCGGCGCGCCGTGTTGCCGGTGAGTGTCAGCGCGTCGAAATGTACGCAGCGATGACGCTGAAAGTCCGCGCTATCGGACTCTAACTTCACTCATGTTGACTTCGCTTCCGGCGCAATGAGTTGCTTGTAGTGAGAAGGGAGATCGAGCCTGGCCCAGTCCACAGGCCCGGGCGCCGCTCATGAGCCGCTCGCTGCCAGTCTCGGCTTCTGCAGAAAGGTGTGCCGACCCGGCACACCAAGTGGCCTGGAACATGCTGCAGCACGCTCGCTCGAGGTCGTTGATATCTGCGCGTAAAACCGTGCTGGACCAGATGCGCAAAAGTTCCCCGCATATCCGCGCCCGCACCCGGTTCGGATTGCCCGTGGTCGACTGCGGTTAACTACGGTAAGCTACGCACGGACAGTCGACCGAGGTACGTACCTGCTGTTGGATTCGGTGAGAGCTCGGTCTCGACGTGGAGTGGTGGGACCATGTCCGCTGATAACATGGTCATTGCATCGCTCATCCCTCGCTCATGCCCTCATAGACTCGCTCATGCCTCACCCGTGCCCTCATAGATTCGCTCATGCCTCGCTTATGGCTCGCTCATAGTCATAGCCTCGTTGATAGACTCGCTGATAACCTCGCTCATACCTCGCTCATACCTCGCTCATGTGGATTTGCACCGAGCTCCGAGCTCAGCGGGCGCCGTCTAGTGGTCCGCGCGCGGATCGGAAGTGTTCGCTAGGATGTACGAGGATGAAGCAGTAAGGTTAATCGTCATTTGCAGGCTTGGCGCAGAACTTGGTATTGTTGGCAGTGTCATGGTGGTGAGATGACCGAGCCGTTCCAGGGAAGAAGGCAGGGATTATGATGAAGCAGGGAAGACGAAGCCGTGGTCAGTCGCGCGTATCGGAAGTTGCTTGTTGAGAAATTTAGTCTGAGATGTGGCCGGTGTGTGTGACGTTTAGAGTGTTCTGCAAGTGGTAGTCCGTCAAGCGTGTCCAGATGCAAGGGGGTGATGGTATCATCGGGGAGCAGGCTCCACCGAGAGATTGAAAGGACGTCTCCGATTTGCCGGGTGTCGTTTCGAGTGTCGTTTCGAGCAGCGAAAGTTACACACGTCTAGCTCTCCTTTCCCAGGGTTGATTACAAGCTTGCAAGAGTATCATGTGGACGTCGGGCGGGCCGACGACCGCTGGATTTCGCGGTACCACATCCCTGGAAGGAGGGGTCAGTTCACTGCCAGTTAGAGGGAAGGAAGCCAGGACGCAAGGTTGCCAAGGATGTTTATGTGAGGGTGAGTGGTGCCGTAAAGTTTAATGAAATGCGCGTGGTGGTTGGGTAGTGGGTTCAGATAGCGCGGGCTAGTGACATGCAGCGGGCAGCGTTCTGATTCGTGCGCACAACGTAAAGGCTCCTCATGCTGTACGTTGTGAGATAGCAACATGATATCATCAAACGATAGCAAAGCCAATGCGGTGACCTGCTGCGCGGGCCTGGACTTGTGCACTGTCTTGCTTGTTAAGGAAGGCCTTAGAGCCTGGAGCACATGAGTGCACAGAGGTACTGCCCGGTTCGGGGAGAGGACCTGCCATTGCGAGAAGAAGAAGACTTTTCGGCGTTCGGGTGGGGTGTCGCTTCGGATTCGGAGGCGTGCTTCGGGGGCTCGTGGCAGCGTGGGACATTTGGGGGCGTGAGTCTTGACCACTTCTGCCCTGCACCCATGCAAAAGTTGCGGTCGCTATTGACGTCTCGTGTCTCGGCCCTGCCTGTTTGCAATGTGCAACGTGCATCCTCTTGCTACCCGTTGCTCTGAAACTCATTTAGACTTCTTCGCTTCCGAGGGGACATGAGGAAAGTGCGCGCGCGGGAGCAATGCGCGCTTCACGGGTTGTATTGTGTTGATCCTCTCGTCCCTCGTAAGGGCTGCACACTTCTCCGGCTCCACACAATTCACAGAGAGGGCACCAACAGGGCAGCGCTCGCCGGTACGCCGCAGCGTTCAATCAGCAGCGAGCTGAACGTGTCAGCTGAGCCTGGCCATGCCTTTGATCATGGTGTCAGGCGGACCTGCTCCGCCTCGGCCATAGAGAGAGGGGAGGGAGCTGGCAAAACGAACATGATTTCCAGGCTCATCGGCAAATTCAGGAAGTGGCCGGCTGGCTTATTCTTGATGGGGACTGCTCAATCTTCTTCCCCAGGATCCCAGGACCGGGTTCTAGCTGCATGTCAGTCGCCAGTAACTCTCCGAGCCTTTGCGAAGTGGAAGGTTGGAGGTGGTGTTTGATGTTTTGATCGATGACGAGGACGATTCGGGTGATCCGTCAACCCCTTGCTCCGCGAACGGTTTCACCGTCTATCTCGCCTGATCTGCGCGGCCGATGCTTGGCAACATCATTGAGGCGTTCTTTCCAATGTTCGAGGCTCTGCATGGCTCTGCAACGGTATCGCAGGACCGAAGCAGCAACCTAGATCACCTAGATCTGCAGCGCCCGACCGAGACGCCCGAACGCCGTTAACGCCAGCACGCAGCGGCGGCCAAGTATTGTATGCCGCCGATGGACGCCACTGATGCTGCAAGGCTGGGTACGGCGATCCACCAGCGATCTTTTTGGCTGGAACGTGATGAACCGAAGAACTAAGGGGAAGGGGAAGGCTAGCCTGCAGGTGACTCAAGGTGACAAGGCACAAATAATCGTACAATAGAATCGGTCACGGAGCGAACCATGCGCACAGGGCCACAGGGCGAGCAAGGGCTAAGGCGCTCGGGGCGTCGCCATGACGTCAAGCCTCTGCCTGCTGCAAGATTTCCTTCGCTCACTGTCACTCTTGTCCTCCCCGCTGTCCGTCGCCCGCCGGCCCCCGCGTATCGGTATTACCAAGATTGCAACGTCCTACGAGTGTGCGAGTGCGATCGAGTGCGAAAGTGGAGAGTGGTGTCACCGCCCCAGGTCCGATCGACGAGTGCATGGCGTGGTCCATTAGTGGTGCGCTCTGGTAAGGTCTGCACAGCTGCTGGCGCCATCAGGACATGCACGACATGCACGACGTCAGATGCCGGTTGGCCGATTGGCCGATTGGGACGATTGGGCGGCACACTACTGGATGCAGGCGCTGCACTCGTGCAGGTAGTGCAGACTATGACGACATACATTGCCGAGGGGTTCGAACGGGCGCGCTGATTTAAGGAGGTCAGGGATTCAGGTCCGAGCGAGCGAGCGAGGGAAGGCAGGACGTCACTGATGGGATCAAGCTCTAGCTCCGATAGGCGCGAGACCAGCGATAGGCCGGCCTTAATCCCGCTTCCCCGCGCACCCCGCGCGTCCGAACCTCGTTCCATTGTCCGCGTGCACGGCTGTTGCCGCTGAGCCTTCGGGTCCAACGGGGTCCCAGAGATGTGATGGCCACAGCGATCGCTACCCCTGGCCAGGGGGCGAGGTCTGAGGGACACTGACCAAGAACAATGGGATAATGGGAGCGGCACTAGGATGGCTTTTCCGGCCGGGCGATCCATCTTCCATCACCCTGCACGCTGTACGGCTCTCCTTTGTTGCTCCGCCTGTTGCCTCCTGCCTCTCGACCCTCTGCCCTCGCCGCCGCCGCGGACCGCGATCGTTCAACACTGCAGGTGTGTGCGTACTACCCCTGTGCACACACGCTTTGCCCGTGGCTCGGCGTCCCTGCATCCCCTGGGTCTCATTCCCTCACGCCTCACGCCCGCCTCCCGCCGGGGCTGATCAGACGGTGCGCCAGTGCGTCGAGAGAGAATCCAAGAGGGCGCACTAACAAGATCCAGAGCAGCCTCTCAGGATCCGGTTGCCGCCGAGGCAACCAGGCATTCAGCCAGGTCCATCATCGACCCAGGTTCCCTGTCTCTCCGATGCTCGAACTCCATCCCTCACAGACCGTTCATAACTAGTCTGTCTTCTCGGCACACACACACTTCTTCATCCTCATCAGCCTGGCCTAGCCAAAGTACTTATCTTGTCCATCTGCCCTTCACATCTCCCACACTCCCATCGCTCCTCGCCCAACCACCGCTCGCTCACAACAACAATACACCTCTTCGGCGATCAACTCTCCACTCCCAACACTCTCGCCTCAGTCGATCACAACCTTGCTTATTACCAAGCGACCAAGGCCATCTTCACCTCCCTCGTCATCAACAGAACCTACAGTGTGCGTCGTTTAACACACGATATCTGCCAAACTGTTGTCCTCTTGTACGTGTCACACCCTACTCTTCCGCCCACATGGGCCCCACTTCCCTAATCACGCTATTCCCCCACCCAACTGTCGCTCACACGCCGCAGCGTTTCCCTCCCAAGCCTTAGGGCAGCACAACATCTTCACCCTTCCCCCGTCTCCTCGCCCAGGACGACGGACCGTCAGAAGGAAGGGAACTGTCTCGCCACCGTTAACAGTTAACGAACGCCGAAGGTCATCCATCAGTTCTGGCACATCTTCCATCTGCTCAACCTACACTTCCCCACCCAACATCATGCTCAACACTCCGATCACCGCCAACATCAAGACGCAGGCCGACCTGACGAACCACTACCGTGCCTACCTGCGCGCCTTGAACACTCGCACCTTTGACCTCGTCGGTCGTTATGTCGCCAAGCGTGCGCGTCACAACGGCTACACGCTGTCGCACACCGAGTACTGCGCATTAGTCCCGCAAGGCGCCACCTATACGCCCGAGGATATTGTCGCCGACATCCAGGGCCGCACCATTGCTGCGCGCCTCTCAGTCGAGTACCCCGTCAACGCCCCGATCAGCTCAACGTTGGCGAACAGCTACGGGCACCAGCAGACTGGCGCGCTGTCGTCCGCGACCGGCGAGAGCCTGTGCGACAACTGCTCGGCTTCGAACCCGCCCACGCCGCCTTCGACCGGGACCGGCGGCCGCTCCCCGCGCGTGTGCCAGGTCGACGAAATGGTCTTCTACCGCTTCGACGAGGACTGGCGCATCGTCGAGGTCAATTCGATGGTGCAGCCTCGCCGCGAGCGCGACCCGGCCAAGTCCCAGTCTGGCCACGAGCGAGGCTCGTCCAGGGGCTTCAGCCATGGGCGCAGCCGTTCGCCTTAGGGAGGCTTCTGGCAGCCGTAGCATGAACTTCCTCGTGAGCCGACCTCTCGCACCCCATCATCTCGAGTCCATACTCGGCGATGTCCTTCCCCTTGCATTCATCCATCAGTTACACATGTGACGGTCCCATCTGCTGCTCCGATAGACTTTTACGGACCATGGACCCTCCCTCACAACACTCCCCCAATTGTCACATAGAACTTCATTCATCATTTTTGTCACCGTATCGCATAGCCCTCGGGCACCATAGACCCCATGTTCACTGTATGTATAAACCTACCTGTGTACTGTGTGTATTAGAGTCGCCGCCGTCGGTAACTGCGGCCCGGTCGCGTGCGGTCTGCTGGTGTGCTGTCCTAAGACGTGCGGTCCGAGGGCGTCGAGCCTAGCACCGGTGACAGGCCGACAAGCCGACAGGCGCGACAGGGCTGCACGCGGTCCACGGAACGCGGCGTTCGCGCAGCCACCGGGGCGCTGAATGCCGCGTCACGCAGGCCCTGGTATGACACGGCGAATGATCTCGTCTCGCATTGGCACATTGGGTCTCGGCGTAAGCAGCCCCACAGCCCACAACTCATTAGGTAAACATCTGACCATCCCGACCAGCTGACATGACCGTCCACGAGAGAGTTGGCGGAAGGTAACCCGCTTCTTTCAAGATGTCTGCATGGGTGATCCATAGAAACCACGTAGAGCCGACGAAGCAACCCCCGTGACGATGTCCAGCTCCGAATCCGAATCTCCGGACTACACTGCGACGCTTCGGGCCTGATGCACCCGAGGAGAGAAGGAGGGTCTGGCCCGACTGCGATCCATTAGAAGCACGCGGTGCACGCGGATACCAGGACGGCAGGAGGACGGAAGAGGGACGGGACGGAGTGATCAAGCGTGCGGGAGAAGAGAGGACGGAGGATAGCCGCGGCTGTCGGAGCAGGTGCCGTGCAGGATCACCGTGCTCGGCAGCGCGCTCCGGTACTCCGATACTCCAGGGTGCCGAGAAATGCGCCGGGCGAGGGCCAACCCGTTTTCGCGTAAGACGGCCCTGATACACTGCATGGGTCGTGGGTGACCGGGCATGACTGGACTTGCAATGTTGTGACGGCGACGTGGAACCTCCTTCGGAGCAGCAAGTAGCAAGCATTGGCACTCCGCCATTGTTTTGGCAGACACCACAAGTCTCCGCCGCATCGATTTGTTCCATCCCAGCGATTATGACGCAGCAGTCTCATTCCGATGTTCCGATGCGAAATGGCTGGCCATGTTGATCAATGCTGATCAATGCTGATCAACGCTGATCGTAACCGCAGTGGAGTTCAGTCCGAAACGAAGGACGGAACACGCGGGACGGGGTGAATGTCTGGAACTCTGCTGCGGCGGAGGCCGATCGGCATCGGGGCTGTGGAGCTGTTTGATCTCCCCGAAGCGGTCCGAATGCTCCGTCTGGCCAAAAACATGCTGAATCATGACGTTGTATCCGCACAGTGCACGAAGTGAACGCCGAACGGTGTGTTGCAGATGGCGGGTGACGGGGTGATTGCACGTTGGGCACGGTGGGTGGGAAGAGCCTTGCAGAGATAAGCAACTGCACGGCGCACAGAGGGGAGACTCCCAGGTACTCCAAAGCACTCCCACAATCACATCACTGCACAGCTGCATACCGATCGCCGCCACGATGCCCAGGCGCTCCCCAGGCTCCCCGTGGGTCCCTTTGAATCTGTGGGCTACCACGCGCACCACGCGCACCACGCCAAAACACTTTGTATTCAGAGACGAGGACGCGAGTAGCTAGAGTAGGCTCTCAGGCGAACGCGAGGAGGACGCGAGTAGCTAAAGGAAAGCTTTATGATTCACGATCTCAGCAGACAAGCAGGCACGCCGCTCCACACATGACGAGCCAGGTCCGAGATCAAGGCCCGATTCACGACTTTGCCCGAACGCTGGCCCGAAGGCGAACGCCCCCCCCCGTCACACCGACAGTTAACCACTAGTGGCATGGTGAGCTGGGAGTGGGGGAATGTGTCTGGGGTGTGGGAGTGTGAAAGCTTCGGATGTCGTCTACGAACGGGTTGGGTTGACCGAGTCTGCTGCGATCGACGCGGCGAGAGCCAGTTCCCCGCTGCCCGCATGCCGCAGAGGCATCTCGGCCGAACTCGATCAGTCCTGGAGAATGCGAGGGAGTAGTGGAGATTGTTCACTGGCCTGACTCGCCTGACTGGCGTGACAGGGCTAACAGGGCTGACAGAGGAAGGAAGCAGGAGAGCAAAGAGAAGTGCCACAACGGCAAACATGTAAACATGTCTCGGTCTCGGAGAGCCAGCATGGCAATGACGACACGGCCACCGGGGCCCCCACAGCTGCGCCGAACTCCGAACGATCAAAGGTGGGGGGCGAGGGACCCCCCCTGGCCACTTCGTACCTCTTTCCCCGCATCACATGTTGCGCACGCTCACCTGTCCAACCTCACTAGATACGCAGAGCACGTGCCGCACGTGTCTTCCTTCTTGTGTCTCGGGGCACGCGGAGGGGTACGGACGGGGTCGGTGTCGGAGCAAAAGCCGGGGGGGCAGACAAGGGGACCGAGGATAGATCTCTTCCTCGTGCCCTCGGTGCCGAGAACGAGCAACGAGCGCCGAAGGCACAGCGGACGTGTCATGAAATGCCACTCACGACCGACATCATCTGACGCTGAACGTCAGGCTGAGCTGTCAGCCTGAGTTAGCCTGAGGTCGCTCCACAGAATTTAGCACGCGCCGACGAGGCACCAGGAGCTCTTATAGAAGTCCGAGATCTCCAAACAGTGGCGGGCGGGATGGCTCTCTGGCCCTGGACACGGGCTGAGTGCAGAGGGGAGGCCCTATACAGACTGAGCTAGACTGAGTTACCTAGGTGAGTTAGGTGAGTTAGGTGAGTTAGGTGAGTTAGGTGAGTTAGGTGAGTTAGGTGAGTTAGGTGAGTTAGGTGAGTTAGGTGAGTTAGGTGAGTTAGGTGAGTTAGGTGACTTAGGTGAGTTAGGTGAGAGATAGGCGTCTCGGTGAGGTGGCAGTGTCACGCTGCCCAGTAGAGGCCCAACCCGTTTACCACAACAGTCGCGCGGCTCACTGCACTGTACCCAACTGACCAAGACCACGGCGGGACCCACGGTGAATCTAAAACCTATGCATTGAACGAAACTAGAAACCTATGACTTGTGATTTTTCTCGAGCGCTGGGGGATGACTCTTGACTCTATACTTTTTGCTTGGATGTGCCCGTTGAGGACGGAGGGCATGGTGCCGCTCAACCGGCTGGGCAGCCGGCCGTGACGGGGATTGAGGATCGCACGTCGATTTAGACGTATCGGGCAAACGCTCGCTGTCGCGGGCCGTTTACTTCTTCGAGGCAAACTCGTACGCGTTCTGGAACAGACGGAACCAGGGGCCCTTGCCCTTCCAGGCCTCGGCGAGCTGGGGCGGGAACCACGAGTTGGACTCGGTGGCAACGACACGCTCGGGGTGGGGCATGATGGCGAGCACGCGTCCGTCGGGCGTCTGCACGGCCGCAATGCCGTGCGGCGAGTCGTTCGGGTTGAGGGGGTACTCCTGCGTCGTCTCGCCCTTGCTGTCGACGTAGCGCACGGGGACGAGGCCGTCCTTCTCGAGCGTTTCGAGGTTGCCGAACTGGTCGAAGGAGGCGCGGCCCTCGCCGTGCGCGACCGCGACGGGGATGGCACTTCCCTCCATACCCTTGAGGAGGATGTTGTTACCGCCCTGCTCAGTGATGCGGACAGTGCACACGCGGCCCTCGAAACGCTCGCTGCGGTTCGTCTTGAACTCGGGCCACGAGGTGGCGCCGGGGATGAGGTCGCGCAGCTGCGCGAAGAACTGGCATCCGTTGCACACGCCGAGCGAGAAGGTGTCGGGACGCTTGAAGAAGGCCTCGAACTCCTCGCGCGCCTTCGGGTTGAGGAGCACCGAGTTGGCCCATCCACGGCCGGCACCGAGCACGTCGCCGTAGCTGAATCCACCGCAAGCGGCGAGACCGGCGAACTGCGAGAGGCCGACGCGACCCGAAATGATGTCGGACATGTGCACATCGACAGCCTCGAAGCCCGCAGCGTGGAACGCCCACGCCATCTCGATGTGGCCGTTCACACCCTGCTCGCGGAGAATGGCCACCTTGGGCGCACCCTTGCGCTCGCCCAGGGGAGGGGAGGTGAGGAAGTCAAACTTGACGTCGTACAGGATACCCTTGTCGCCGTCGCGAAGGATGGCGTCGAACTCCTCCTTGGCGCCGAGGGGGGCGTCACGCAGCAGCTGCATGCGGTACGAGGTCTCGGCCCACGCCTGCTGCAGCTGGCCACGGGTGGAGGCGAAGACCTCGGCGCCGTTCTGGATGATGGACAGCTTCTGGTCCTCCTGGCCGAGCACACGGCCGAGGGCATGCAGACGCTGGGTCGGGAAGCCGGTCGCCGTGAAGGCGGCGGTGAAAGTGGGCAGGTCGGCAGTGCGGACCTGGAAGACGGCACCGAGCTCCTCGTTGAAGAGCGCGGCGGCCGCGTCGCCCGTAGAGTAGCCGTCGAGGGTGAGCTCAACGCCCGAGCGGCCGGCAAAGGCCATCTCGGCGACGGCGGTGAAGAGACCACCGTCGGAACGGTCGTGGTACGCGAGCACGGTCTGACCCTTGTGCAGCTCGGATACAGCGGTGAAGAAGGCCTTGAGCTCGGCCGCGTCCTCAACGTCGGGCGCCTCAGAGCCAAGAGCCTTGTACGCCTGCGCGAGGGCGGAGCCACCAAGGCGCTGCTTGCCCTGGGCGAGGTCGGCGAAGACGAGAGTGGTCTCGCCAACATCGGTGCGCAGCTGAGGGGTCCAGGTGGCAGAGACGTCGTCGGTGGGCGCGAACGCGGTGACAATGAGCGAAAGCGGAGCAGTGACGCTCTTGTCGCCCCAGCGCATGCTCATCGACATGGAGTCCTTGCCGACGGGGATACCAACGCCGAGGGCGGGGCAGAGCTCGAGACCGATAGCCTGCACGGCCTCGTAGAGGCGCGAGCCCTCTCCGGGCGCCGAGGCGGCCGACATCCAGTTGGCAGACAGCTTCGTCTTGCCCATGTCAGGGACGGAGGCGGCGACGAGGTTGGTCAGCGACTCGGCGACGGCCATGCGCGCCGACGCACCGGCAGACAGCAGAGCGAGGGGCGTGCGCTCGCCCATGGCCATGGCCTCACCGACCTGGACGTCGAAGCCAAACGACGAACGCGTGACGGCAACGTCGGCGACAGGGACCTGCCAGGGGCCGACCATCTGGTCGCGCGTGACCAGGCCGGAGATGGAGCGGTCGCCAATGGTGATCAGGAAGCCCTTGCTTCCGACCGAGGGGAGGTGGAGGACACGGTCAGCCGCCTCGGCCAGAGTGGCAGAGGGCGAGTACTGCTTGAGGGTGGCGTCGAACGCCTCGCGCTTCGGGTGCACAGTCTCGGCCGTGCGGTGCATGCGCGGCGGCTTGCCGAAGAGAACTCCCATGTCGATGTCGATGGCGTTCTCGCCGAGCAGGCGGTCGGTGACAACAAGGCGCTGCTCCTCGGTGGCGGTACCAACGACAGCGAAGGGGCAGCGCTCGCGGCGGCACATCTCCTCGAAGACGGGGAGATCCTTGGGCGCAACGGCGAGGACGTAGCGCTCCTGCGACTCGTTGCACCAGATCTCCATGGGGGACATCTTGGGGTCGTCGACGAGAACATCGCGGATCTCAAAGACGGCACCGAGGCCGGCATCGTGCACGAGCTCGGGGAGGGCGTTGGAGAGACCACCGGCACCGACGTCGTGGATCGACTGGATCGGGTTACCGCCGTCGGACTGGGCACGGTTGACACACGCGTCGATGACCTGCTGGCAGCGGCGCTGCATCTCGGGGTTCTCGCGCTGGACAGAGGCAAAGTCGAGGTCGGCAGAGGAAGCACCCGAGGCCATGGACGAGGCGGCACCGCCACCGAGACCGATGAGCATACCGGGGCCACCGAGGACGATGACCTTGGCACCAGGGGTGATCTTCTCCTTGAGCGCGTACTCGGGGCGGACGGTTCCGAGACCACCGGCGATCATGATCGGCTTGTGGTAGCCGCGCCACTCGGGGCTGCCGTCAGCCGAGGGCACCTCCATGAGGAAGGTACGGAAGTATCCGCCGAGGGCGGGGCGGCCGAACTCGTTGTTGAAGGCCGCGGCACCGAGGGGAGCCTCGATCATGATGTCGAGCGCAGAGGCGATGTGGCCGGGGCGACCGATGTCCGACTCCCAAGCCTGCTCAAAGCCGGGGATCAGGAGGTCCGAGACGGTGAAACCGGCGAGACCAGCCTTGGGGCGCGAGCCACGGCCGGTGGCACCCTCGTCACGGATCTCACCACCGGAACCGGTAGCAGCTCCGGGGTAGGGCGAGACGGCAGTCGGGTGGTTGTGGGTCTCGACCTTGATGAGGATCGGCATCGGCTCGTCCTTGGCGCCGTAGGTGCCCTTGCTGTCGGCAACAGCGAAGCGGGGGGCGGTGAAGCCCTCGAGAATGGCCGCGTTGTCGTGGTACGCCGAGAGGGTGCCGTTCGAGTCGCACTCCTTCTCAGTGTTGCGGATCATGCCAAAGAGCGAGTTCTGCTTGTCCTCGCCGTCAATGTTCCAGGCGGCGTTGAAGATCTTGTGACGACAGTGCTCCGAGTTGACCTGGGCGAACATGAAGAGCTCGGCGTCAGTTGGGTTGCGGCCGGCAGCGAGGAACGAGTCAACGAGGTAAGGGATCTCGGTGTCGGAGAGAGCGAGGCCGAGACGGGCGTTGGCCTCCTCAAGAACAGCCTTGGGGTCCTTGGCGCCGAGGATCGGGACGGTGACGAGAGGGTCGGGCTGGGGCGCGGCCGGGGGGAAGACGTCCTCAGCAGCAGGGAGGGAGGTGCTGACGACCTGCGTCATGCGGTCGTGGATGAGGTGCAGCTGCTTCTCGAGCTTGCCAAGGTCGACAGAGCCAGACGAGCCGAGGAGGTAGAGCGCGCCGCGCTCGATGCGGTTCACGTGCTCTCCGAGACGGCACAGCTTGGCAATGTCGGTCGCCTTGGACGACCAGGGCGAGATCGTGCCCGCACGGGGCAGGACGTAGACGGCAGTGACGCCGTCCTTGCTGCCCGAGAGGTAGGCGGCGGTGCTCTCGAGACGCTCGTCGTCGCCGTAGGCGAGCAGGCGGTCGAGGATCTGGCGCTCGGCACCAGACGCAAGGTCCGCCTCGGTCTGCGGCGAAGTCGCGTTCACGAGGTGCAGGTGCACGGCGTCGACGGAGGTGATGCCGCTGTCGGCGCCCTGGAGCGCCTTGAGCAGCGCCGCGCGGCGCGTGGGCGTGATCGCCGAGGAACCAGTGAGAACGAGCATGCTGGGGGTCAGCCGAGTCACCGAGGGGAAGCTCACGTTGCTGTTCTCTTAGCTGTGAAGA
>BCJJ01000007.1:1337714-1559352 GCA_039545355.1 Trichosporon coremiiforme
GGGGTGGTGAGTGGGAGACGGTTGTCCCGGGGGTGGGGAGGAAGGAGATACCAAACCAACGTTCGACCTAGGTGCTGCTCTTCAGCTTCCTCTGGAAATCTTGGGAGTCGGCGGTTAGTGTATGGTACCTGTGTTCCGGCGAAAAATCAGGGTTACGTAACTGGTCTTCGAGTCAAATCTTACGCCACCATGAGTGTTTTTCACCGCGTTCAGCCGTGTCCAACTCGTTTAGAGCCCGATTTCGCGGGCACTTCAAAGCGGGGTATTAGACTGCCCCACGTGGAGTGTATGGAGGACCCGGGTGCGATTAGGAAGCCACACAAGGGTCGATTAGGCTTCTCACACCTGCCGCCGGGGGTGGGCGGAGCGGACCCAAGTTTGCGTTCCAGACAGCGCCCAGCGCCCAGGCGGTGCGACGTGCGACCGCTTCTGTCGTCCCTGACGGACTCATCTTTGCTGTCCGCCTGTCTCCTCACGTGGCTGTCTGTCGGGTGTCGCAGTGAAGCTCCCGCGTCATCGTCGCGCTGGTCCGTGGGTCTGGGACTGGTCACTCGACAACAATAACAACAACTATCTACGCCTAATCTCGCCAGCAACCATGGGACGTGAGTTGGCATGTTTGTTCTGTAACTGATCCCAGTCACATTCTCCAGTCTCTGGTCCCGCCTCTTCGCAAAGCGCGAGACGAAAGTGCTCATCCTCGGTCTCGACAATGCGGGAAAGGTGAGTGTGAACTGCATGCAGCGAGGCCGCGACAGCGGTCGAGCGGGCGGTGGGAGAGGGTTGGTGGCCAGGACCGTCCTCATGCGATTCCTTCGTGGTCTCTGGCGACCAGGGTAGGAAAATCAAGACGGCAGTAATGCAGCTGATCCTGCACGTGTGATGAGCTGACACCCAGTCCACGATCCTGTACCGCATCACGATGGGCGCCGTCGTCGCCTCTGCGCCAACAGTAGGCTCCAACTCGGAGATCTACGACTACAAGGGTGTCCGGTTCGGTCTCGTCGACCTGGGAGGGCAGAG
Source organism: Trichosporon coremiiforme (assembly GCA_039545355.1). Classification (NCBI taxonomy): domain Eukaryota; kingdom Fungi; phylum Basidiomycota; class Tremellomycetes; order Trichosporonales; family Trichosporonaceae; genus Trichosporon; species Trichosporon coremiiforme. The sequence continues at coordinate 1,338,738 of BCJJ01000007.1, forward strand.
CAGCCTGCGCTCAGCCTGGAGCCAGTACTTTGCCGATACGGCGGCGATCATTCTCGTCATTGACTCGAACGACAGCGCGCGGTTGGGACTGGCCAAGGCCGAGCTGCAAAAGCTGGTCAAGAATGAGGTGAGTGCGAGCGAGGGAGCGAAGCGACCGAGCCATGGGCCGAGCGCACGCCGAGCGGAGCGAGGTGTGTGAAGCGTGCGAAGCATGCGAAGCGGCGAGGAGCGGAGAGGTGAAGGAGGGGAGCGACCGAGTCTCTTGTTCCACCCCCTGGCTACTCCGCAGTGCACTATCCAGCTTCTTGAAAAGATTCAGCTGACAGCACAGGAACTCAAATCCGCCCTCCTCCTCGTACTGGCGAACAAGCAAGACCTGCCCGAACAAGCCGGCCGGTTGACGCCCGCGCAAGTCTCCGAGGGACTGGGACTGACGGACCTGCGCGAGCGCGAGTGGCAGATCATGGGCTGTTCCGCGCTCACTGGGGACGGGCTGATGGAGGGCATGGACTGGCTCGTGAACAAGCTTACGGCGAAGTAGACGCGGAGCTGAGACGCCGACGGCGTGGGTGCGGCTGGCGCGGCTGGCTGGGGTTGCGAGAGAGGAGGCTGGGACGGAATAGAGCAGGGAGGCTCGGAGACAGCGACAAACGGCACCGCAGGAGGCAAGGAGCTGGGGCGCTCTCTGGTGGACTGGAGAGCTGCAAAGCACGGAGAGGGCGGCGCGGATAGCGAGCTGGCGAGCTGGACAGTGTCATGCCTAGAGGTGCAGAGACCGAGACATGCCCCAGATCTGGCGAAGCGCGAAGCACATATCGTGGCTGACGTGGGGGTTGCCTCTTTGTCCGCCCCGCCCTTGTCGCCCTCAGTCAGATACCGACACGCTGCAAATCCCTCGCCGTGCTCCGCTGCCTGCCCTGACTCGCTATCCGCCGCTCGCCGCCCCTCGCTCATCGCTTGCCACTCGCCGCTTGCCACTCGTCGCTCCCTACTCGCCGCTCACACCCGTAGGAGGAACAATATAGACATACGGATACCCAAAGGTTTTGCATACAATGTACAAAAGTTTACTTCTTCCTTGCCTTCTTCTCGTCGTTATCGTTTATCTATAAGAGGCGCAAAAATGGGGCGCGGATTATCTACTGCACAGAGGGTGCTTTGCTAGGTTTATAGTCGAGCCAAGTCGAGTCGATACTCGTCAAGCTCCGTGCGTCATGAGTCCGCGAGCGCTCGGTGGAGCCGGAGCCGAGAGCCGAATCGCCAGAACGTCGCGGCGTCGAGCGTATCGGACACCCAAGTTAGGAGCAGCGGGAGCTAGGTGAGGGGACGAGGCACGGGTCTTAGTGCCTTACGACCTCGGCATAAGCCAACCCCTGCATCCCACTCGCAATGGGCTCCTTGACGACCTCGAGCTCAAGATCGCCAACCATGCCATCCTCGACATCGACGTACTCCCACTCCTCGTCCTCGGTCGGCTCGAGTTTGGGCGTGACGGGTTCGCCCCAGGACCAGAAACGTCGGGGACTGCCTGAAATCGTGGAGGTGACACTGGTTCCCGTTGAATCGAGGGGTGGCGTCGTCCCTGCTCCCGCCGCGCCATCTGGTCCGCCTGCTGTGTCTCGAGCACTGGCGCCGCTCGTGGTGGGGACGAGACGAGGGCTACGCTGCTTCGGCGATCGAGACGGGGAGGACCGACGGGCCGCCTCGCTCGGCGTAGGCATGGAGGGCACGCGGGGCGTGTCCGTGCTCGCGTCCTTGTCATCTAGCGCCACCACCTCCGGCCGCGGCACCACATCATACCCCAGTCCCTGTGCCGTTCCAGAGCGGGGCGGGCGGCCTTTGCCGCTGTGGGCTTCGATGAGAGTAGCGAGGGGGATTTCGCGTTCCCGCATTGGTGTCGAGGGACGAGAGGACGCGGGCGAGGCGCGGCGCACGATCTGGGCTAGCCTTACGCCCGAGGTCGAGGCTGTGGTCGGTGCCGACTGCGGCAGGAGGGCCATCTCGGCGCGCACGTCCTCGACGTATAGGAGCGAGGGGGAGGCGGAGGAGCGGCGGACGTGGTAGCCCGAGACGCGGACGGAGCGGGGTGGGAGAGGCATGGTGGTCCTGGCGGTGAGGCGGGGGTGAGTTGAGGAGGTGGTGGGCCGGATTGTCTGGCTGAGGGTTGCGAGACAAGTACGATGGCAAGAAGGAAGTAAGATGTGCTGGCGGAGGGGAGAAGCGTGAAGTGCAAGCGTGCAAGGGAAGCAAGGCGTGAGTGGATAGGGGAGTCCTTGCAGTAACGTTCGAAACGCAGGACACCGAGCAGGTCCTCTGGTTCAGAGGGGTGGGTGGGTGGGTGGCAACAGTCACGGTCGATCACGACAGGCGCGTCACGGCGGCAAGTGGATTTGGCCGGTCCGGTACGGATTACACTAGGTGACGGGAAGTTGGTGGATGCGATGGATTATGCGCGAGTGAAGTAGTCTAGAAGAAGACGATGCATGGGTGAGTGGGACGGGGCGATATAAGACTCGCGGTAGGCGATAGCTTGCATGGCTGCATGGCAACGGTGCGACGGTGCGACCCACGTCATGAAGCGTGGGTGTGGGTGCTGTCGGAATGGATAAACAACACGTCCGATCGGGGGTCATCGAGTCGACTAGCCGAGCATCCGAGCTGGGAAGAGCCTTATCGGAGCGCCGGGTGAGGAACCGGCGAATGGGGCCGGTTGTTGATTGCCGCATTCGAACGTTCATTCCATCCCCTTTGCCACCCGAGAGTCAGCTCTCACGTCCACCCCAGGTCCCAGGACCTACCCCTTCTATGCCCACCCCAAAGCAAAGAAACCGAGCCAACCGAGCCGATAGCGACTGAGTCCCATGTCGACATACCCCCATGCATCCACAGAATGACGCGACACGCTCTGCCTATCTAACCCCCGTGCCTGTCAGTCCAGGTCCACAGCGTCCACAGCAGTGCACGTAGGGTGCTTGCGCTTCGCACTCTCCCCAGCCGAGATGCGGCCCCCACTCAACGCCAGGATCTGGTACTGGTTGTGTCCGCTCCAACGCGTGAGATTCACCCGGAACACGTTCAGTCCGCTCCCCATCGCGCTCACCTTCTGCCCCGCCTTCGCGACCTTGCTCACGACCTTGCGCCGCACCCATCCGTCTGCCGTCACCTCGTCCGAGTCGCTGGGTGCTGCGGCGTCTGCGCCTTCCAGCACGTCATCGGGAGACTCGGTCGACGCAGAGGGCCGTGCAAATTGCGCGTTCCGGGCTGCATCAATGCCTGCAGCACGGATGTCCTTGGGCACAGTCCTGATGTCAGCTGTGTTCAGAGATGAAAAAGCTCACTTGGCTGGGTCCAGTATCAGCAGCGTTATCTCGCCCTTGCGTTCCTCATACCCGACGATCGTGCGCGAGTGTCCGGCGTGCTGAGGTCAGCTGGTGCACAATGAAGGGAGCTTACCTGGAGGATAAGGGGGAGATATGACGTGACACGCAGTCCCGGAGTGGATCCGTCGTATTCGGCAGCTTCGTCCTGTCGTCAGGTCCCGCGAAGGTCTTGTGCACCTACAAAGTATCGCTTGACCCACAGCCCGAGCACCTGGTGCGTCGGTTGCGGGTTCGGGTAGTCGCGGTCTTCTGGTTTGCGGAAGTCGACTGAGGGTCAGTTCTGAAGCGACAGTAAACTCACCCAGCCTGGTGTCGATGCAGAGGTAGGAGAACATGGCATAGAGGTCTGGCGTCAGCTTTCTTAGCCTTCATGAAAGCTCACCAGACGTGCCGATCCATTTGCTCGTGCCGACAAGCTTGCCCTTGAGCTGTTGCTTGCCGTGCGGATCGAAGCCGGCGCGCCACGCGTCCTCGATCCACTGCTGAATCGTGCGGACGCCGGGCTCCGTTTTCTCCCACTCGCCCTCGCATCCCGCAAGCCGCAGCGCCGCAATCGCCATAAGCGCATTACGATATCCGCACCCCCAAGCTGATGTCAGCTATGGTTACCGCCAGCGAGCTCACTGCCGTCGAATCCCCAAGCGCCCTTGATGTGCACGGCCTGCTGGACTGTGACGCCGTTGCACTTGCGGTCTTGAGCGATGAGCTGGCGCATGACGGGCATGACGCCGGGAGAGAAGTTCGGCGGCACACTGCCCGCGTCGAGTCGGCCCGTCACTGGATCCCACCTGTTGTCAGAACGGTTGATCACACCGAGGGTCAGAACAGTTGATCACACCGAGGGTCAGAACGGTTGATCACACCGAGGGCTCAACCTACCACTTATCCCTCTGCTTCGCCTTGCCTGACCGGTTTGCAAACGCCGCTGCATCCCACACCCCGTTCTTGCGGTGTTTCCTTGCGCCAGTCTGGTTCGGGTCCGGCCCTTCATGGCCGAAATCGGGGAAGTCTTCCTCCGAGCTGTAGTCGTAGTTGTCCGGGTTGTCGAGCCCCCGCTCACCTTCGTCGCGCTGCACTGTCGGAGCATCGAGGTCATCACCATCTGTGTGTTAGTTTACGATGAAAAGTGCGCACTTACCGAGACAAGCGGTCACATGAGCGTTCGTCGCGGCATCGCCGAGGTGGTCGAGTGACTTGCCGCACACGAAGCAAGGCGGTTTCGCAGGAGCTCTGCTGTCAGCTCAACCCCCTTGAAGTATCAGCTCACTTGCTGCCGATGTACTCGATCGAGTCATCCGAGTCGTTGGCGCCATTACTCAAGCGCTTCGCACCGGCGGCAGACGTCTCGGGCTCGTCGAAGTGTGCGTTGACGTGATGCTCGAACGCGACTTCGTCAGCATCGACGTTCTGCTCGCACACGGGGCAGGTGGGCATGGCGAAGAGTGCTGTTGAGGGGGGGAAGATCGAAAGCGAGAAAGGAGGGAAGGTCGGAGTTGACTGGGTTATGCAGGGCGCCGCCGATCCCCCCGTCGCTGTGCTGAAGGAATGGCAGATCTGAGAGCGCTGATCGGTTCAGTCATCGCTGTCCATTGTTCTTGGCTGTACCTTTGGAATCAATGTGGTTGCTGGAAGAGTTGCTGGAAGAGTACTTGATGCATTCTCTGGTCCACGGCGGTGTTGTACTGTTGCTAAGAGTTGGGTGTCGAGCGCAAGATGTCAACAAAAGTTGGCTCGATGTCTGAGCGGCGATGGCTGGTGCAGGCGACAACCCTCGTCATATCGCCTGTTGTGCCTGCACGTGGCCAGTTCTCCCACGAATGTCGCCTCCACCCCGCATTCCAGAAGCGTCAGCGCCTTCTGATTGCGCCTTCAGCCGCAAGAGAAGAGCATGCATGCCATCTCGTGGTGGGCGCGCTTGATGCGTCCCGTCGTTGGAGCGCGTTCTCGTCGTCGAGAAGGAGAAGCAAGCATGCAACAGTCAGGTGACGCGGAACAGCAGCATGTCGCAAGCGGGAAGCCGCATGCTCTATGGCTGGCTGGCTGGCTGGCCACTGGGCGGCAATCGGTTGCGTGATGCGTTTGAATCCATCGGGCCAGGGTACCGAGCCGTCATTAGGCGTCACGAGTTGAGGAGACGGGCACTCACGTCGATCCAAATTACCGCGACATCCACCTTTCCTCTCTCCATCACACTTTGAATTGACCATATCGCCATGTCCGACGAACTCGGTGTACGTCCCCTATCCAGCTTAAAGGCTCTTGACGTTAGCTAACTTGCAGGCCGTTTTCTCCAGCTCGTTCTCGATGCCGGCCGCGGAGGCGTCCATCCCCGCCCCCGCCTCTGCGGACCCGACACCTCTCGACGTCTCCGAGGCCGTCGCTGAGGCCGAGGCCGAGGAGTCCGGTGACGGACCCGACTGGAAGCCCGAGTACGAGGCGAACCTGGCGCGCTGGCGGGCGGAGGCCGACGTTGCGCGTGCCAACGCCGAGGCGACGCGGGAGCGTATCGCCGCCGAGCGGGCCGCCGAGGCCAAGCCGGGAGCCGACGCCGAGGCGTCGCAGAAGAAGCAGGAGAAGGAGAAGCTCGAGGCCGAGGAGCGTGCGCGCCGCCTTGCCGCCGCTCTCGAGGACAACAGCACGAGCGCATCGAGCAGCAAGATCATCCAACCCGCCGGAGAGAACAAGAAGCTGAAGGAGGCGTGGGAGCACGTCTCTACGCCGCGGGGCGCGCCTGGCCCCCTCGCCTCTGGTCTTACCTCGGGATCCGCGCCGACGACCTCGGCTCCCCCCAGCACGAGCTGGGAGGAGGTCTCCGCCCCCTCGGGCCCGCAGTCGAGCGACACGAGCAGCGATAACCTCCCCTCCAAGCGCACGACCGAGAAGGCCTTCGAGGACACGACCGGCATGCCTGTCGTCTCCTCTGCCAGCGCTTCGACCACGAACCCTAGCGTGCCCCAGCCCTCGCTCACGCTGAGCATCTTCACGCGCCCTGGCTCCCTCACCGTCAGCCGCGTCATCTCCGCGCTCGGCATCAACCTCGTCCTCCCCTTTATCAACGGCGTATTCCTCGGTCTGGGAGAAATCTTCGCCCGCGAGGCCGTGCGTTTCGGCCGCATCTGGTGGCGCGAGAAGAAGTCTGGCGATGCTGAGAAGGGATGGACCGGCGGACGGGGCACGGCCGGCGTCGGCCTCAGCGGTGCTGGATTCTAAAATGTTTATCGTAGGGGTTGGGATCATCAAGACGTAGTTGTTGTTCGCACCGATCTGTCAGGAAGCAGAGAAGTCACCATTTTTGAGTATGCACACACATCTTAGCCTAGCAAGAAGACTAGATACATAGGTTAGACTATTGAACTACGATCCGCGACTACAGCTTGGCGCCCTTCTTCACCTGGTAGCCGCCGTTAACCTCCTCCCACTGGGTTCCCTTGTCCCAACCGAGCCAGCTCTTGATCGCCTCCGGTCCGCCCTCGCCGGGCGTGAGCGAGTTGCCCTTGTATCCGGCACCCTTGACACCGGGTCCCTGTCCCTTTGCGGGGTCTCCGTTGGCTCCAGGCGTGACGGCCAGGAGCGGCGTGTCGCGGAGCGTGACAATGGGCCGCTGGTCGCCCTCGGGCTGTCCCTCGAGCTCGCTATACTCGAGGACAGGCGTCACACAAGCGTCCGTGCCATCAAAGATCTTCTCCCACTCGGCGCGCGTCTTGCTCTTGAACACATCCGTCATCTGCTGGCGCAGCGTGTCCCACTCGTCGAGGTTCTGCTGCCTTCTGGTCCAGGAGGGGTTGAGACCGGTACCACGGATCATCTCGCGGAAGAACTGCGGCTCAAGCGAGCCAACAGCGACGTACTTGCCGTCCTTGGTCTCATACGTGTCGTAGAACGGGCACCCGCCGTCCAGCATGTTCGTGCCCCTTGGGCCGGCACCGAGGGGCGTCTTCTGCCCCATCCTCGGCATGCTCGACAGGTACCCTGCTCCATCGACCATGTTGGCCTCGACGACCTGGCCCTTCCCACTGACACCCCTTGACAAGAGAGCGAGCAGAATGCCCTGAAACAGCACGGCGCCGCCGCCTGCAAAGTCGCCCAGAATGTTGGTCGGCGGGTGCGGCTTGTCGCCCGCGCGGCCGAGCATGGAGAGCACGCCCGAGACGGCGAGGTAATTGATGTCGTGTCCCGCCATGGCGGAGTACTTCCCGTCGCGCCTGAATCCCGTCATGCGCGCGTAGATCAGCTTCGGGTTCGCCTCCAGCAGCGGCTTGGGTCCCAATCCCAGCTTCTCGAGCACACCCGGGCGGAAGGGGTCGATGAGCACGTCGGCGCGCTCCGCAAGCTTCCTAACTAGCGCGACGCCCGCGGGCTGCTTCAGGTCGACGACTACAGATTGCTTGTGACGCGCCAGCATGTCCTTTGTCGGCACGGCTGCGGCGGCGGGGGACGCGCGGTCAACGCGGAGCACACTGGCTCCGGCGTCGGCCAGGAGCATACCAGCGAACGGGCCTGGGCGTTAGCTAAAGAGGGCGAAAAGAAAGCTTACCGGGAGCCAAGCCTGCAAACTCGAGCACCTTCAGACCGGTCAGAGCTGGTGTCGTCGACATGGTGGTTGTGGATGAGGTGGAAGTCGAGGAAAGCGCGGAAGACACCAAGCTAGTGGGCAGAAATCTGGGCGCGTGATAGAGCTCGCTAGCTCCGATCTCCCTAGCTCTTCGATCTTTCCTTGGCTCCGACCAGCCTAGCCCTTTGACAACGCTACTGCGGCGCCAGTGAACCGACAGCGATCACGGCAGTTTCCGCTGTCACCAGTAACTCACATCTCGCGGCTGGCTTCTTCTTCACATACAGACCAACCCCAAGCCGAAGGCGCCGTCAAACTGTTGCCATCAGCCGACTCCGCCCTTTATTCACTCAATCCGCACGCCTACGCGCCGCGCAATAACACAACACTGTTTCGTAAGTCATTTCGGACCTGGTGGCGTTCATACCCTGCCCGGTCACCGTTCTCTACCCTGGCGTTCCTCAGCCACACTGTCTCTCTCCTTTGCGACCACATACCAGCGTGGACCTGCGCCCAGCACATGCCGGCGCCAGCCAGTGCGCGGCAGCGTCTTTGTTGCAACGCTCCAAATCTTCGGATCTCCATGACTCTCTTGACTGACACATAGCATTTCTCCACACAATCCCAACGCTCCGCTGAGGCACCCCTATCCCGACCGCGAGCGTCAAGCTTGCAACGGCGCCATGCAGCCAGTCGCTTCCTCATCCAAGATGAGGCTGCCGCGACGGCCGGCACGGATAGCTGCCTCGACAGCGACGTTTGTTCTCGCCCTCACAGCACCATATCTTGCCGCTGCACGACCGCTGCCGGACAGCTCGACTGCTTCATTGACCCTCCCTCCCCTCGCCAACTCGACCTCCTCCAACTTCCCCTCTCAACACTCGCATCCTTCTAACCTGACAGAGTCAGCATTGCTCGCAACCTTGCGCGGGTTAGAGCGTCTTGCCCAGACCTCTTCGGTCGGCCCCTTGAAACAGACCGATAATCCAGATTGGCCCGACATGGACTGGACCAAACTGCCTTATGCCCAAGCAGCAGTCGACGCGCTTCCGAAGAACCTCAACTTTCCAGAGGGCTATATTGTTCTGGAGCAGGAGATGACGCCAGGCTTTGTCATTCTCTCATACTTTATCTCACTCGTCGGATCGCTTTGCACCCTCGAGCTACTGATTCGACGAACGTCCAACCGAGGACTATCCAACATTGCCTTCTTAACTGCTGCGGGCATCTGTTTCGGCGCTGTGTCTACCTTCGCCATGCACTTCGTCGGCAACCAAGCTCTCGCCCTCTACCACCCGCTGGACTCGAAGCGCCACGCGCTGTACCTCACCTACTCGGCAGGCTTCACCGTCTTGTCCATGGTGGCGTCATGCCTGGCCATGATCTTCGCCTTCTTTGTTATGGGTACAGACGTCAGTCTGGGAACGCGCCCGCGCATTTTCAGGCGGAGGAACTCGACCGAACTGCGAAGGCACGAGACGATGGAGCGCTGGAAGGCGCAGCGCCCCCACATCAAGGCGACGAATGTGGACACCATTTTCGCCCAAGCCGGTATGAGCGGCGGCTGGTCGCTTTCCAGCCAGACTCCCTCGTCGACGCGTCGAACATGGTATCAGAAGCTCATGCGGCGAAATGCCCCGCCAGAGTCCCGTTTTGGAGACTTCGAGGACGACGACGTCCTGGACGAGTCTTCTCTTGTGAAGCGCGACAAGGATTTGGATGAGCTCAACTTCCGCCTGGGCCGTGATGCTGTCCGAGCCGAGCTCGACCGCCGCCAGTTAGTCGGTGCTGCGCACCTGCCTGCCACCGAGTCGCCCAGCACCACCCCCGACACCTCGCTGCGCGGTATGCCCATGCACATGATGATGGGTCTTGGCGGCACATCTACGTTCATCAGGTCCCCCCTGGCTCCGTACTACTCGGCGGACGACACTGCGCTTGGCACTATCAACTCCACGCGGTCCCGCACCCCGCCTTCCCCGGTAAATGAACTGTTCGCCACGAGCTACCAGTTCCCGCCCAGGACACCCCACCCAGTGGACTCGCAAACGCATCTGATCCCGAAAGCAGATGGGTCCACTTCGTCCCTCGTGTCATCCGTGCCTACCTTTCCCCGCCCCTATGCACCCATCCTCGAGAGCACGACGCCCCCTCAGATCTACACCCCACCCCAGCATATTGCGACTGGCCGCCGGTCGTCCTACCCAGCCCTTGCAGCCGCCCCGCTGCCGCGCGCCGCTCCTCCTACCACAGCTCTGGCTAGAATCCAGAGTCTGCCTGAGAACGACGCCGACAGCAATGGCGGCCCGTACCGCGACTCCTCCGAGTCGTCCAAGGACAACCAGGCCAACGGCTCGGGGTCGGACGAGAACACGATCGACATGCACATCGATCATCTCGATCACGTCCTGTACGATGACGAACCCTTCCGCCTGCGCAAGGCTGGATGGCGCGAGGAATTGCGTGACAAGATTCAGGCCGGCGCCCCCCTTACGAAACGCGAGAGGGCGTTGCGCTTCTTCGGTCTGGACATTGTTACACTGAGCGACATCGTTAAGGTTGTTCTCACGGGCACATTCGCAGGCTGGGGCGTTGCTGCCATGCACTACGTCGGCCAGATCTCCATCAGCGACATCCCTTACATCGGCTACCGGATAGCGTACGTCGTCGGCTCTGTCGTCATTGCTTCTGGTGCTGTGTGCGTGGCGCTCTACATCATGTTCATCATGCTGCGTCCAAAGCTCAAGCACTCCTGGGCCTCAAAGATCGTGGTCGGTCTCATCCTCGCTGGAGCGGTGTGCGGCATGCATTACACTGCGATGATGGGTACCATCTATGGCTGGCCAATGGATAAGAAGCCCGATAGGGGCGCGGAGATGAGCGCCAACAAGCGCGCGATCACCGGCCTCGTAGCTGCGCTAGCGTTCGTGGCATGCCTCGGAGTCGCCACCTTCATCCTTGTGAACTCGATTCGTGACAGGAAGGAACGCGCGCGCCGCCGTCGCATCGTCGTCGCCTCTGTTCTACTCGACGAACAGGGTCGCATGCTTGTCAGCGCCATCGATGGTCTGCTGCCTATGTGCGACATTGCGTCCCTCACTCCGCGTGATGTGAAGAAGAAGAACCAGAAGCACATCCACGACCAGCTTGACCTGACAACTGCTAACGACGCGTTCGTCCAGTCCCTCAAGATGTCGTGGTCGTGGCGCAACCCGTTCTGGTCCGCCATGAATCCCTTCGCGTCCGTTACGGATCTGCTGACAGGCAACTCGATGGAGGACACATCCACCGAGATGTCGGGCTTTGCTGCGCCCACTCTCGGACGCCGCCCCTCGACGTTCACGAACGCCGAGTCAGTCGTCTCGGGGCATTCGCAGCCGACCCAGCGACTCTCGGTCGCGCGCTTCCTGGAGCGGTTCGCTCTCGCCGCTACGCAGCTCTCAGTCCGTCTGACCGGTCAGCAGAACGGCATCGGCCGTCTCGGTGTTCTTTACGACCACATCCTGACTACGGGCTGGGTGAACCTGAGCAAGAATGAGCGGGTGCCCAAGGGTCAGCTGATCTTCCTCGTGCGCCGCATCTCGTCTGCGCGTGAGAAGTCGGACCTGCTCTCGAGGCACTTCATCTTCGCGCCCCCTTCAGCGGTGGCGACCGCCCTGCACAAGACACTGTCGACGCCGTACAACAACGTGATGCCGCTGCTGGAGGACATGCGCGGCTTTGTCGACACGAGCATGCGCATGACTCTCCGCCCCAACACGCTGTACGCCGGTGTCGTCGTCGTGCAGGCTACGCCATTCGACGGGCTCCGCATCCTGCTCGACAAGCAGAACCGCTCCCAACTGCCCATGCGCGAGGTCTGCACCTTCTCGACCCTGTCCGGACTGCCGGTCAATGCCACCCGAGACGAGATTCTCTCCGGTACGCTCGAGGAGATTGGCGAGGCGGCCAGCTGGCTCGAGGGCATGACTTTGCTCTCGGTCATCTCCCGCAACATGAACCCGGAGGGTACTCGCGTCGGTGGACCGCGTGTGGGCCGTCTGCTGTCGGCGCTCGAGCGTGCGATCATTCCGCTCATGGACGACCTGCTGTCGCAGGACGACATGGCGTACATCCTCCCTCGCCTGCAGCTGCACCCACTGCTCGTGCCTCTGACTCCCGCTACGCCCGGCGTCAACGGACACCCTGGCTGGGCCGCGCCGCACATGCTGGTGTTCTACGCGAACTACGATTTTGCGGTGCGCTCCTTCGCTGAGGAGTGGGCGCCGTTCTCGCTTTTCCGCGCGCAGAACGAGTGCGTTATGGCGTCCAAGATCAACCGTCTCGAGCGTGCTGCCGAGGCAGCTGCGGCGCTGCAGCGCACGACTCCTCGTGCGCCCTCGCCCACGCTTCTGCCAGGCACACCTCTGTTGCCCATTACGCCTCTGCCCGTGGGCTCCCCTGCTCTGCCGCCGAGCACGCCAACGGACATCGCGGCCAGGTACAACTTTGGCCGCCGCCCGAGCAAGGTGCAGTTCCAGGAACCCGACCCGCGGGATGCGCCGAGCCCCGTCCCAACGAACAGCGACACGGTGTCGAGTCGCGAGCGCCCGGCGCCGCGCCGCTCGTCCCTCGCCCGCACCGCCGTGATGAGCAGTACGGCCGAGAGCCCCATGATTGGCGTCGGCGTCTGGGACCCCAATTGGCTCATCAACCTGCTGCGCACGCACCTGCGCGCCGAGCCCGAGATGATCGGAAAGGAGACAGAGCAGGAGCCCGAGATGGCGATCAGCGTCTAGGTTATTTTTGATTTACGAGTTTGAATAATCATATACAACTGTTGTTTTAGTATGAAACCCACCATCCACCCATGCATCTTGGCATATTCATTTTCCTCCTTGCTCTAAAATATGCTGCATGAGATTCTGTGCTATGATACAATCTATGAATGCCTCGGGAGTGCCGAGACCTGCGCGTTCACCTCGTCGATGAGGTCCCACTGACCCCAGCCCGAGACGACGGCCGAGATGAGGATCCACGTCCGTGCCAGAACGGCGTCGACGCTCTCATCGTCTGGCGGCCGTTTCGGCGACTCGGAGCGGGGCGCTGCGTCCCTCTCGTTCTTCCAGCGTGCACCGAGCGCCCATTCCGGCTCGACGCCCTTGTTCTCCTCCTTCTCCCCTGGCCCGTTGCAGGCGACAGTCTGCACACCGTAGAAACCCTCCTTGTACGCGACTGGCTGAAGATGGTCCTCGCCCAGCGCCTCCTCCCAGCGTACCATGATCACGGACGCGAGGGTGCGCACGAGGTCGCGGAGCTGGGACTGTTGACTAGAGTCGAGGCGGCTGTCGAGGACGCAGAGCAGGGCGAAGATCCACCGCGCCCACAACGGTGACAAGGTGTCCGTCTCCCCGAGCCAGGTGCTGAAGTGTCCCAGGAGGGCGAGCGTGTCGTCCTGACGTCAGCTTCAAAAGACCCACCTGCCAGCTGGGGCGTTTGCATGGCCACTGCCCAGGAAGCGCATTTGTACTCACGGTATCGAGTCCAGCGAGGAGGGACACGAGCGGCTCCCGCCCCTCCCGTGGCCGGGCGGGTTTCGGCGGCGCGTTCATCGCCTCCTCCTCGTCCATGTCTTCGTCCTCGTCTTCCTCGTCCCCTTCATCGTCGCCTTCGATGTATGCGCGCCAGTCTTCCTCGTCCTCAATGTCTGGTGGTGACGGGTAGGGGCACTCGAGCGATGGTGACGGGGGCCAGTGCCTGGCGATCTGCGCTTTGTACGCCTTGAAGTGCGCTGCGTTCACAACCTCCCAGGACTCCTTTGGCAGGGCAGGGTGCCTTCCCTGCTCCACCTCCACTGTCACTTTTGATGGCGCCTCGATGACGGAGTAGGAGGCTGGTGGCTCGACGCGTGTGTAGAAAGGGAGCGAGGCGGCTTCGCGGCTGTGGTTGTCAGCTGATACTGTGACAAAGAACAGGCAGCTGAAGACAAAGTTCCCCGAACAAGATGTACCAAGCCAAAGGGGTAATGGACACGATATCCGCTGAAGAGATAGGAAAGTTACTCACTTGGCAAGAGCGAGGTAGGTCGCACCATCCTCTGCGTTGCCGTCGAAGTCGTCCCCGAGGTCCGCGACGGGAAGAACTTGCCCGGAAGCGGGAGCTTCGGTGACCTCCTCGTTTTGTCTCCGTCGCTTGCCCATGGTGACTGGGTGAGGTGTAAAACAGCAACAACAACAAGCTGCTCGCCTCAGCGGTCACTTCCAGACGTCACTGAAGGTAAACGGACCAACTTTATTCACGTGACTTGGACTACACGTGATGGCGACGCGCTCCAAGCACAAGCTCGAGCGGACGAATTCAGCGGGGAGATTGGTTCCGCCCTGGCTCGCCGAGTCGATCCCAAAAGTCGGGCAGCACTCGGACGTCGGGCTGCAGCCAGGCCGAACTTTTCTGCTGATCTAGCCGACTCTCTCTACCTCAAACCACCATGTCCTCCTTCGGCACCAACTACCGCGTCCACACTTACGGCGAGTCGCACTGCAAGTCGGTCGGCGCCATCATCGACGGCGTCCCGCCCGGACTCAAGCTCACGAACGAGGATATCCAGGTCCAGCTCTCGCGCAGGCGTCCGGGCCAGAGCGACATTACGACGCCGCGCTCCGAGTTCGACACCGTCCAGATCCAGTCCGGTACCGAGCACGGCGTCACCCTCGGCACCCCGATTGGCCTCCTTGTCCAGAACAAGGACCAGCGCCCGCATGACTACACCGAGACCGATCTCTACCCCCGCCCGTCGCACGCCGACTACACCTACCTCGCCAAGTACGGCGTGAAGGCTAGCAGTGGAGGTGGCCGCGCGAGCGCGCGTGAGACGATCGGCCGTGTTGCTGCCGGAGCCATCGCCGAGAAGTACCTGAAGGAGGCTCTCGGCGTCGACATCGTCGCCTACGTCAGCAGCGTCGGCAACGTCTCGCTTCCTTTCGCCCAGAATGACGACGAGGTCATCGGCAAGGAGTACCTCGAGCTCCTCAGCACCGTTACCCGTGAGCAGGTCGACGAGGAGATTACCCGCTGCCCGCACAAGGAGACGAGCGAGAAGATGGAGGCCAAGATCCGTGAGGCCAAGGCCCGCAACGACTCGCTCGGCGGAACGATTACCTGTGTCATCCGCAACCCTCCCCTCGGCCTGGGAGAGCCCTGCTTCGACAAGCTTGAGGCCGTCCTCGCCCACGCCATGCTCAGCATTCCCTCTACCAAGGGCTTCGAGATCGGCTCCGGCTTCCGCGGTGCGGAGTACCCTGGCTCCGTCCACAATGACCCCTTCGAGGCGCATCCAGACGGCGGAAACCGCCTCCGCACGACTACCAACTGGTCCGGTGGAATCCAGGGCGGTATCTCGAACGGCGAGGACATCTACTTCCGTGTCGCCTTCAAGCCTCCTGCCACCATCTCCCAGGAGCAGAACACTGCCCAGTACGACGGCACCACCGGCACCCTCGCCACCCGCGGAAGGCACGACCCCTGTGTTCTCCCCCGCGCCATCCCCATTGTCGAGACCATGGCCGCCATTGCCATCATGGACATGACCCTCCAGCAGAACGCCCGCAAGGCTGCCTCTGCCCTCCTCCCCCCTGTCGACTCTCTCCCCCCGACCATGGTCTTCCCCGGACAGCGCAAGGCCTAAGAGGAGCAAGTTGTGAAGCTCTCCTCCACTAAAACTTAGATTAGACCTCGGATATGGATACGCGTTGGTTTCTTAGTGCACTAATGGAACTGCGGCTCAAATGGCACTCACAGCAGGCTACTGACACTACTCCTCTGACCACAGAACCCCCATTCGGTTGCCACCTCTCCGTGAAGACACTCCTCGCCTTCCTTCCCTGTGCAAGCTGCCAACGCTTCAAAAAGCACCTTGAAGCCTTCGCGGACTCCTCGGCGCACGTTGTTGCCTTCTACCCGAATCGAACGGGTGACCGTTCCATAGCAAGACTCAAAGAGACACTACTAGTGGAAAATTCTAGCCACTGAACTAAGAAGGCCGAGCGCTGATTGTCTCGGCGCCGGACGGAGTTCGGAGACCCGCGGGGCTGCCGATGTCACGCACGGTTACGTTCTCTCGGAAGTCTGCCTATGTCCTGGAGGTGCTCAAGCAAAGGGGGTCTTCGGGGGCAAAGACCGAGCAGTAGGGTGGTCAGCGGGCAGTCCTGGTTAGGACGGTGGAACAACAGGCGCAAGCGCAGGCAAGCGTGACGCAGCCACAGGCACTTACGCCCACTTAGGGGCGCAGACGTGGCACTATCACTGCATAGCCCGCCTAAACTCTCTACGAGAGCACGTCTCACTCGCAAAAAGGGTCAGCCTCGCTCTTGCGAGCTCGGCCCACCGTGCGCTGCCTTCTACCCGAATCGAACGGGTGACCGTTCCATAGCAATGCGACGCCGAGACGCCACGAACTACTAGTGGAAAATTCTAGCCACTGAACTAAGAAGGCGGAACGACTATCGTCCACGACGGAGACGGAACTCCGAGGCCGCTCACAGTCGCCCCACTCCCTGGACACCTTCACTAACCATCACACGACGTCTTCCGGGCTCCTCCAGACGGTCACGTTGAGCGGTTGGTTCGACATTTGGGCTCTTGCCTTCGAAGTGCCACTGCGTACACTACAACCTACACTAAGGCTTCCAGACGGCAGCGAGGAGCCTCAAAAAGGTTGCGTAAGTCTTGCGGACCTCTGCGGCTGCCTACTACCCGAATCGAACGGGTGACCGTTCCCTTGTAAGACTACGAAAGGAAAATCCTAACCACTAGACGAAGCAGGCGATGCACGCTGACTTGATCCATCCGGCCTGCTCGTCAGCGGCCCCCGCGGAGCGCAGAAGCTGACCAAAATAGAGCGACTCCATCTGATGGGAGAACGCGCATCAATTCTTGACTCGGGAGGCAGCTGCCACGAAACTACAGGTTAAGTCGAAGACAGGAAGGGGGACGATGACCGGAGAGTCCTGTCACCCTGACTACGGTAAGCGCAAACTCTGCTCCATAATCTGCTCTCAAACACTCAACTTGTTTGCAGGACTCTTATTTAGAATCACCTCCGGTTGTGCCACGGACGCAGGGAGTTGGGCAGACGTCGAGGTCACGGCAGTTCGACGCATCCCCCGAAGGTGTCGAGAAACAATCACCCCGTCAAAAGTCTAAAAGACGGTCGAGGTACTCCTTCAAGTTCCCTTCCAGACGTTGGTATGCCTTCTACCCGAATTCAACGGGTGACCGTTCCATAGTCCGATAATGTACCGCTACTAGTGGAAAATTCTAGCCACTGAACTAAGAAGGCGAACTGGAAGAGTTCGAGGGCGCGGGCAGACGGACGCACCCCGGCACCCGCAACGCTGCGTGCAGCTTTTGAGGCCCATATAAACCCCTCGAAGCTCTACGCTGCTCCCCAATGCCGACCAGCTCTATAGGTGCAGCCGCAGGATCGTCTCAGGCTTGCGGAGGACGAACTTCTGCCCGCGAGGGCAGAGTGGCGTTCTCAGAAGATCAGGGAGATTCCAAAAAGGGGCCTTTGGTCGAGTCTCTCTGGAGCTCTTCCAACGCGACTGCTCTGCCTTCTACCCGAATCGAACGGGTGACCGTTCCATAGTCCGATGCAACACCGCTACTAGTGGAAAATTCTAGCCACTGAACTAAGAAGGCCGGAGACATGTTCCCGGCTTCGGTGCCGGAGTTCCGAGGCAGCCGGACTGAGGTGCGGTCTCTGTGGCAGGCCACCATCTACCTCGGGGTTTGCAACGAGTCTGTTCTACCAAACGAATGTTCATGCCATACAAACGAATGTTCTATAGACGCCCTTCACTCCTTGACCCACTGATATGGCATCAGCACACTCTTCCCGGGCTTGCCCAGCTTCTCCGACAGCAGTTTCACAACGTCACCCGCGTCCACCTCCACGTCATGGGTAGCCCCGATGCCAGGGGTGACGATGACGGCATAGGTCTGGTTTAGCATGCTGGTCTCTTCGAAGTTGATCACTTCCATCCGTGTCGTGGGGAGGAATTCGAGCACCAGTGTATCCGGCCCAGCGAAGCGGTGGTTCATGAGACTCCCACCGTGAGGTCCAACCACAGCGGCAACGTCCCGCGAGAATGTCTCAATCAAAGAAGAGACGCTCTCAAACTTTGTGGGATCGAAGAGCTCGAGCCGTTCTCCTCGCCCTCGGGTGTCGAGCAGAGATCTGATAGCAGTCAGTACTGAATCCTCGTTGAGGACCCTCCGGCCGCCATTGCTGGCACGACCATCCGACCGCGACATGTACATAACCTTGAGTGTGAGCTTTGCTGAATGCAGATAGGTTCGCAACTCACGACCTTCTTCGAGGAGGTATCGAAAGGGTGTTGCCGACGTTTTGCCCATGGCATACCCAACATCTCCGCGCTTCGCCAGCTCAGATATGGATGGATCAGAACGGACTTGCAGGCGAACACGAGTTGCGCGAGCTCCATTCTCTCCCGTGGGTGGTGAAGCACGTTCTTTTCTGCGAAGCCCATTGTCGTCCACATCTCCTGCACGATCTTGCTTCCCGCTCGCCCAGGCAGGACGAAGGTGTCTGAGCCAGTGAAAAGAAGATGGCGTGCCTGTCCGACGACATGAGTAGCACGGTCGAGGAAATGCTGGAACGACCATGAATCCGGAGTGGACACAAGGACGGCCGACGAGCTCGGTTCAGAGCTTGAGGGGAGGGGTTGAATTGCAAGAGACCGCAGAGAGGTGCCGTCAACCCCGCATGCAGTCGACACCCAGCTGTCCATGCTAGGGGGGATGAGCGACACGTTGTGTAATACCTGTTGGGAACGTTAGACCTGCCATCGCTTGAGGCTGGGAGGCGTTAACTGAAGACTCACATAGTTCTGTCCATGCTGTCCTCTGTAGAGCATGTACTCCTCCTTCCCTCGCTGTTCGTATCTCATCCGGTCTATCTTCCCCACTGCTTCCAGCCACAGCTTACGCTGTTCCTCCTTGGCGAATGTTGGGAGAGCAAGGCCGAAGTCTGGGTACAGCAGCTCCTCCGCATACAAGCTAGGAATCAGAGTCCGCTTCGCTGCACAAGGAGCAAACCAGGCGGGCGTCGTGATAGTGCACTCGCGCACCGGGAAGGGCACAAATATAGAGCTTGTCAGCTCCCTATTATCCCTGGTCGCCCTCTCCAGCTTTCCTTGAAGTGAAGGCGGCCCAGGAAAGGGATAGTAGGTGCTATTTAGAGGGTGTGTCCCGTTCCGAGGTGGAGATTCGGAGGAGCTCCAAGACAGAGGTGACGGTAAAAGAAGCGCAAAGACCAAGATCACCACTAGAGCGATCGCACCAGTCCTGCGCCCCATCGCGGGCCTTTCCACACCCCTATTCCGATACCTTTCTGTCCTTTCGCCGGTAGAGACGGAGGTGGGAAGGAGCTCTATTGCTTCTTCCTCCACATCACCATAGTGGCTGCTCCTGTACATGGCGGCGGAACAGAGGGTTGAAGCGGACGAAGAGAAAAGTGAGTTATTCCCATTCCACCACAGCAGCGGAAAAAACACTCTGGGCATCGGCAGCTGCGCATGCACTGATGCAAGAACAGACGCCGGGAGGTCGACAATGCTGTGCATCGCCTCGTTGCAGGCTGTGCAAGTGGCGCCTCCGGTGGCTTGGACACAACGAGAGTCATTCTCTGCGGTCTGAGCTCGCCGCTCGGTAACGAACGGCAATGGCCGCCACAAAGTGAACAGGGTCCGAATCGCGTCGGGCAGATGTGCCCCAGCCATCCGCAGCCACTCGGAGCCCCTGTTACTAGTGGAAACACGCCACAATTGTTCAGAACAACTGCCCAGACATCTCAGGCGTTGCTCAGGAGCACAAAAACGATGTTGACATGATTCGAACATGTGCTCCCGAAGGAAATTGATCGAACTGTACAAGTTCTAGTCAATCGCGTTAACCACTCCGCCACAACACCAGGATAAAATAGGTTCTTCGCGGCCTGTGGAGTTCCGCGCCCGCCTGGTCCCTCAGGAAAGCATCGTAGAAGAGTGAGGCACCTGCAGACGGTACTCCTGGAAGCCGGCTATAATGGGGTGGCTTCGAATCTTAACTTTGTTGCCAATATCCGGAGACATGCGAAATCAAACGAAATCGCTTGAACCACTGCGGATGACGTGAGCACCTTCCACCTACCGGTGCCGCCAGACTCTCCCAACGTTTCCTCATCAGTCTCCAATTGTTCTGGGCTATCGGGAGCAGCAAAAGACGACGTTGACATGATTCGAACATGCGCTCCCGAAGGAAGTTGATTGCAGAACCCCTCTCCAGAGGAGAGACCATTCGAGTCAACCGCGTTAACCACTCCGCCACAACGCCGATCTGTTCTCTCAACAGGTGCTAATCCGATGACAGCACAGCTCTCTGGGTGTTTTCAACGGCGATGTAGTAGAGCTGCGACGTATTGCACGCCTCCGCTTACCTGAGAGGGAACCGGCCCCCTTGAAGCCGGGCCAATGGCATAAATAGCAAAAATTATGAAAATTGTCTTGTTGGTCGGGAGGCATTATTTGTTCCGTCCGACCCTGCCGTGCACCCGCAATCCTGTATGCGATGCACAGGAGCCTGTACAACCTCCAAAAACGATGTTGACATGATTCGAACATGTGCTCCCGAAGGAAATTGATTTCTAGTCAATCGCGTTAACCACTCCGCCACAACACCGATTATGAGAGCTTTCGCGTGGCTCACCACTGGTCTGCGCGGCCAGTGGAGCGCCGGAGAGAGTGTGCGTAACTACTGCCCGTGCTGTGTTGGCCAGCTCTGTGGTAAATAGGATGGTAGTGTCCCAACATCGTGAGCCGCGCATCAGGGCCCACGGCTCTCCCAACATCCCGTCAGCCCTTCCACGCTCGTCTGCGACTGTCCCGAGTCTCTGGCACGCTCCCAAAAGCACAAAAACGACGTTGACATGATTCGAACATGCGCTCCCGAAGGAAGTTGATTCCAGAACCTCTCCCGAAGGAGACCATTCGAGTCAACCGCGTTAACCACTCCGCCACAACGCCTGAGCTGATTGCTGAGGGCTGCGCACGCCGCCGGGCCCAAGCCAGCCTCGGCGCTCATCCTCTGTCCATACGCGTAGCTTGTCGGTCTGTTGGGGAGTTGTGGGACAGGTGGAGAGGGAGGACTCAGCGATCACGTCAGCGGACGACGCCACCAATGATCGACGCCACCAATGATCGACGAGTGCCACTCTGCTAGTCTGCCAGTCAAGCGTGTGCTGAGTGTGTGTGCAGGACATTCCCCGATGTGTAGGACAGTCGAAACCGTTGCGTGATCATACCCACGTGTATGGGTATCGATAACACTTCTCCAGCCGTCTGCAGAGTGTCGCCCGAGCGTCATGCGGTCTTCGAGCTGGTTGATTGGCGCACTTCACACCCGTCCAGCGCAGAGGCAAGGCACTCCCTCGACTGAGCATAGCAGCGACTCGGAGACTTAACCTAGTACCCCGAGTGGTGTGATGGCACCGTGATCATGGCTCCCGTCCCAGGCTGCGCCATCCAGCCACCTCTTGCCCCCGGGGATCCTCTGGCCTCCGAGCATTAGTTTGGGTTTCTAACCCACAACAGCCAGTTCCTGAGCAACGCTTAGATGCGACAAGGACAGCCCGAAGCTTCTCGCACCCGCAGGGCGGGCGCCGTGGCGGCGCCACCGCGATGCCGACATCAGCAGCATCCAGGCCATTTAGCTCAGTTGGTTAGAGCGTATGCTTAACAGCTCGTGCTTTACGCATAAGGTCGGCGGTTCGACCCCGCCAGAGGTCATCTTTTTAGATAGCGGGGACGTAACGGAGAAGGAGGGTGGCCACAAGCCTGACAGGCGGCTCTGCAAGGAGAGGAGGGACGTGGGGGCTGATTCACACCCACCTCGTATCTGCGCGACAGAGCTGCAGGCAAACAAGACGAGAGTGTTCTATGCCCAGCGCTCGGCTCACCTTGGCATAATCTCCCTCCATTCGTTATAGCTCTTGAGCATCGTCGCGCGCAAGCCAAAAAGTCTCACACGTGGTGACTGCCTTCTACCCGAATCGAACGGGTGACCGTTCCATAGCAAGTTTCTAAGGAGACACTACTAGTGGAAAATTCTAGCCACTGAACTAAGAAGGCGGATCTGACAGTGAGCCCTCCAGTATGATTATGTAAGCAGCCAATGGAAAGCGTGGGCCGGCGCGTGATTTTTCTTTCCGTTGGGCATGTTTCGTCGAATGACCAACGACCAGCCACCGCACGTCCACCCTGCGGTCGCCCTTAGTGCAACCTGGATTTGCAGGGCTGCGCCTGCGTCCGCTGCGCTCGTGTTTGAGTCACAGGGGCGTCAAAACAAACTGGGCGTACTATGTCACCATCCCATCGGGACTATGCAAGCGGGCAGAGGGGGCTTAGGGCGGCTGTGAACCGAGAATCGCGCAGGGGTGCTGTGAAAGATGCCAGTCTGCAAGGGCGTGCACGGCCAAAGCCCCAGATCGCTCATGTTTGAGTTGTTTGGGACCAATCCTCACTCGCCATTTCAGAGTTGCCGCCGCGTGACAAGGCAGCAACGCAGCAACACATGCGTTCCACCCGCTCCATGACCATCCGTGTGCATCCGTCAGAGCTTAAACGAGCGAACGTTCTGCATTTTCCATCATCACCCTTCTCTCACTTGCAACTCACGACTTCTCCTCTACTCAACGCACACCTCTCCCACCGCAATGTCGCACCCCACCATCGAGCCTCTGCACGCTCCTGGCCGCGCCGCCGTCGTCCAGCGCCAGCGCAACGTCTCCGGCCCCGTCAATCGTGAGTTTTGTTCATGTGCTGGTAACTGACAGCCAGCGAATGATGTGATTCCCGGCCAGACCGTCGACCCCGCCGTTCCCGGCGCCGCAATGGGCCAGAAGGCGCTCCTCGCGAAGAAGATGGCGCAGGCCAAGTGAGTACCCCAGTGGCAGTCGCAACACCCTCGGTCCGTCCATCAGACCAACGTGTTTGCGCATTCTTTCCGCTGCAGTCATCGGGTGTACAGTAGCTGACCCACAGCTCCAAGCCGACCGTCTCACCGACGGACCAGCACGACTCGCCGACCACGCGGAAACTCAAGAACGTCAAGGAGCGGCACTTCGCATCCAAGGGCAAGACGCCGGCGATGCAGCGCATGGCCGGGCTGATGGACGAGAACTCGCCCCCTTCATAGCAACTTTCTCCGCAGTTCATAACGTCCACCCACGCCAGCCCTCAGCATGTAATACCCAGTGTCCATTGTAGTTATCTAGCCCCATATTTTGTCGATCTATGCACCCCTCCACCTTGTCATGCACACGTCCTTGGCGTGGGAAAGTCTGCTTTGGAGGATTGTTTGTTCGTTTTTCGCTCGCCTATTGTTTGTTTACACCGGCCGCGATAAGATTACATTCCGCCTTGCGTCCACCTGGAGGCACGTTGGGCCAGATTGCGTGAGCCGCCAGAAACCTGCTCCGGCGTCGCACACATTGGGGCACTTCCCTCTCATGCACTAAATCGAATGATCCATTGAATGGACCTGAGTAAGGCACAGGAGCCAGGTCTTGACAAGCATAACAGGGGAGAAGCGTGGGCTTCAGAGCTGCACTCGGCAGGTACGGTGCATTGTGTCCGCTTCTGCGACTCAAAGGCGTGCGCCTGAAGGTGACTTTGCGGGCTACGAAACCCATTCGTTGGACACTGCCGCGATAGAAAACATAAACTGAGGTTGTGCATAAATACTTCTGTCTCAACATCCTATACTAGAGCTTGGTCTCTCGCTTAGACATAAGTGCGAAAAAACTTGATGAGCTCAGCGTAGGCGTCCTGGTAGGCCTCGGTGGCCTTGCCTCCCGAGAGGTCGCCACGGGCGGCAGCGAAGCCGTGCGGCTGGTCGGCGTACCACTTGATCTTGTTCTTGCCGGGGTTCTTCTTCTCGAGGGCCTCGTAGACGGCGTCGTTGGTCTTCTTGTCCTCGTCCTTGGAAGGAAGGAGAAGGACGGGGACGTTGACGCGTTCGGCGTCCTCGAGGTCGATGAAGGAGGGGTGGCACGAGGCAACAGCGGCAAAGTCGTTCACGCACGAGGAGGTGACGGTCGCCTTCCAGCCCCAGCAGTAGCCGACAGTGCCGACCGACTTGTAGCCCTGCGACTTGAGGTCCTTGAGCGCGGCGCCGATCTGGTCAGACTGCGTGTCGGCCTTGCCCGGGAAGCCGGAGAAGTACTTCTTGCACTTCTCGGCACCGGCCGCGGAGCCGTCGAACATGTCAGCGGTCGCGTAGTCGCCGTGGAGGAAGTCGGGCATCTCAACGCGGTAGCCAGCAGAGGCGAGGATGTCGGCACCTGAAGTTAGCTACGTGGGGACCTCATGAGCTGACGTAGCGCTAGGCGCCTCGGGACACCTGGGCACGTCGCAACTCACCCTGGAGGATCTGGGGGCTGTAGCCGAAGACATCGTAGACGACGAGGATGGCCTTGCCGGTGTCGGTGGGACCGACGCCGTACGACTTGATGCCACCGAGCTTGCCGTAGGAACCCTTAGGGGTGTAGTCGGCCTGGACGGGAGGAAGAGAGCAGCAGGCTCGTAGGTGTCAGTTGTCGCAAGGTCTGGCTTAACTCACCAGCAGACATTGCGATGGATGGGTCGTGGATAGGTCTGAAAGAGGTGTGGGTACGAACTGGATGTCAGTGTCTTTATATGGATGCGTAGGGTGCGGAGGCCAGAACGCAGGTGCGCAAAGTGCGGCTCCTGCTCGGGGTCGAAAGAACGCCGAGCCGAAATGGGAAAGTGCATTCCACGCTGGCAGCAGTGTCGGTGGTCATAGAGAAGCGCCGAAAGCGCCCTTCCTTCGTACCAATCGACACTGTCCGCATCCGTGAAGAAGAGGTGAGGAGAAGCTTACTCACCAGCTGATTAAGAACCTTTTTGTGGAGGACAAGAGGAAAGTGGAAGAAGCAAGAGTTAAGGGCTGTTAACTGGGTTGCTGATGCGAACGCAGGGCTGCGGGGGAGGGTGCGGAATTGGGGAGCACGGGTGGAGGGCGATTGCCGAACCGGAACCTGATTGCGCGGTATTCACGTCATCAACGCAGGTCATTGGGCGTGCCTGGGACGCTCGCATGTCTACGGGTCGAGGGACAGACGGCCAAGTCCGCCGGCCAGTCGGTCACTTGCTCTCCGCCCACCTTTGGCCGTTGTGAGCAGCGATAACAGCCTGCGACCATCCTCTTTGGTTCCTGCAACCTCAAGGACTTATCAGGACGTTAGCCAACATGTCCAGAGCGCTGTCCTATGTTGCGCCAGCGGTGCGCGCAACCGCCGCTCCTCCGTGAGTTGGGCAACGTGTGCACTGAACTGACTACCAGAATCCCGAAGGCGAAGGCATGGGGTGCTTCGTACGCTGCGAGCCCAACAGCAGGTCCGCTGCTGGACATGTCGCAGGGTGTGCCAGGCTCGGCACCAGCGGAGCCTGTCTTGGCATCTCTCACTAAGGTAGCCGGCACGCACGACGCAGCGAAGTACGGCCCAATCTTAGGCGAACCGGCCCTGCGGTCTGCGCTCGCCGAGGAGCTGCGTCACAAGTACGGTATCGAGGCGCAGCAGCTCGGCGACGCCGACGTCGGGATCACGACAGGATGCAACATGGCTTTCCTCGTTCTGCTCATGTGAGTCCCAGCTTTATGGGCCTTCATGGTTAGCTAACAACAGGCTTCTTTGTCCCCCGGGTGAGAGCAGCGTGCTCCTTCCCCTCCCGAGCTACTTCAACCACGCCATGTCTCTGTCCCTCCAGCAGGTCGAGCCGGCCTATATCCCCTGCTCGCCAAAGGACGGGTTCACGCCGTCACTACCGGCGGCGCGAGCAATTCTCGAAACGGCCCGCGACTCGGGCTCAAAGGTCAAGCCCCGCGCCATCGTCCTTGTGACGCCGAACAACCCGACCGGAGCCATTTACAGTCCTCCCCTGCTCGAGGAATGGTACGCTCTCGCTGGCGAGTTCGACGTTCCCCTCGTCCTTGACGAGACCTACCGTGACTTCGCGGGTGCGCAGCCGCATGCGCAGTTCGAGCGGCCCGAGTGGCGCGAAACGCTGATCACGCTTGGCAGTTTCAGCAGTGAGTAACCCCTTGTCCAAGCCCAGTGCCCACCACGTCGTCATGGGAGGGCAGCAGATGAGGCGATGTCGACAGCTGTGTACTTTTCCATGATTAGCTGACTAGTGCAGAGGGGTACCGCATCCCCGGCCACCGCCTGGGCTGCATCACGGCCGCGCCTGAGCTGCTGGCGCATATCGCGACCATCTGCGACTGCATGCAGATCTGCCCGCCGCACGCACCGCAACTGGCACTCATGGATCTCCTCCCTTCTCTCCGCGAGGATCTCGACGAGGCAGCCACCGCGCTCCGCAAGCGCCTGCAGATCTTCGAGGACGTCGTCAATTCCGTGCCGGGGTGGAAGCTGATCAGCTCTGGCGGATTCTACGCCTATGTCGAGTTCCCCGAGGAGTTCCTCCAGGCGCAGGACAAGCTCGGCGTGAAGGAGGGCGAGAAGGTGGGCAGCGAGGACGTCGGTCGCGCACTTGCGCTGGAGGCGGGCGTGCTCACGCTCCCTGGGTGCTTCTTCATGCCCGACCTCAGGGATAAGGTGTGGGACAGCATCAAAGGCGGGGACGAGATGAAGCGCGACCGCTGGATCCGCTTCGCCGTCGCCAACATCGATGACGAGAGCGTCAAGGCGCTCGGTCCCCGTCTCCGGCGGCTGAACGAGCTGCTTGGCGTGAAGTAGACAAGTCACGCGATACTCCGCATTCTACTCTCCGTCCCTTGGGCCAGTGCACGACCACCATAGATAAGTAGATAGGCTCCAAATGCATAATGACAGACTACACCTTACTCGACCTTGGCCGACTGCGCGGCCTGGGCCTGCTTCTCGAGCAGCTTCCGCCTCGCCTCGAGGATCATCTTCTCCTTGCGCGCGCGCAGATCCTTCTCGCGGTTCTCACGCGTCGCCTCCCACTTGCCGCCCTCCTCGGAAGGCGCCTGGTCGAGCTTGGCACTAAGATTGTAGCGCTCGATCAGGGACTGCGGTTTCGTGGCTGGCGTGGACTGCTGGGTCTGCGAGGACGGGGCGGGGACGGGTACAGCGGCCGCTGGACGCAGCGAGTCGGGGATCACGAAGCCGGTGGGAGGCTGGGGTCAGCTTGTTACAGAGGAAATCGGCGAGCTTCGGCGCTTCATTCAGAAAGACAAGGCAACAGGCAAGAGGTGGGTGGAGCTGGATGACCAGGCAGTCCAGATGGCGCTCCAAGATGCAGCGAAGCACGCGTGACACTTACAGCCGGTAATGTCCCGCGCTCAAGGATGATCTCGCTCGTCGACTGGGCGCTCCGCGTCCGGGTCAGAGAATACACAACGTTGTCAATTGGAACATCGGGGAAGGCGCTCGTCACGGCCTCGACCATGTCGCGCCTGACGCCGTGGAACGGGTCGGCCGGCGTTTCTGCATGTTAGCTGGCCCTTGAGACATATGTAGCTCCGCTGGAGACAGCATCGGACTGCACCGAGCGACCGCGACCTGCAGGTGCCTCACAGCGATCGAGACCGCCAGATGGGGGATGACGGCTGCTGCCGAGGGATCTCGATCGCCCACGCATGCGATGCCGCTTGCCACCACTCACTGCTACCGGTCAGCCATCGGTAGGCAAAGTAGATGACGGCGACTAGAATGATTGTCGGGAGGACGTCCTCGATGGCCATGGTGCTAAGTGTGGTGGGGAAAGTGTTGCCGAGTTCGAGTTCGGCATGTGGTCGGACGACACTGCGTGCTTAAGCGGGCAACCGGTTGTCGGTGGACCTACGGTGGCAATTGGGTCGCTTCCTGGCGCCGCTCGGTCACACCGCTCTACGCCCTTACAACACCGATCGATATCGATGCATGCTTCTATCATGCGCTGTGATGCTTTTTAACAATGTTGCTATGTGCTATGTTACAATATGCTTGTGGTGTACTGTGCGTCTTGCCCCTCCACCGTTGCTATCGAATCACACCCTCCTCATCCGTTCCCGAGGGCGAGCTCAACGATTACGTAACCGTTTGCGGGGATGACGATGGCGCACAGCAACCAGCCTATCACCGTCATCCACAGAGGACTGACAAAGTACTTGACACGGCGATGAACGGCCGGTTCAACAGCAGGGGAGGATCGCACCGATTCCGCTGGCGTCGAAGGTCTGCACTCGCTGCCTTCAAGGGCAGTCGAGCGCCCCAGCGAACCAGACCGGCGAGCGGGCGTGGAGCTCGAGGGCGATGGCGGTCGCGAAGACGGAAGGTCCAGTACAGGTCCTTCAACACGCATGACGCTCTTCCTTGAGCAAAGATACACGAGTGGCACGGTAACCGTTGGGAGAACGATGCAGAGCGCAACTTGGCTCGCGACGAGCATCGTGTTCAGACCCTTCATGCCGACCGCGCTCGCGACGATAGCAGCGGGGATAACACCAATGAGGCGAGTGATGACGCGGCGCAGCATGGGGTTGATGTTCCACTGGAGGAAGCCCTCAGACACGACCTGGCCCGCGAGCGTGGCCGTGATGGACGCACTCTGGCCCGCACACAGGAGGGCGAGGGCAAAGATGATCGCACCGCCGTTGCCGACATAATCCCGGATCAGGTTATGTGCTCCGACGAGGTCTGCGTCGTCGGCAGAAACGCCGGACGTGCCGTAATAGAAGATTGCGCCGGCTAGCGTCAGAATGGCAGAGTTGATCGTCAGAGCGAAGCCGAGCAGGGAGTAGATCGTATCCACCGTCGCGTGGTTCACATGGAGCGTCACCCAGCGGATGCGGTCGAAGGTTCGCACGTCGGCTTCGTACTGCTTCAGCGCGAGCTGGTACTCGGCCTCGTCGTCATCCTTGTCGTCGTCCTTTTTAGGCACTTCGGTCACAGGAGTGATAGGCGTAGAAGGCTCGGCCACCGATTCGCGGACTGGCTCGGCCGCGAGGGTCCTCTCCATGTTGTCCAGCTCCACATTGTCCGTAGAGTCGTTGCCCGGTCTCCGCCGTCGCATCTTCAGAGTCGAGAGGATGCTGGGGAGACGCTGATTTATTGGCTTCCGAGTGCGAATGGGGAGTTCAGGGCGCATGTTCAGGCGATCAACCGAGGCGAGATGCGATCCGAGGAAGAGGGCGTGGGGCATCACGGTTGCTGGAATGTCAGCGGAGCTTAGACTGGAGCTTACCTCCAATGATACCAATGCCGACGTAGAGGGCACCCGGCTTAACTAGCGTCGAGCTGGGAACAAGGCCGAGGAAGACCTCTCTCCAGTCTGGCTTGACAAGGTTCAGCAGGATCATGAATGACACAAACACGGCGAGCACCATGGCGACGAGGATGATCTCGAAGAACATCATGCCCTGCCTGCCCTTGTTCGAGCGGAAGAAGACAAGGATCACCATGACATCGGCCGCAGTGATAAGCACACCTGCATACAGCGGGAGCTTGGGGAACAGCAAGTTTAGCGCGATTGCGCAGCCTAGCAACTCCGCCAGGTCCGTTGCGATGATGGCAATCTCGGCGAGCGCCCACAGTGTCCAGAGGCCAGCACGGAAGAACTTGCGGTACTTTGGGTACTCGGCCTCCCAGTGCAGGAAGAGCTTGCGGGTTTCCGTCGGTAGCGAGTTTGACGTTACGGCGCCCAAACGCACGGACAGTGTCTGCAGCACTACGGCTGCCAGGCCAGCCATCAAGACAATAAACAGTAACTCTGGTTCACGTCAGCTACAGCTATGCCGCCGTACTCACTGTATCCATAGTTGGCGCCCGCTTCCAGATCAGTGGCCCAATTTCCCGGATCGATGTACGCAATGGAGCTGACTGGGAAGAACATCAGCGCCGAGCAGGCGATGTCGGTGCGCAGACATACCTATTCCAGGCCCGATGAAGTTTGCATGCCTGCTGTTAGCCGGTGATCCGCGATCGCGCTCAACACTCACCTAATCAGCACCTCCTTCACCTTTCGGAAGGTGACCATGGCGGCGAGACTGTCGGCAGAATCGATCTATCGGTGGATAAGGATAGACAAGTGAAGTTGATCGCGTGCCGTGTGCGGCGGCACGGAGTGTAACCGATCTCAGCCACCCTACAACCGATGAGGTCCGATGCATTTAAGACATTTATAGCATTGGGCGCTTGGCGTTACGCAGTCTATTTACCCTGACCTTGATAAGATTCGAACAATCCTGCTCCGATATTCGAAATCGAGATTTGCTGCGCTCCCACTTCAGACGTGAGGGGCGTGCATGCTCACGGGACGCCATACAACCGAAAGGCGCGACGAGCTGCATGATAGGTTGGATACATTATAACATTAAAGCCTTACAGAAACTGATATAGCCATCTCCGCCTGTCATGAACAGGGTAAATGGTGCTTGGTATCGACATGATTTGATGGTGGCACAGGTCATGATTCGTTAAGTGAGAAATGCGGTGTCGTGAGGGCTATGCTGGGAACATGTCGTTGAAACGGGTTCGCTGCTGCATTCAAAAGAAGAAGTCCTCGTCGTCGTCATAGTAGCTGGGGCTCTTACCGCGGCCTCTGCGGATCCCGCTTCCCCAGTTCTCAACGATGCTGCGGGCGTCCCACTCGTCACCCTCAAGGACGATCTCGACAGGAGGTCGTCCCTCTTCCCATGCGTTCGGAGAGTGAAGTGCGAGTTTAGGGACCTCGAAGGCAGGGCGCTGTGTGTGCTTGTTACGCAGGGGCGGGGTTGTGGGGAGTCGACCCTTGCCCTTGCGGTACATCGGAGGAATCTGGGGAACAGGAGGTGCGGCAACGGGCCGCAGAAGCTGTGCTCTCAGCGTCTTGACAGAACGCTGCTTTCGCATCCTCCCTGCCGGCGTCGGTGAACTTTGGTGGCCATTGAAGCCGCTCGGACCGGGTGGAGTGGAAGGCTTGTAGAAGAAGCTCTTCGAGTAATCGATTTCCACGTCGCCCGCGTTGGCAAAGGGGTCTCCGATCTCAGCCATGGTGTCGATGGAGTCGCGTTGACGGCCGAACCCGTGGCCCTTGTTGTCATTCCAGCCTGCGAATTGCTCTCCTTGCATGGCCCAATCCAGCCTCGGCGTGAGAATTGGTGTCTTGTTGGAGATGACCGAATCCTCAGGTGTGGGGAGCGGAGGTGGCGCTGCTGCTTGTTGAGCCCAGAATGTCGAGCGGAGAGCCTTGAGAGATTTCCTCGCACGGAGCGCGAGAGAAGAGAAGCCTGAAGGCTCGGGTGCAGGAACTGGCGTCGGTAGCGGCGGCAGGTCCTCGGCCATGTCGGACTGCGAGTCACAGATCACGGGCGCCAGCACCTGGAGTGTAGGGGGAGCAATCACAGCAGGGCTGATGCGGAGGAAGGGCTGCGGCTTGCTGCGTAACATCGGAGCGGACTGGGCGGCCCTGAGCTTTGCTTTCGTTGCAGTCGGAGGAGCCGGCGGGGCACTGTCGGGCAGTGAGTCCGTCAAAAGGTCACCCATGGCTTCAGCAATTGCTGTTGTAGGGCAAGCAGTCGCGGGGTAGGGAATCGTCGCCGTACGAGGTTTGCTGATCGGAGGCTTGCTGACCGCCACAGTCCGTCTCACCGGAGCGATCGACCGAGCGGGGGGAGGAGACAACACGTCACTCTCGTCCGAATCCTCATCGTATTCAACAGTCGAGGCTAAGATGCGCTGTCCGATAACAGCTGCTTCTTGCTCGGCTAACGCGATTTCGTGAGGATCGGCGTCCTCATCCCCGAGATCGGCGGGTGGAGTAGCGGCCAGTGCTTCTGAGACATCGGATGGTCCAAGCCCAAGGCCGGCAAGGACATCGGCAGCGTCTCTAAGGGGTGGTGATGCCGACAAGCGACGGTGTTCGATCTGGGTACCGAGACTGCTGGCGGCTGAATCTGATCCAGAGCTGTCGGTGTAGCCCAGAGTGTACATGTCATCGTCACTTCCCCCATGAATTTCATAGTCCATGGGTAAAGGACATCCGAAGCCTTCATCATCCTCAAAAACGGGCTGCCCAGTCGTCAACCTGGGAGGCGATGTGAAGACACTGTCGATCGCTGGCGGTGCCGATGCATTGAACGCAGCAGAAGACGGTCGAGGCGGAGTGGTTAGGGTGTTGTCGGACTGCGTAAGGCGAGTGATAGGCGGAATGTCCTCTTGGTCTGGACCTGAGGCCGATTGGCGACGAGTCAACTCCCAGTTCGATTTGGCTTTCCGAACTCCGTTGCCGCCCTTCGCAAGACCTAATCCAATGTTAATCCTTTCCAGTGATCCCTCGTTGGAGGGCGGACTCATCGCCGATATCGACTTGCCCACCGTTTCCGCGGCACGATTGATTAACATGGAACCCCACCACGACTCGTCGTGTTCCGAGACATGGGGTGGCTTCATGTCCTTGAGATTTGCGCCCGCATCTTGCAGAACGACGCTTCGCAGTACGCTGGACGAGGATCGGAACGGGACATTTTGTCGAGTCGTATGACGAATCTCCATGTTGTGCTTCTGCCCAACGCTGGCGTACAGATCGGCCAGTTCGGCGGCCTGCTCGTTACTGAATTGCTGCTTGTACCGAATAGCGAGTTTCTCGGCCTCCGGGGTGAAGACCCGAGTCTCCTTGTAGCCTGCTTGCCGAAGAAGATGCTCTAACGAGAAAAGCTCAGGGACCTGCTCCTGCTGTTGGGTCAGAAGTGGTGCCAGGTGCGGAGGAGGGGGCACCTCATCATCAACGGAGGACGAGACCGGAGTGGACGCTGTACTCGGCGGCATGTGTTTCGGAGGTCGAGACGGGCCAGCACGATTATGTGACAGTGATGTCGGGTACCGTTTCTTGGGCGGAGCTGTCATGGTCGCCTGGGAGGGTCAGCATGGTGAAGGTCGGGTGATCTCACCATCTTGACGAAGTCGTCCGCCGTATCGAACACACGGAATGCCGAGGATGCAGGTGACACCGGAGTTGGTTGAGAGAGAGGAAGAGATGTTTGCGGTTTTCTGTTTGGACGTAGAGCCAACGCGTTCACGTAGGTTTAGCGGTGGCGTCGTTGGTGTCACGGCCGAATTGTCGTAAACACGCGAGGAACAGCGAGGAAGGCCAGCGACGGGCGATTATGCGAGGAAGCTGGGGGAGGCGATGGGTGTCGATTGATGTCGATGAATGATGCCGTGCAGGATGTGGGATGCAGTAGTGGATGAGTGATGGTGTCGAAAGAAAGAGTACAGCAAAGTTGGGATGGTCGGCTAGCTGCAGGTGTGCTGGATGCAGGTGATGGAGGCTGATGGGCTTGCACTAAGGTTGCAAACATCACGGCGGCACTAAGCAGAGACAGCCACAGCCAGGGGTTGGTCACTTTCATCGGCCCTGCGCCTGCAAGTAAGCCCTGCCTAAGCGCAGTTGATCCCGCAGTTCCTTCCCGTCCAGCACCACACCCACCGCTACTCCAACTGGTCGCCAAAAATCAGTCACGCCTCAGCCTCCTAAATGACCTGAACCGTTCCCTGCCCTCAGCAATGTTCAACCTTCCCACCTGCCCACACCCAACTCATCGGGAGAGCACGTTGCAACTCCGCACAGCACCAGTCTGCATGATGATTGCGACCGCCGGGACACGCAGATAAACTTGCTTCAGCCCACATTGGTTGACGCTGTTATTGTGGACACGAGCGATACTCAGGACACGGACTCCCTGCCGTCCGTACTCATCAGCAGGGTCGAATGAAGCGCCATGCAGCACGTCGCCGCCGCTTCCTGTCCTTACGGCGGAGAATATCTAGCACTGCGCTCATGGCGTACTAGTGTGTTGACAGAGGGACGTCCACTCGGTTCAGCGAACCTTGCGACTTCAAGAGCTAAGAAGTCCGCTGCCGGGTGGAACTGCCGTCCGGAATCTTGCCCGCGTGCATGGACACTGGTTAACCCTTATATGCTCATCCCGCACGGGCTTGGTCGCAATGTTTGCGCATGCATGTGTGCTTTGGGTGACTGACGAACACCCCGTAACTCCGCTGGGCGGCAGGGGCGGAGATGGCGCCTCCCTCCGACTCCATCGGGAGAACCGTTTACGTAATGGAGGCGAAACATGAGATCATCGCCGAGCCCTTGATTTGGAGTTCGAGGGGAGTACAACATCACGTCGCTCCATCCTCCACGCTTTTAACCCCTGCACAGCGATGTCAACGCGACTGGACTAGCGACCTCCTGGTGATTCACAGCAATTGTTTCGCAGCGATGGGCCCCGAATCGACACCTTCAGCCTGGACATTCACACAAGGTTTGCTGGTGGGACAGGGCATCTTCCTTCTGCTCTGTCTACTGTTTATCCGTTATGTTGTCTTCAGCTCGCCAAGCATCGAGGACAATGAGGCGCGGCTGAGGAGGAGGAAGGAGCGTGCAGAGGTGAGTTAATTTTAGAACCTTTTGCTAAACCCCAGAAAGCGTTTCTGTCTACGACCGCTGTGCCTCCACCTCCTACTACGGAGCTCCTGGATAAAACGGGTTACGACATGTCATCGCATGCAGCCGAATCGGCCGACTGGATCAACGTTCTCGGAGCACAGGTAAGTTGACCAATCCTGTGGTAACCCTCCGATCTCCGAGTTTGCGGCTCTAATGCCAGGTACTGCAGGGCTACCGCAATGACCTCCTCTCCTCCGGCGGCGAGGAAGGCGCTCGCAAGCAGTTCGAACGTTGGCTCAACCCTCCTGGCCGAGAATTATCATGGCTGGACCCCATCGAGGTTACGTCAGTCAACTTAGGCAAAGCCTTTCCCCTGTTGTCCAACTCGAGGATCCGACCAGCCGACGGA
Source organism: Trichosporon coremiiforme (assembly GCA_039545355.1). NCBI lineage: Eukaryota > Fungi > Basidiomycota > Tremellomycetes > Trichosporonales > Trichosporonaceae > Trichosporon > Trichosporon coremiiforme. Next base: position 1,373,532 of record BCJJ01000007.1, read on the forward strand.
GAAGGTCGTGTGCGGGCCGAGGTGGATCTTGATTATGCCGACACGGTGTCCCTGGCGATCTCAACTGCTGTGCTGATAAACTTTCCACGTCCCCGCTTTGCCGTGCTGCCTGTTGCGATCGGGGTTGAGTTGGTTTCATTTGGGGGAACTGTAAGTAGAACGCGTCGGCGTCGCTAACCTTTCTAGTTGAGTGTGCAGATCCACGATCCAAAGGGCGAGCAGCAGCACATGCACGTGTGCCTCCTCCCCGACTTTTCACTCAACCTGAAAACCTCGAGTTTGTTGGGCTCGCGAGCCAAGCTCCAGGATATCCCCAAGATCGAACAATTGCTGGTGGAGAGGCTGCGTGCCGTTATCCAAGATCGCATCGTGTACCCACGCCATCTCACATTTGCGCTCCCACGCCTTCTGTCACGAACAGCTCCCGAAGCAACCTCGATCGTTCCCAGTACTACGGACCTGCGTAGTGTTGCGGTGCACGCAATGTCTCAAGGCATCTCCAAGCTTGGCCAAGACTTGGCAGGCCGAGTAGCAGCACTGGCTCCAGCGGATAGCGCTAGCGTAGTCGGTGGAGCAGATGCTCCGACTGTGGACTCTGCGGCGGACGCGGAATCGGAGCCTGTGCCCCAATCGATTCCAGCGCCGCGCAGGCTTCCCCCATCATACTCTGGGAACGATGCGGTGCTTCAGCGCACAGGAATCGTGTCCGCAGTGTCCTCGAACCCAGCGTCCACGCGTGCCAGTCCATTGGCGTCCGTGGGTGCGACCTCTGCGGTAAGAGCGCCGCTGAGCTCCAATATCGCGAACGGGGACCTGCGACATCGGCAGACAGACAGGGAGAGCCTGGACAGTGCAAGCCGCAGGCTTGGCGCCTTGAACAGCAGAGCTTAATTGCCTCATGTGAGAAGAGAGCGATGCAATGTGTACGCCGAGAATCTTGTGACTGCTGCGGTATCGCCCGTTCAAGACTGGTACGGTTTAGAGTTTGGCACGAATTCGGCACTGAAGAAGGCTACGAACGTGCCAAGCCCGGACAGCGACATTCCAGTGCAAGGACGAGGCGCAATGACAACATGGTCGTTTTCTCGGCGTAATAATGATCCGCCCTAAGTGAAGACTAAGTGACTACCCTGAAAAGGCTGCAGTGGGATTGAGTTCGGCCCTTAGAGCACATGTCTCATCTTTTCGCTATCGGCACCACGGCACGCGCGGCACGAGGCTCGCCCGCAGTTGGCACATGTCACCGAACACAGCATGCAGGCGCAAGCCTGTACCCTCACGGTCTCGGCGCGCGGCGACGCGCCACCGCAGGCATCGCGGTCTCATCGCGGTCCCGGTCCTAGCCAGCTGCTAGCACGTCAGGATATCAGGATCAAGCGATCAAGCTGCTCATCTTCGCTCTGTTCGCCGACACCCTGCAGAACGGCAGATATCCCGTCTGTATCACCTTGCGCCAAGTTGTGCAACGCCAGCCGCAGACGCCGCAGCTCCCCATTTCTGGTTATTCTCGGCTTACGAAGCAGACGCACGCATGGTGCTTGTGCACGTTTGGAGGGATTCATGGGAACATGCCGTGTGGTTCAGTTTGCGCGCCCTCATCGGCACTGGGCCGGCTCGATCACCGCTATCAGCGCCAATGAGCCACGGAAGCGATTCCGTCCCAAGCCTCGCCGCTATACCGCTATCACCCCGGAGCTAGTCTCCTTGGTCGTCGGGACCAAGGCCACCAAGATCGCCGTACAGTCTCAGATACGAGACAGCTATAAGAGTGCGCGGTTGTCGACTGTTCTGGCTTCTGCAGTGCCCCTCACCCTTCCCCTTGCTATGCTCTCGACCGCGTCGAAAACAGAGATCGACATTCGACTGACCGCCGCCCAGGCGGCGTCGAGCCCAATCTCGCCGGAGGGCACTATCGTTCCTTCAGAGCCAAACACTCGTTCTCCCTCCTTGCAGTCCTTGCACGACGACAAGTTGTCTTCCCCTGCTTCCCCATCGGATAAGAATGATGACTGCGACTGCCCCACGCCCTCCACCCTCGTCGACGGAAAGAACACTCTTAAATCGCCCGAGCCTCTCGACCTTCCTCCTATCTTACAGACAATCGAAATCGAACTGCCGGACCGTCCGTATTCGGCTTTCTCGAACAAGATGAAGTGGATCATTGCTTTGCTTTGCGGTGCCGGTGCTATCATCTCCCCCCTCAGCTCCAACATCTTTGTTCCAGCTATTCCCTCCATGGCCGATGCGTTTGGCCACTCTGAAGAGCATATTGCTCTTGGCGTGTCCGAGTACCTTGTCTTCCAGTGAGTCACGACACCACCTCGAGCTGACATGGCAGGGCGATCACGCCTAGCTTCCTCGGTGCCGCCAGCGACAGCTTCGGCCGACGGCCCGTGTACCTCGCAACCATGTTCCTGTACCTCATGGCCAACGTTGGACTTGCAATGACCCCGACCGACGCGTACTGGCTGCTTCTTCTCATGCGTGCTCTCCAGGCGACGGGCGGCAGTGCAGTCATATCCATTGGCGCTGGCGCAATCTCGGACATTGCAGAGCCGCGCGAGCGAGGAAAGTTCATGTCCATCTTCCAGTGCGGAGTTGTGAGTACCATGGCGATCAGGGACGGCCGTTGACGACAGATGCTTGGACCCTCTATCGGGCCTCTGCTCGGTGGTGCCTTCTCCCATTCTCTTGGATGGCGTGCCATCTTCTGGTTTCTGACAATACTCACTGGGTGCTTGCTCATCCCCTTTTTTCTGTGAGTACCGCCGCAGTTCCGCGTGGGTCCATGTGACCGATTGCCGTAACACCCTGAGGCACGGAATGATCCGAAGCTGACAGTGTCCAGAATCTATCCTGAAACCTTACGGCCCATCGTCGGCGATGGCTCCGTCACGCCGCCGCGCATCAACAGGGGTCCCTTTTACGGGTTCCAGCACAAGATAATGGAGAAGCGGCTCGAGTCCGAGGGTCTCAAGGGTGTCCCACAGATTCTTCCCAAGCGTCGCCAATTCGATCCGCTCAGCACGTTCAAAATCCTCCTTGTCCCTGAGATTCTTCTTACGTTCATCGTCTCCTCAATCCCCTATGTTGAGTTCTACTGCTGCCTTACAATTTTCTCGACCGTCCTGAAGGAAAAGTATGGCCTGAATGACCTCATGGTCGGTCTGTGCTACCTTCCGTCAGGAGCTGGCACCATCATCTCGACCATTCTCAACGGCAAGCAGGTCGACTACTTTTACCGTCGCGAGGAAAAGCGATGTGGCGGTGACCACCGCGTCCGCCCCGATTTTCGAGTCGAGCTGACGCGGCACCGCTGCCTGTGGCCCTTCATCATTGGCTTTTGCCTCACTGCAATCGCCTTTGGCTGGGCCATGGAGTACACTGCGCCGCTCGCAGTGGTGCTCATCCTGCAATTCCTCATCGGGTGTGGCACCAACTTCAACTCGACAGTCACCATCTACGGCCAGGACGTGGTTCCGGGCCGAGGCGGGGCAGTTTCGGCTAGTCTGAATTTGGTCCGTTGTGCCCTCGCTGCTGTCGGGACTGCCACTGTGCAGCTAATGTACAACGCTATGGGCGTTGGCTGGACCTTTGTCCTTCTCTCCGGTCTTAGCCTCGTTGTTCTGCCCCTCTCATTCCTCGTCGTTGCCAGGGGCGGCAAGTGGAGGGAGAGGCGGAAGGACAGACGGGCTGAGAAGAAGGGCAGGAAGGCAGAGGCTGAGCGCAACGATAACGCGATTGAGCGAGTGGTCTCCGAGGTCGCCGAATCCCCCGACACGTTAGTGCAGGGCACCCCGAGGTCCTCATACGAGAAGAAGATCCCTGGAACGCAAGAGAAGAAGCTCCCCGAGAAGCTGCCCGAGGCGACCGTGTAACTGTAACATTCCTTGACAATAGATGTGCTGACCCACCGAGTGGGTCCAAATATTAGACTTATGCATGCTATTCCGATAACAGAGTTAAGGGCGGGCAAGAAGTGCGCGATGTCCGTCCCATCTTCCGCTGAGATATTGATGCTGTCTGCTGTTAAACTCGGTCACTAGCCTGCGTTAGTTTTTTGCCAAGACCGAGTGCACGATAATATGTCGCATCGAAACGTTAAGATGGCAACATGAGTCCCCCATTTTCGCCGTGTCCCCCGGGGATTAACCTTCGACCCATGTGCGTAAAAAGCAAACGTTACTGGGTCGGCCGAAGCAGTCCAAGCAGCGATTTGCTGAACGTGCGTGGCTCGCTTACGGTGTGAGCTGCGCAGACAGCGAGTGCAGCCGTTCTCCCGGGTGCCACATTGTCACTGAGACCTCACGTGATGTATATGAAGTTGGCCCCACGTGGTCGTACCGGAAAGTCAGAAGTCAGATCATCAGTCGTCGGCAGCGGCTCTCAAGACGAAAGTGTACACGGCGCATGCATAATGCACCTAGAACTCTCCCACTATGCCCGTCTAAGCTGATCCTTTTGCGCGAAGAATTTACTTCTTCTTGGGGGCAACCTTGGCCGAGAACTCCTCGACCTTGAGTCCAGGGGGGAGGGACTGCTTGAGCTTCTCGGCCTTCTCAGAGTCGTGGAGGACGAGGGTGTAGAGGTACTTCGAGCAGCGGATCTTGAACTTGGTCTGGGTGTGGGGCTTCGAAGCGGCCTTGGCCTTGGCACCAGCGACGGTCTTGGTGGGCTTGACCAGGGTCTTCTTGATGCGCGCCGAGGTGGCGTCCTTGCGGCGGGCGATCTCGACTGGAAAGTCAGCATTTGTTCACGCGCACTTCGTTCTGTCCTCCGAGAGATTGTCCGTTTCCACGCAGAGCACGAGTACAGCGGCACGCATGGGTCTTCCATCCGTCTGTCCTTCAAGGTCAAACTTCCGTCCTATCCATGCTTGCCTGCCATGTCGAAACTGCTTCGTTCACGCGAGTCCCGCACAAGTCCGTCTCCGCGATTCCAACATTCGGTTCTTCAGTCGAATCGGACAATCTCTCGGTCGGTTCCTACTCGTTCGATACGCACGGAAGCGCTTGATGTCGGTGATCTGCTGAGGCATCGTGGTCGAGTTGCTGGCTGCAAGTTCCAAGTTGTCAAAACGCTCGTAAACCGCCAACCAATTTCGCGACGACGGGAGCAAATCGCCCAACTTTGGCCTCCACCACGGCGTTTGGTGCAACACCCCGGAGAATAGAGCTGCCACGTGGTTGTGGCACCATGCTCGGACACCACTTGTGCATGGCTGGGCGATGCAGAATGCGGGCAGGAGCCAGTGGACCTAACAGCGGGGCGCAAGAGGAGCATACAGAAAATCTCGATGCATGTCCTCAAGAGCCAGTCGACTCCGCACTGCGGAGCCGCTGCGTCGGGCTCCGAAGCCTCCGAGATCGCTCGGAGCCGGTGCCGGGCGAGTGTCCACATGTTGGTCTAGTGCACACACATACACAGCGGTTCATTCAGGCACGGTCACGGGACCTGGTGGCCGGACCCGGCTGGAGTCAATCTGCCTCGAAGAGCCTCAAGTGCCACACGCTAAAACGCCGTTTCCACGCCTTCAAACTCCGTAGTGGTTGCATGCAGAATATCTGATCGTTGTCGGGAGACAAGGTGAATCCTTCGTCCATCAAAAGTCTACCACCTTACGACAACCAAAAATGGTGCGCATCACTCCCTCCAACGAGGGCATCACGCTCCCGCCTTGAACTCGACGCGTCGTGCGCGAAAGCATACACTTTTCTCACCGAAAGTCGCCCACTCGAGCCATGGAGATGTCTGGTGACCCATGCTTGAGGCTGCACTTCTCAAGCTGCTGAACCGCCTCTGTGCTTCGTGGCGCGCAGTGCTGGAAATGGATCTCGGGCGATCGTGTCTCACCTAGTGATTCGCGGGGATGACCTCGGATCGACAGCACGGGGACGGGTCTGCGAAATTTATGCGCAATGCCTCCCTTGACGCAACCTGAGCCATCGTGCCAGGTCGAGCTGTGCAAGCTTGCTCGGTCTGACGACTAGCAATGCTTTAGAGCTGCGTGATGCCCTCCTCTCTCTGCATTGGAACTAGGGCTGACGTTGTCTCAATGACCCCTTTTGATTACACAGCCCAAGGCCGCTACCTCCAAGTCCAAGAAGCCCGCTTCGGCGCCTTACGGCACCAAGGTTGCCAAGAAGACCGCCCAGAACCCTCTCTTCGAGAAGCGTTCGCGCACCTTCGGCATTGGTAAGTTGACTTGCTGTTGCGCGTGAGCCGCTAGCCTGACCTTCAGGTGGTGACATTCGCCCCACGACCGACATGACCCGCTTCGTCAAGTGGCCCGAGTACGTTCTCCTCCAGCGCCAGCGCGTCATCCTCAACCAGCGTCTCAAGGTCCCCCCTGCCATCGCTCAGTTCTCCAACGTCCTCGACAAGAACACTGCCACTCAGCTCTTCACTCTCCTCAACAAGTACAAGCCTGAGTCCAAGCAGGAGAAGAAGGCCCGTCTCCAGGCCGAGGCCGAGAACAAGACCAAGGACTCCACCACCAAGGACTCCAAGAAGCCCCTCTTCGTCAAGTACGGCCTCAACCACGTCGTCGCCCTTGTCGAGGCCAAGAAGGCCCAGCTCGTCGTCATCGCCGCCGACGTTGACCCCATCGAGCTCGTCGTTTTCCTTCCCGTGCGTATCAAATTTTGATTCCGCCCTCCACCACGTGTGGACCTCGACCTCCACCTACTCTACCTCTCCCCCTCGGAACTCTCCTTACGACTCCATACACCATCTGCAGCGCTGACATTACAGGCTCTCTGCCGCAAGCAGGGCGTTCCCTACGTCATTGTCAACGGCAAGGCGCGCCTCGGCCTCGTTACTGGCAAGAAGACCAGCGCCGTCGCCGCTCTTACCGAGGTCCGCTCCGAGGATGCCCAGGCCCTCGCCACTCTCGTTTCTGCCGCTAAGGCCAACTACCTCGAGAAGCACAACGAGATCTCGAAGCACTGGGGCGGTGGTAAGCGAGGCAACAAGAGCACTGCCAAGCTCCTCAAGCGCGCCAAGAAGGCTGGTGTGAAGAACGTTGACACGAGCCTCTAAGCTCTTGACGCTCGTTGCGCAGTCCGGTTCCTTTCTCTGCTTTCATAGCTCACCTGTGATGATACGCTTTCATGCACTTGTACCATTAGACAACCTGACTGATCGAGCATGCAGGGCGACTGTGAGCGCTCGCGAGGCATAGAAGAGGGAGAAGCGGCCCAGTGCAGATTGGGTCTACAATCACGGCCATGGGCATCGCGCATCGCGACTCCCACCCTGCGGGCCCCGTTGCTTATGAAAGGCTGCTTCACCAGCCTCAACCTCTTCTCGCGAGTTGGGGGTGGGGGCTGCCTGCTTGTGACCGGGAAGATTTGGACACTGCACATCGCTGGGGCAGGTGGCCGTCCGACGGTAACCTAGTCCTGTCTTAAATTCCCGCGACGGCGGCCACACTGATTGCCACAGGCACCTGGGCGCGATGGCAAATTCGGGGCGGCGCTACCCCCTCCTTTATGGTTCTCATCGCGATCGTTCTCACCCTTCTCCTTCACCCCCGTTGATGCTTGCCCACTTCGACGCGCTTCAACGACACGATGTCTGAGGAAGGGGTGAGCTTGAGACATGATCGCCCGAAACCGACGCTGTGCAGACGACCCTTTCTTCTTCGGCGGTATAACTTGCAAAACGATGGTCCAGTCCGCACTCTACCGCATCGCTGCCAGGAGGATGCTCGGCCGCTTCCGTGACCGTCTCCGCAAGGTGCAGAAGCTCCAGCGGTACGCTGATGAGATCTGCGAGCGCTCGGAGCCCCGATGCGTCCGTTGTTGGACTCTCTCGTCAAGAGCCAGGGGCCCGACATCGAGAGCCTCTTGGACCTCCCCCCTTTCTGCCCTCACCGCTCCGTGGGGAGCATCTACGCCCGGATTGCCCTACCACTCGTACCAGGTCTCCCCATCCTGATGCGCTTTGGTTCTTACCCCTGCATGACAATCACGGTCGGCGGCATCGCGAGCGTGCTTATTGGCACTTGTATCGCATGTCCTTGTTGGAGGAGTAACTCAGGATTGGCCGTCCCTAACTTTCCAGGCGACACGTTCACTTCCAAGCTCCTCGACCACCCAGAGCTGTACGCCGTGACGTTCGTGGAGCTTTTCGTGCTCGACGGGTTGGACTTCACCTCCGCCTCCCGCAAGCAGCTGTATGAGAACTGCATCACAACCGTTATCGTGAAGAGCATTCCCGCCGTGCTCACCGACGCATACAACTACTACGGCCGCACTGCTGGTAAGCTCATGGCATAAGTCGTCCATTGACTCAAGCTCGTACACGGAATATGGGGAGGAGCAAGCAATCTACCAGGGCATGGTCGCCCACGTGCAGGACGTCCACGACGGCATGTTCGGTGAGTGTTCAACGTGTCGGTCACTGTCTGACTGTGCAGAGTCCGTCTGCCCGTGTGGCAGCTCTTTTTACATGGCCGACCTTGAGTCGCACGCCATCAAGTACGACCACCACCCATACCTCTGTGAGCCGGGCAGCTACTCCAACGGTTACCGCAAGCTCAAGGAGAACTTGCGCCAGCACCGAGATCACGACGCCGAGGGAGGAGAGTCAGAAACGCTGACTGCGCTCACCTCAATTAATTTCAATTCGGAAGATTGGAAGGAAGTTGACTGCTCGAAAGTCTTTAATCAAAAGAAGGCGCTCAACCAGCACAATCAGGGCGTATCCATCGGCCGCGGCGTTCAGTTGTGTTGAAGCTGACACACACATAGAGACTAGGTATTGCCCATCGGCCTTCAAGTCTCTTAGCCATCTCCAGGGCCACAAGCACACGAAGCACGGTATCGGCGAGAGGAGGAGTAAGCCCTGGCTTACCACCCCTTCCTTCCTGCGCAGCTGACGGCGACAGGTCTCGAGTGCCCAGCGTGTGGCGTACGATCTGGGTGACAAGCGATTCTCAATCTATAAACTTGACACCCGCATTTCTGGACGCTGCAGAAGACCTGTGAAGTATGGAAAGAGGCTCTCAGTAATCCACATTCATGCATACAGAGAATGTACATATAGCGAGTCGGGCTGGTCGGTGCGGGAGACCGCAAATATACCCTTGCGGGGAACATTGGAAACGAAGAGGCGAGAAATCGGGCCGAGGCTGAAGACGCATGCTAATACTGGTCTGCACAATCGCGAAGCTCGCAGTCGTAGCGCTGGTGGGAAAACTTCTTCGCTTCCGAGTAGAATCTGTGGCCACACTTATACTTGCACTTGTGAACTGTGATTGTCAGGCAGCAATCGAAACCCAAGACGTACTGAGCAACGACTCGTGTGACTTGCCCTCACGGTGAACATGGCGGCCCAGGCCTACTCCGGTGCGGAGGTCGCGTTACAACTAGGACACGTGTGGCCAGCCTCACCCTTCTTGACCTTATGTGACTCCCGGTGGTCCTTCATTGTAGGTAGTAAAGGGGCATGATGGGCACGAGAGGACTGCCACAGTCAGCAAGAGTGCAGGATGGAAGGGGTGGATGGATGAGGGCTTACTCTCGCGCTCTCCCACCTTGTGGGCAGTGAAGCGGTGGTTGTTGAGGACACTTTTAGTTTGGAACTCGCGACCGCACTCAGGGCACGGCAGTCTACGGTCAGCTGGAACACATCTGAAACAGCTTACCTCGCTGCCCTCGATGGATGCACTTGACATGGGTCTCGCGCGAGTACAAGCCCTTGAAAACCTTGCTACATTCATCCTCCGTGCACACATAGTCTTCGGTCAGCGAGACCCAGGACCTCCAAACTCACAATCAGCCTCGTGCACCTTCCTCACGTGGTAGTTGAGCTCCTTGATCTGCTTGAACGCAGACTTGCAGGTACCGCGGAAACAGCGGTAGGGTCGGTGAGCAGTGACATGTGCGTGGCGCTCGAGCTCGACCTTGTATATGAACTCTTGGCCACACTCGCATTTCCCCTCTGCTAGTCAGACAAGGTTTGTGTCAATCATAGAACTGACCGTACTCCCCCCCGTGGACGTCGTCAATGTGGGCCTTCATGGCAGCCTGTGTGACCTGTTCGTTGGCACAGTCGCCGAAGGGACTTGGTTTAGCAGTGGGCGCGTCATATGCACTTACCAATGGTAGGTGGCGAAGGCAGGAAGATGAAAGCCTTGCGTCAAGGGGTCGTCACTGGTTGCCCCAGATACGCCAATACCAGAGCTCGTGGCGAGGCTGCTGTTACGCGAGTACGTGTCAAAGAGCTTGGCCATGACCTCCTCGGCGATGACGGTCAGGATGCACGCATCCGAGAGCTCGCGGCGGGAAGCAGTCAGATAGTCAAAGTCTTCAAGCATCCAGGCCTCAAGGAATGCCACGCAGTACTTGCTCAGGTCCTCAAGAAGGGCAGTGGCGAAAGCGTCAGAGCTGCTTGTCAGTCGAGATGCCCTGTTACAGCCACTCACATCTTGTCGCCCGAAGACAGGTTGTACAGTTGGGTGTAGGCGCGCTCAGCGAGACCGCCAACGAGCAGAGACATTGCGCAGGAGCTACCGATATACACGATGATCGGGAGGCCGGGGACAAGTGGGAGAGCGAGGCGAAGGTACACCCCCCACCGGGAGCGGTGGAGGGCGACCGGGAGTAGCTCGATGAGCTCCAGAATCTCGGGGAAGGAGCCAGACGCCAGCTTCTCGAGAACCTGACGCATCTCGAGGGTAATACGTTCCTCGATCTTCTTCTTGACAGCAGCGCGCTGCGAGAAGGACTTGAGCTCCCGGCGGAAGGTAGTCAAGATGCGCTGGCTGCTAACGCGTTCGAGAGCCGAGTCGAGCATCTGTTCGGTGGTCATGTCTCTGAATGCGTAGCCGTCTCGGAAGGACTGAAGACGGTCAGCGAGGGGAAGAAGAAGTCAGCTGCAACTTGCCTTGGCCTTGGCTTTATCGTGCGGCTGCGCCTCCTCGAGCTCGATCTCATTGATGACGGCGGGTGTAGAATCCTCGTTACTCTTACCGACCTCGACTCCGGCGTTGTCCGAGTCCTTCTTCTCATCCTGACGTCAGCCACCGTCTCGGCATACAACGTACCGATGATATGCCGTCCAGGGTGGTTTGGCCCTTCTCGCGCCGGATGGTATCCAGCTTGGTTACAGTTACGCGGGGGCACGAGGCGTCCTTACAATGGTCAAAAGCACACGCTTGGCTTGGCCGCCACCCTTGAGAGCGCGGGCGACGTACTGGGTATGTCAATGGGGCGCAGAGTGGACACGTCAATTGAGAACACGTGCTTTGTTGGTAAAACAAACCATTGGGTAGAGATTGTCGTGGTGGGACCAGGGGAGGATCTCTCCCTCCTCGAACGTTGGTGAGACCAACGCGCGGGGGGAGGTCGGGGGACCAGCGGCGGCGCTGCTGGCGGGCGCAGTGTCGCTCGCATCACCGTCCTTGATCTAAACCTCGGCGCGCTTGGCGACGTCTGCGGGCTGTACTGGGTCAGTCACCACCAAGGACGGCGCACATACCTTGCTGTCGCGCTGCTCCTTCTTCTCCTCTTCTCGACCTTGAACTTCGCAGCACGATATTGAACTTGGCAACACAATCTTGAACGTGGCAGCACAACCTTGAACTTGGCAGGACGCGCGGCAGGGTCTGCGTCCTTCTTCAGCGAGCATGCGCCCCGGGGCGGTGAGTGGCGATCCAGGGAAGACGGTCAGTGTACTTACCGCCTTGGGCTTCTCCTTGCCCTTGCTCTTACGGAGGCCGACGACCTTGACGTCATCGTCGTCCGAGCAGTTGACAAAGGAACGCGGCTGGTTGTCAGTGGCTGAGAGGGAAGGCAGGACGTACCGGGGCGGGGGTCGGAGAGCTCGAGACGACGGGGGCGGCGGCGGGACGCGAGGCGGCGAGGTCCGTGACGATCGCGAAGAGCGCTCCGGCGTCGGCGTTGATAGCCACCTGGGGCTTCTGCTGAGTGTCAGTGGCTGTATACCAGTAAGACTTACCTTGCTCGATGACGAGCGGGGAGCGGAGGCTTGGGCGCGAAGAAGTCCATGAGGTTCTGCACATAAGCAGCAAGATACGACAGCGGCGCGACGTACATTGGGCTTAGCGGCACTGCTGGAAGCGGGCACTCGCGATACAGGGCGCGAGACTTGGGATGCGGTCTAGAAATGTAAGTATGGTGGGAGGGAAGACATGTGGTGATGGACGAACCTTGCTCTTGCCGCGCGCCTTGGAGGGAGCAGCGACCTTGGCGCGTTTGTTCGGGCTGGGCTTGATCTCGTCCTCTTCGCTGCTGTTCGCGATGCTGATGACCTCGACCTGTGTTGTTAATGTCCGTGAAAGGAAGGACGATTATGCAGGGCACTTGCCATGCGCTTCGATGCGCTGGATGCCGAGCCGCTGCTTGATCGTGGGCGGCGCGGCTTCTTGTCGTCGCTGTCGTCGCTGTCGTCGCTGACCACAACGGGGCGGCGGGCCGGCTGGTGGATGTCAGAACAAACGGAATGGTAGGCTTACTTGAGTGGGGGCCATGCCGAACGTGATCGCGGGCGCGCTGCTGCAAGTGGAAAAGAGCATGGAAGGGAGCGGAGAGCTTGTCGCGTTTAGTTCGATGGTGGCGGTGGCAGGGGGAAGTGAGTGCGGATGAAATGAATCACCGCGCGAGGGCGCGAGGGGGGCGGAGACGGCGAGAGACGAGGACAACGACGCCCCGACTTCAGCGCGCGAGACTGGAGCTGGGATGAGGAGGATGATCGCTAGAGCATTCTGATTCCGGAGGAAGGCAGTGCTCTCATGTGGTGGATCACAGCTCGTACCGGTGATCGGAGAAGCTTGGGCCACCTCTTCCCTATGCCCGCCGACAGGCCATGCGGGGATGCGCCTCTGGAACACTGGGGGCGTGCTTCATCGCGATGCATCGGAATTGACCGATCGGCATCTCACCTCCACACTCACCCGCTTAGGGCACACCCGCAGCCCGCAGGCTGAGTGGTCGGGCTGTCTGAGCGACAGACCATCGCCTTACGTATGCATTCAAGATGTAGCGGGGGCGACTTCGCCTGGTTCACTGGGACTCGTGGCACACAGGTTGCAACGTCACTAGCATGAGTCTGGCAAGGGAGGATGGGGGACCATGCCGTCCGCGCTGACTGGCCACCCCTTTGCATCCCAGAGGCACTCGCTGCATGTCATGTTCCTCCAGACGTCGCTCGAGGTGCTTGGTAGCTGCGCTTGGGGGTGGGCTGTCTCAAAGCTGTCGGGTGGATTGGATAGGCTCAACGGGACCTCCTGCCAACGCGGAACTGGAGAATGGGCGGTTGATAAGGAGAGCCCTGCACTCCCCACGTCTGTCAAAGCGATTCCTGGGCCGCATGGTCCGTGCGCCCTGCCCTTATCCTTCAAGGGCAACGGTGTCTCCACCATGTCCAGCATGCCCAGGAGATCCCCTTGCATCCAACCAAGCTAAGCATCATGCAGAGGGGCGTGGGTTCACACTGAGCGAATCAACGGTGCTCCACACTCCGCACCCTCGAAAGCCTGGAATGGTATTGCGACGGCGAACAGAGGCGGTGGAGGCGGTGACACTGATACTCGCCGATCGGGCCTGAGTCCTGCGTGTCTGGATCGGCTCCCGAGGCACACCTCAACTCGCAATGCTCAGTCCGCCTGGCCAACAGCTCACCAGAACGAGCTCACGACTTCTCAGATACAAGCAGGGAAGACAAAAAGTGCTCGCACGCTGAGTCGAACAGCGGTCAGCCCGGAAAGGGGTGCAAAGAACCACAACGGACGGTGATAACCACCTACACTATACGAGCGTCTATTGATCTACGTTGGGCACGTTCCGCGGCGGAACTCCGGGGCCTCGGAGCTCGGCTGCAGTGCTTCTCCGCCTTGTATGGGCGAGTTCCACAGTTATCGATATTCAGTGCCGTCTGAATGGTCCCCACAAACGCTTGGGGTGGTTCTTTACGTAATGCCGATCTGTTGCTGAACACATTCCTCTGCGTTTGCAGGTTGCGGAGTGACGTTACCTCGGCTCCGAGACCACAGCCCTCTTCAATGCTGAATTGAAGAGGAATGCACAGCGTGATTGACTTGTCACGGGGGCTTTGGCGTGCCTTGAACGTTAGCAGTGTCGGATCCGGTGAGCCGTGGCGTTCGTTGGATGTCACCATGGGAGCCGACACTTCCCATGCATCAAAAGGCGACACCTCGAGTCACTACACCTCTCTCCCACCCGCATCCGCCAACCCGACAGTATGGGCTGCACAAGCTCGAAAGAGCCGCAGGTGACGACCACAACGCGTACCGAGAAGACGGCGGAGGGATACAAGCACATTACGGAGAAGCGGACAAAGCACCCGGGCTTGTTCGGTGGCGAAACAGTGGAGACGGTCACTGCGACAGTGGGTGGTAACCCTCGCCTGGTGGCGATGATCGAGGACGGGATGCAGTACGACCTGACGGACGGAAAGGCGCTCTACGAGTTCAGCAAGGGGTCGTCTGTGCGTGTCGCCCTGCAGAAACTTATCCTCAGAGAGGCCATTGGCGTCGCGTCCGGAGCAGTCGACCTGGATACTCGCACGATGTCATTCGGCCCATACACTATGCCTTGCATGCTTGTCGGAATCCTCGGCCCGAGTGACAATTCAGTCAAGTTCACGTGGGGATGGGCACACCCAGCATGGGACGAGAAGGCGGATGCTCCAGTGAAACGTCTGCAGCTCGTCGGCCAGACATTGAACAACAAGGACTTGAAGTCGGACGCTCTCCTCGTTGACTCGCCAGCTCGCAGCGGGCGAGGCGAAAACGTGGCGCTCGACGCCATCAATGCGGCAGCACAGGTTCTGGGTTGGGACTGGTGGTGCAGCCTTGGCGCTTCCGATGGTAACGCCTATCTGCTTATTGGAAACGTCGACGCAGCAAAGCCTCCGTTACCGGCCGCTGGGCTTCGCAAGGCTGATCTGAGAGATCTGCATGCTCATTTCAAAGAGATCTGGGACAGCATGTCACCAGCCACCTTCAACGATGGCGTCGTCGGGCTCGCACGGACCCACCAGTGGGCGTATCAACCGACGGGCGACGGTTGGGCAATCTCCGAGGCGAGCCCGGACGGGCGACGTCTGGTGTTCAGGTGGGACGGCACGACGAATGCGGCCGGCGAACCGCTGTACGAGCACACCCTGTCCAGCGTGACCCCAGTTGTTATAGAAGGGGTGGGATACGACATTGAGGTTGCGCACACCATCAAGTCACACGAGGGTCCAAGCACCGAAGTTCCTTCCGACGCTAGAAGCACAGACTGCAAACAGCTGTTCGACTTTGCCAAGGACACCTATATGTACTCCAACATCCGATCGTGTTCGTGGCTGAAGGCGGCAGCCGTGTACCTCGGCGCATCCAAGGTGCAAGAGCTTACAATCTCCCACGACGGACCGAACGGCTTCAGGCTTACCCACGCCAGCAAGCCCGGTCCCGTGCTGGTGGTGCCATGCGATATCGTGGCGACTGTCAATGAGAATACGAGAGTGCTGGAATGGAGCTGGGGAGATACGTCTACGGCTTCGCCTGCCGCCAATCAGATCAGGAGCGCTGGCGTAGACCTGCAGAACAGCGATCTCTCCAGTGCAAAGCTTGCCGTCGCGTCCGGCATCGACATGCAGGACGTGGGTACTGTGGCCGGACTGGTGGCCGCCAAGGCTACCGGTCTCCATGTCTTTGCGACCTACACTCAGCCCGACGGGGTGGCCCTCGTGGCTCTGCTGCGCGTTCATGAAGTGAAGCAACTGGCCACACAGCCGCTCGATCTGCCAGCGGTGTTTCACGGCTTTGATACACTGTGGCCGCTGCGAGGTCTGTTCGACTTGCAGGATGGTGCAAAGCACCTGGCAGCGAGGCAAGGCTGGCACTTTTCCACCCTCCAGACTCCGCTCCCCGGATGGGTGCTGACGGACCCGGACACGGGCTCGTCCTTTACATTCCAGGACGACCATGTTGCCAAGGAGACAGGGGACGAGTACAAGATTGCGTTGGACTCCAAGATCATGGTGGACTTGGACGGGGGCCCTGTCCGTCTCAATGTGCACATTAACAACTGTCTCCCGCCCCCACAGAACTAGCGATGTTCATTTCACCCAAGTATCAGACGTTCATTGAATCATCTATAGCTTTGTTCCACATGTGAGGTGGTGCGGTTGTGCGGTCCCCACTGTGTTCCGTGGCAGATATGCGAATTTCCCGGATTCTTGGAAATCCATTTCTCCGATTGGCTGAGACTCCAGAGAGCCAAAACGAAGCGTTTCGGACTCCGAAGAAGCCAAAAACGACGTTGACATGATTCGAACATGCGCTCCCGAAGGAAGTTGATTAGAGAACCCCTCTCGAAGTGAGAGGCCATTCGAGTCAACCGCGTTAACCACTCCGCCACAACGCCGACTTGTTAAGCAAGCTGACGCGATGGGGATGGCCTGCAGCGTGCCTGGGGGTGGTATTGAGGCTGTAGGAACAGTAGTTAAGCTGTGCAAAACGACGAATCCTCCGTATTTTGTCATTTTCCGTATTTCTCGGAATTGACCGCCTCTTTCGACACTGTAAAGATTACGCAACTCCTCAGACCCTTCGCTGTATTCCTCCGGCCTTCTGTAGAGGCAAAAACGATGCTGACATGATTCGAACATGTGCTCCCGAAGGAAATTGATCGAACTCTTCAAGTTCTAGTCAATCGCGTTAACCACTCCGCCACAGCACCGACTTGACCGTCATCTTCTTGGCGGGGAGGCGTACCGCTGCGCCACCGCTGGGTCGAGAGGGAGGGTAATGAGAGTTCTGTATGTGGTGTGTAACTTCAGAACGGCGGGGTAAGGAAGCGTGTGGCACTCCCGGGGAAGGTGCCCTCTACATCCCAACGTTGCGTGCCATAGGGCAGCGGGGGCGATACGTTCCGCAAAGCGTTCCTCTGCAGTCAATGGATAAACCACCCGGTGTTCTGTTGGCACTCTACCCGTCCCAGCGGCCATGAGCGGGGGTGCCGTGACCACCCTCGTGCTGCTCACGTCATCGTTCTCGGCCGCTTAGCTCAGCTGGTTAGAGCATCGTACTAATATTCAGTCTGATTATCAGTTCATGCGGAGGTCGGCAGTTCGATCCTGTCAGTGGTCAGAGAGAACACTTAGAGTGTCTCCTTTTTCTTCACCACGGTATCTAGAGGAAGAGGAAGAGGAAGAGGAGGCAGGTGGCGGAAAGCAGAAAGTAGAAAGGGTTCATTGTCGCTGTGAGAGTTGATGGAGGTGATTGGAAGCAGCATGCAGGCTTTTGCCCCTTGGAAGATTCCGTCTGAGCGATGCTGCTATGCTTACGGTATGCGGCATGTGAGTGACGCCTCTTGGTGGACAACGCGTGGCGGCTGTGACAGGTGGGAAAGGTAGTGGTCGACAATGATGGCCAGCGGCACTGCTTCCGTCCCTGCCACAGGACCGTCCATATAAGATACGTGGCAAGACCTACACCGCAAAGAACGCCTCACCCTTCGACCCCATCCGCCAACATGCTGAAGAAGATCACCATGCGTACAGAGGTGTCTGAAATTGTCTCTCCAAGCTCCCCCCGTCGCAACCTCCCTCCGACCGAGACAGTCAGCGAGACAACGCGCACCACCTTGCAAGGCGTCGAGTGCACAATCAAGAACATGCGCATTGTTGGAGCCGACGGCACAATCAGGATCATTACCGAGACCACGGCGGTGTCGTGTGACCCCAACATGGACATCTCCGCTCTCCTCAGTGGGTAGCCGTAGGGAGGAGGTGTGGTCGAAGTCTCGGAGGTGTTTGCCATAGCTAGTACTAGAGACATTAGCTAGCTAGCTCACTGCATGCACACGGGAAATATCAAAGGTGAAGTTGGCGAAATGACTGCAAATTCATGCTTTTGGACGTCTGTATTGAAAGGCGACCGACCACAGTCGACTCCAGCAAGTCGAAACGATGGAGGAGCGTAAAAGCCAATCAACCAGGCTTCGTAGCAAACCGCCTCCTTATTTCAGTGGAAGAATTTTTCCCTTCTACTCTGTAGAGTCGAGGAAACGGTCGCGGGTTCGAGCCCCGCAGGAGGTTCTACCTCTTCAAGGACACACGAGCGCCCTCGCTCCGTTTTGCGGACTGGCCATTTTGCGTCGTGATTGGAAGATTGGCGGCGTGGCGCAAGTATTACCGACTCTCGCGCCATTAAGGGCAGTTCATCGCTGCAATTGCCAGGCTTTCCTTTTGGCCAAGAGTCCTCTGCTTTCCAAGCGACAATGGTCAAGTTGTTGGGATCGTTGCAATGGGTTCCCGGTGGTGATTCCATCGAGCGCAGCTCCCCAGGGTCAGGGATTGAGAGGCGAGGGCTGGCTACCTGGAATGCAAGAAGCTGCCCACTGCGCAACACGCATGATTTCTCTGTACAACTTCCCTAATTACAGGTCCTCTGGGCGATTCAGCACTTGGACTCGGCAGAGTTCGCTGGCGTTGGAGCCATGCTCAAAGAAGACGTCATGTGGCGGAACAGCGCATTTCTGGCATAGTTCGGAATTTGGCCGGTTCCTCCGCAAAGACATGCAAAAAGGTCGGCACCGACTGGGATTTGAACCCAGGACCACCTCTAGTGTGTGTCAATAACACCCAAAGAAGGTATGAAAACTACTACACGTGTCATTACGTAATCCTGGAGTCTAGAGGCACCGGCTCATGGCTAAGTCGACGGGTTATAAAGCTCGCCATGTCCCTACAGCATCCATGGGCGGGATGCGCATGAGGACAGTGGGTATAAAGCGAGTGAAAGTTGGGTCTGTGGTGACCAGCGACCCCGGCGTGTCTCGAGCAGCTGCATGCACGAGCGGCCAACTGTGGTACTGGTGTTGAGAAAGCCGAGAGTGGTCACCCAAACAGTCCTGACATCGCATACTGCGGTACAAAGGAAGTAGGGTGTGCGCTCTCAACGCCTCTTCTATCACTCTCTACGCCACTTCTATCACTCCCATCACTCCTCCCTATCCCACTTGTAGTCATGCCAAGGGTTCTTATCTTCAGCGACATACTCACTCAGCCTCTTTACATCCAAGGCCTGCGGTTCTTCATCCCCAGACCGCGTGCGAATAACCCTCTCCCTCCTCCACCCGCCGTGGGGATACGTGTGATAACAGACAGGAATTCGACGTCGATCTCGCCAATACGAGCCGGAGCCCTGACTGTACCCGGCGCGTGCGTGTGGGGGGCAGGCAGATCCGGTCGACGTCGAAGATCTGGGTGTGCAGTGGATAAGCGGGAGGCCCATCCGAGGACTGTCGGGCTCGTCGGAGAAGGTGTTGGGATGGGTGTCGGAACCCGGCGTGGCTGGAGTTGGGGAGTTGGGGTTCCCGGAGTCCGAAGCAGCCGGCGACTCAGAAGTAGGTCCAGAAGAGGACGTCGATGAACTCTGAAGGAACTGACGAATCTGCTCGGGCAGGTTGGGCAGCGGCGAGGAGGAGTCGACGCCTATGACGAAGGTGGACGGGATGCGGATGGGGAACTCGGGTGTATACTCGTGGCCATCGGTAGCCTTATCGGTGGCGGGGGACTCGGTGGCGGGGACTTGTCGTTGATGGGGGATCCAATACCGGTGGAAGACGCCGGGCTCGGTGACTCGGCGGCCGCAGCCGGGTCCTCGCTCACTGCAGGAACGACAGGGCCCGTCGACTCCGCGGATGTCTTTGCGACCTCCACTTCGCCGTCGCCCTTGCTCTCCTCTCCATCGTGCTTGTTCTCCCTGTCGTGGCTCTTGATCTCCTCTCCGCCACTCTTGTTCAAATTCGCTCCCTCGAGGCGCCCCGTGTGGTCCTCGACATTGACGTACTCGCTCACGACGAGCATCTTCGAGTGGGACTCGCATTCCTCACAGTGGTTGAGGGTCTTGCCACAGCCAATGCAAACCTTCCTCCCGTCCTCGTCGGGCGCGGCTGGAGCATCTGCGGTTGCGGTGGACTCCGGGACCGACGAAGCGTTATGAAGGAAGTTGAGAAGGGTACCGGTGTAACGGGTCACGTTGACCCAGGAGCCGTTCGAAAGCGGCGTGGCTGACTGCTTGTCGTCGTTGTCCGGCATGCTGGTGGTGACGGGGAGAGAATGCGAGGAGAAGGCAGAGAGCGTCCATGACTTATATGGACTGCCGGTGAGTTGGGAACGACACGGACAGGGGGCGAGAACAATGCGAGAGGTGCACAGCTCATTGACCTTACGACTGACGCATACACACAGGCTACGGCTCGCTGACCAAGTGTGCGCTCCTCATTATCACCCATCACATGCTTACACACCACCGTTCCACTAAACAGTCAGACTGGTTATAAGGGTCCGGAGCGCGAAGCCGGCAGGATTGCCGGTCTTGGTCGGGTCACGTGCGCTCATGGTGTAGTCGTTATCATACCTTCTTTGGGCGTTGAATATCACGCACTGGAGGTGGTCCTGGGTTCAAATCCCAGTGGGCGCCGCTTTTTGAACACGTCTGGTGGCTACCTGCTTGGGCATTCAACCCCTGCAGTGACGTTTTTCTTGTCCTCACACGCAAGTGCCCCGCTTAATTCCCCTTCAGCGATAATGCGATGCATGTACTGCCCGAGTGACATTTTCGGCTCCTCAGCACCACATCTAGTGAGCTCGTGCAAGCAGCTAGCTGCTCGACCCGATCGCCGTCGCTCGTAAACCACCCGACTTTCACTCCGATTTCCGCGATCGTCGTTATACACTACGTACAAGGTTTGCTTTCAATAGCCTCGTTATATCAGTCGGTAGATAGTGTGACTCTTACGCAGCTTAGCCGATTGATCACACAGTCATGGGTTCGAGCCCCATACGAGGCTACTTTTTGGTTCCTCTCCAGCCGCTTTGACGAGTGCCGCAGGGAGTTGAGATCTTTTGCTGGTGAGTCCAGTGGGTGAAAGAGACAAAGCAGAAGGATGTGAGGGAAGGGAGCGACTTGCAGCTGAATGACCCCGGGCATCAGAGCTCCGTCGGTGTTGTCCGAGGAAGGCGCGTCATGACGTAAACGCGCGTGGAAGTGCAATCGCCGATATCTAGAACCCCGCAGTCGGTGACGAGCTAGGAACGAGCGATGTCAAGAGCATGCGATGATGAGCTTCGGCGAGAAGCATGCGGAAGTGATGTGCGCGGCGTTCGTCGTCGAATCGCTGATAAGAACGAGCAAGACGGTGATGTAAGAAAGGGTGATCGAAATGGAGAAGAGTCTAACACGGGAGCAGGCTGCGCAGTATTCCAGTGAAGCTGCGCAACGTTCGCGCGTTCGCGTCCGGCGATGTGTCAGAGGTGGGCGCGTGGGCGAGACATCCTTTGCTGCGCCTGTGGGAGGGATCGGGAGTGTCAGTAGAGCTTAATGGATCAGGATGATTGCATTCGGAATCTAATCAGCAGAGATGAGTGGAGTGGGTGTTGAGTGGCGAAACAGGCCGAGTGCCATGACGTCTGAATCTGGGTTTATGACATGTGTTCACATGACCCTCGCCACTCAGTAATGCTGCGCCCACCATCCCAGGTGGGTGTGTCCAGACTCAGCATGTAGTGATCAGCACGCGCATCGTGCATCATGTGCCAGCCTTTCGGCGACCTTCCCCCACCTGCCCTCCTGGCCTTTTATAAGCAGCCCTCCTTTGGCCTTAGTCTCATCCTCAACACTCACACTTGACCCGCCTGACTCACCACTCTACAACCACAATGCTCGCCCGCACCGGACTCAACACGGCCCGTACCGCCTTCAACCGCAAGGCCATGCAGCAGCGCCGCTGGACCCAGGTCGACACTCGCGGCGGAAAGCCCAAGCTTGTGAGTCCTCCAGCTTTGAACTCTGCAGCACAAGCTGACACCCAGCTCTTCCGCTTCGGTCTGAAGGGTACGTCGTTTGGGAGCGCCATCCGAGCCATCCGCGGAGCATGGCGTTGAAATGACAAGCGGGCAAGCATGCTGACACAGGCTTCCTCGGACGGGATCCACACACTTTCACACGCCACCCATTACACCACCAACAGACGTCCCCGTCGAGCTCTACCCTCTCGCATTCTGTGTCGGTGTCGCCGGACTCGGCGGCGTCGCTGCTCTCGGCAGGCAGAGTAAGTTTTCACGTTTACTCTGTTATCCCGTTCTGGTGTGCTGACCACCCACAGTGGCCAACGGAACTGTACGTGGAGTTAACACCTTCCTGCAACCTAACTAACCCCCAGCTCCGCCTCAAGCGCGACGGACGTGCGGACCCCCACTAGTCGCATCGCACCAAGACGTAGAAAGCAGTAATTTTCAGAAGGCTCTGTGAAGCATTGAAGAAGAGACAGTAAGCCGGAATGGCCTCAGAAGTAACAGATGAATGAAGTGACCATCACTGCTTTGCACAGAACGCATCCGCTCGAGAGACAGGGCAAGCGAGTGACTGCCCGACTCCATTGCCGGCGGCATCGGTGCATGACATGGCGCTGGCCAGTGAGATGGCGTGGGTGTCAGCGAATCTGACGGGCAGGGGACGAATGAGCGTCGAGGAGTGGGATCAGGAACTGACCTACGCTGCTTGCTTATGGCACCCGACGGCCACTCAGCTCAATGGATCGAGGTGCCGGGCTTCCGCAATTGCTGACCAGCGCACAGTCTAGGATAGATGTTTTACTGCGACCGCTTCTTCACAGCGATGTTGTGATGGCCGAGAGGAGGGCGACATGGCGTTGGTTAGGCAGTCCGTCTGTGTCTGCGCCCTCGTGCCTTTAACAGCAACCAGCCTCCTAGCTCACCAATCTCATCTAACGTATGGTGCTCGATTTAGGTGCCACGCACGGCGTACATGGTAGGGAGAGTGACTGCCGGAGCGCTAGTGCCAGGACTGGTGATGCGTCCGTGGCCCCAGAGTCAGTTGATCAGTGACCTGGTCCTCAACAGGAGCTCCTGTTGCATCCATCCATCGGAACTGGAGACCTTGAGGGCTCATCCTGCTATGTCTCAGCTGGTAGGGCATTGGTCAATCCATGCCCACTTTTATTCAAGGAGACTAGGAGAGCTGAGTGTGGGGCCGTCCGTGTTCTTGGCCGCTGGTAGACCAATATGTCGCCGACGCCGTCAGTCGAAGACGAATGCAAGCGTCGAGCATTGGTGGCTGCAATCCACACGAGATCTGGCTTATCTGGCTCGCCGGCATCGGTGAGATGAAAATCAACCGTAAGTACAGCTGTGAAGCGAGTATACTGGATCTGGGGACAGCCGAAGCTTGACGTCGAGAAGAAATCAGTCACTGCACTTTCTTCTCCACAACGCTCTCCGTCCTTCCGCCGCCGAAACACAGCAAGCAGCCTGACTGATATCGGCGAGTTAGTCACCCGCACTCACCTTCCCGGCAGACAAGAGAGCCGGCGCACGGACCCGCGAGGTTAATCTCGGCTATGGGCGAGGAATTTAGGTAACTATCGTATGCGGGTTTATGATGCATGCGGGTGTTTTCTTCTGCTCTACTCCTGCTCCCCCTATGACAGCTAAGATGATTTATCAAGAACTGGCCTCTCTTACGGAGAAGCCTGCCTCGCTCGCCTCGCTCACTCGCGTGCTTACTTGCGCTCGCTGGCTCGCGCGGCTTAAAGCAGCTCGACTTACTCGCCGCTTAGTTCTTCTTCTTCTGGCTGTCCTCAAGGATGGCAGAGATGGAGGCCCAGACAAGCTTGGGGCTCTGGGCGGCGTCGACGGGGGCCCAGATGCCGGTCTTGCGGTAGTAGTCGACGACGGGGACGGTCTGCTTGTGGTAGGTGACGAGACGCTTCTGGAGGGCCTCGGCGTTGTCATCCGAGCGCTGGATGAGGGGCTCGCCGGTGATGTCGTCGGTCATGGGCTTCTTGGGCGGGTTGAACTCGCGGTGGTAGCTGCGGCCCGAGCCGGAATGGACGAGACGGCCGGTGATACGCGAGATGAGGAGAGCGTCGGGGATCTTGAGCTCGATGGCGTTGTCGAGCTTCTTGCCCTTGTCCTCGAGCATGGCGTCGAGCTTCTCAGCCTGCGGCACCGTGCGCGGGAAACCGTCGAGGATGAAACCGCGAGCGCAGTTCTTGTTGTTCTCGAGCTCAGACTTGATCATGTTGACCATGATCTCGTCGGAAACAAGACCACCGGCGTCCATGATCTTCTTGGCCTCGACACCGAGGGGGGTCTTCTGCGAGACCTGCGAACGGAGCATGTCACCGGTAGCGAGGTGGCAGACAGAGTACTTCTCCGAGATGGCGGGGGCCTGGGTGCCCTTGCCGGCGCCGGGGGGACCGATAAGGATGAGCTTGGGAGCCTCCTTGTCGCCGACAACAGACGAGATGGCACCCGAGACCTTGTCCTTGGCGGACGAAGCGGCGTCACCGGCCTTGGACTCGATCGTGGCGATCTTGTCCTGAAGCTGGGGGTGTTAGTGATGATGACGAGAGGTTTGCACCGAAGGAGTCTGCCCCGAGTGTCTGCGCCCGATGAGAGGGACATGCCCTCCGGAATACATCTCGGGTGAATGTCGGACCGGCGGGGTGATAGCAAACAGGTGACGGGCCACGAGGACAGCAAAGAGCAAAAAGCAGCGAACAGCGTCAGACAGCTAGCGAGCTCGCAAAACAGCTCTCCTCACTGCTCATAGTCCTCGACAGCAGCGCCGAGCCCCGTCGCGTTGTCGACGTCCACCCATCACCCCCACTCTGGATCCAGCAAAACACGTCTTTCGGTGCGCTGTAGCCGAGGCGACTCACCTGGGACACCAGCTTCTTAAGGTACTCGAGCTCGTTGGACTTGTCGCCGGACACTGCAAGTCAGCCATGGGTGCGTGTCTGGGTGACTCACTTTTTGTTTGTGTGAGAGATGTGCAGAAGCAGATGATAACAGCAGCAAGAAGAGGGTGGTTCGGCTCGGCGGGGGTCTCTCGGACAAATGTCTCACTCTCGTCTCTCGTTCGCGCGTGCTCTCCCCCACACCGGAAATGACGATCGCCTGTACCTCGCATAAGTCGCCCGCGCCTCGTACGCCCGCACGACTAACGCCGAGTAAGCCGCACCTATTCTGACCTTAAGTCGACCACGCGATATCACGTGATACCATGGCTGCAAACCTCCACATCGGCGACCGTGTGAAAGCGTAAGCGAGACTGGAATGACTGACCGCCGGGCGAGAATCCACCGGGCCGTTTATCGGCCTGCAGGCACAAGCGTCATCGCTCGGCATCCACCGACGCTAGCTGTCGACCGCCGGTCATGGCTCCCCGGGCTTGGGGAGCTTATTTTCGTCCAGACCGATGCAAACGATATCAGCTTTATCGCAACTACTTATCTACAGCTCTGAGCAGGGTTGACCTCCAACTCATCGCTCAACTCACTCTCTCGCTTCAGCTGACGAACGGCTGAAAGACAGCCATACTACACCGCATCGGCGCTCGAGCGCTCGACTTGGCTCGCGCCACCCAACGTCTCCCTCGTTACCCTCCTCTCCGTCACATCACAATGGCGGCCACATCAACAGCACCCCCGAGCGCGCTCGACGCTCCCTCCGCTACGCCCTCGGCTAGCTCCTCAACGACGCACATTCCCGAACCCGGAGACATCCCGGGCGACTTCAAGTCTTCCCTCGTAGCATGGTGGTCCTCGAACGGATACCGCGACGCTCGTCTGGCCGAGGAGCGTCTCCTGCGCAAGATGCCTTTCTACACTCCCTCTCTGCGCCCCGAATCCAAGAGCTGGTTCTGGAACTATGCCTCCAGTGCTTCGCTCCCCAATGAGACGGAGGACACGCCAGAACAGGGCACCGGACTCGTGGCGAGGGTGAGGAAGGTGTTCGTCCCGACCCCGGACCCGCATGCCGCCCCTCCCCGCCCCGATATCCCCGCCGCCTCTGACGTCGAGTCTGTCTCTAGCGGAGGCAGCAGCAAGGCGGCGAAGCGCCTCAGCCACGTCCTGCACCACGACAAGACAAAGAAGGGAGACTACATCAACACGCTCGAGTTCAGCAGTTCCCAGACCGCCGGTTCTCGTGAGGCCGTAGTCGTACTGCACGGGTATGGTGCAGCGCAGGGATTCTTCTTCAAGAACTGGGCGTCCGTCTCGCGCTCAGCGGCCAACACGGGGCGGAGGACGTTCTTCCTCGACTGGCTGGGCATGGGTCTCTCCTCGCGCCCGAGCTCGCACCTGCTGTCCTCGAAACAGCACTCTGTCGAATCGAGGGTAGCGACGGCGGAGCACTTCTTCCTCGACTCGCTCGAGAACTGGCGCCGCCAAGAAGGGATCGACAAGATGCTCCTCGTCGGCCACTCGCTCGGCGGATACCTGAGCACAGCCTACGCGAAGCGGCATCCGGACCGTGTCTCTGCTTTGGTGTTGCTGTCCCCCGTCGGATTCCCGCACAACCCGGACGGATCGACCAAGCCCCTCCCTGTCGGCGTGGAGGGGAAGAAGGTTGACGGCATCGTCCACGCCTCTTCTGAGGGTGCCGAGGCGGCCGTACACCAGGAACTGGGCGCGGACCAGGCCGACCTCAAGCGTACCACCTCCACTGGCCCCGCGATGGACGCGAGCAACGACGACCACATCAAGGGCGAGGCGCGGCAGTGGCGCCAGGAGTCGCCCAGCACGTATCGCAAGATCGCGACCCGCTCCATCCTCTGGGCTTGGGAACGTGGTCTCTCCCCATTCTCCCTCATGCGTTCTCTCGGTCCGTGGGGCCCGCTCCTCGTGGGCAAGTACACCATGCGCCGGTTCAGTGCCCAGGACCCTGATGACATCCGCGCCCTCCACGCATACATCTACGGCGTCACCGCCATGCGCGGGAGTGGGGAGTACTGCATCTCCCACCTCCTCGCTCCGGGCGCGTATGCGCGCATGCCCCTCGTTGAGCGTATCGCCGGCCTGAAGGTACCCGTTACGTTCGCCTACGGCGACAATGACTGGATGGACGTGAAGGGCGGCAACGACGCGCAGGAGAGGATGAGGGAGGCGGGCAACTCGGAAGTCAAGGTCAAGATTGTCTCGGGGGCTGGGCATCATCTCTACCTCGACAATCCGGAGGAGACGAACGAGGTCATCGACCAGGCTATCAGGGCGGTTCCCAACCGTGGGTAGTAGATGGGAGAGCGATTCGGGGACGTCGTAGACTTTAGACACTTGTAGACTTGTTTCGTTACTGTTAATGCTAGATTTGTGATATTACAACACATCGCATCGGGTACTAGATTACGCTGTACTCAAGACTACTGGGAGGTCTACTCGGCTCACTCATATCCTCTCTACTAAGACGCACGGCGGCAGCACACCTCGCTCCGCTCGCCTAGGCAACCTCCTCCATCTCCTCATCTTCCTCCTCCGCCTCAGCCTCCGCATCCCCATCAACCCCGCCCTCGCGCCACAAGCGAACCATCTCATGCGCCATCCACGGCCGCTTCTCAAGCGCCTTGGCGATATTGGGCCCGAAGGTTTCCTCCAGCATGGTCATGCTGGGCAAGGGGGGGATCTGGCTACTGTCGGCGGGCTTCTTCTCGATGATGCTTCCCAGAGCCCTGAAGGTCGCCTTCATCAGCCCCGTCTTGGACTTGCGTCCGTCACCTGGGTAGAGCGACACGACCAGACCGTCGATGACGGCCAGACCCTCGCCGCGCTTGCCCCACAGCGTTGAGCGGACGGATTGAGGGCCAAGAGCGCTGATGCCCAGCACAGCTCCCTCGTATCGGCCTGCTGGGGGGTGGTCGGCGCCAAGGGGAGAGGGGAAAGGGGGCGCCTGAAGCGCCTTCGTGAGCGTTGACAGGAGACGTGGGATGAGACCCGGATACGTCGCTGCGTACTGCGACACCAGCTTGGCGAGCACGTCCGAGGCGCGAGAGCGCAAGTCGAATGGAGACGGTCCGGGCCCTGTGACGGGGTGCGGGCCGAGCGGGACGGTCAGGAGGATACTGAGCAGAGGGCCGAGGAACTGGTGCAGCTGTTTGTCAGCTTGTGCCCTTCGGCGTTCAAAGCGGATGGACGCGGCAGGCGAGCGCACCCCTGCAGACTACTCACATACGGCTCGACGAAGAGCACGTCGTTGTCGAGAATAGCCTCGACGACGTCGATGAGGCACCCGATCGTACCCGTCGCGCCCATGAGGCACTTGGTGATGCTCTCGCTGACCCAGCGGATGAGGTACGCAAGCACGCCGGCAACGGCCGCGTCGCTGCGCACACTCGCGAGCGCGGCAAGACGATGCCGCTCCGCCTCGGGGAAGGCATGTGCCGTCGACCCCGGCGCAGGGTTGCCAGGCAGCTGGGCCAGCGCCGCCGTACTCGGCACAAGGGCAGCAGTGAGGCGGGAGAAGTACAGCTGCAGTTCTGTTGTGAGGTGCGTCTTCGCGTTCTGCCTAAGCGCCGCAGAGCCAGTGGTGGGCTGCGGCCGCGTGGGGCCAGATCGTGCCGTCGGAGCGGGGTTCTCGGGAATCGCGGGCTGCACACCCTCGACAGCGAGCCAGTGCGCCTTCCACTTCACGCCAGCACTGTTCGCGAGCGCAGGAGGGAGGGGCTCCTTCAGATATGTCGCAAAGTCGATCTCGTCGTCGATCTCGTGATAGAGTTGTCCGGCGGGACCCTGCGATCCACCGGGGACGGGGACGGCGTGGAATGGCGCCTGAGGCAATGGTCGCGGAGGAACAATCACTGGCTCAACCGACAGAGCCTCCATCGCATGCTCCACGTCCTCGGGAAGCAGGGTTGTTCGTTTTCCGTGCACCATAAACTTCTTCGCCTCCTGCAGGAGAAAGTGGAGGCGGTACTCGACATCACCGGCGAGCAGGTCTGCCGCCCCGGGGCCGAGGGGGTCGAGAGGGAGAGACTGGTGCACCTCCTGCACGTTAGCTACAGCCAGCAAAGTACGTAGCTCGGGTACGCACCTGAACCGACTCGGAGGGGTAGATTCCCATCACCGCTGGGGAAGGCATGGTGGATGGGTGCTTTTGTTGTTGTGACGAAGAGTTGGAGGATCACCTTGAACGCGCTCATGTCATTGATCTCGTGAAACAACACTGGCGACGGAACCAAATTGCTGGGTCGGCACCATGTCCGTTGTCAGTATTATGACGTCCGCACTTCGACGTCCGAAACATGCACGAGATGGCTTACGAGTAGAGTACAGATGCATGCTTAAGGTCTAGAGGTCCAGTAGTCCCCGGGTATTCTTCTATATTCCTCCTCATCGCTCCGGCGCTCCTCACCGCTGCGCCTTTCGTCGCTGTCTCGGCGGTCTCCCCGCTCGTCCGCCCCGTCCTCTTCCCGCACACGAGTCGACACGGCCTCTTCCCGTTCACGGAGAACAGCCGTTAGAGCAGCTAAACGCTGTGCGCTCGTGCTTTGGCTCGGGTCGATCCGCTCTTGCGCCTGCGCTAACGCTGCTGCTAAGGCCTGCAGGCGGTTCTGCGCTTCGCGGGGAGTCACCGGCGGCGTGCTTGCCGGTGTGCCGCCCGTCGTAAGGCGGGTCGGATTTGGCGCTGGCAGGCGGCAGATGAGATTGACGAAGTGATATAGGCTGAGCGTGAAAATGAGAGGGACTCCGGTCCGCGGGTTTCGGACGCGCGAACCGGCGTGAAACACTCGCTTGTCCGACGACGCTGTTCGTCAGCTTAGAGGCAACAGTTCAACTCACAACTAGGCTCGACCTCCTCGTCCTCTTCTTCAAGCCAAACTTCGTTCTCGTCCGTGGTGACGTTCTGATATCTGGGACCCTTCCCCATCCGGCGCTGACGGAACTGCTCGCCAGCCTCCACATCCACGTCGTCATCGGCGATCGGTGGCGGCGCATCTGGCGGCAACAGCAGATCGTCATACGGGAACAAGTCGGACTTGGGGAGGGTGGGGGTGAAGTTGACGACGTAGCACACGGCCACGGTCACGAGTTGCACGAAGTAAATGAGAAGGTCGAGCAGAAGGATGCGAGTTAGTGACGCTGGGTTGGCTGCGGGATCAGCACCTAGGTCGACTACTGAGGTGGCGAACTTACCTTGGCCCACGAAGTCCAGGAAGACGCCCTTCGTCCCGTTCATACCGCTAGAGAAATCGAGATAGTGGAAGAGCGCCGCGACCGCATTCATAACTGTCACCAGGGAAAACAGAGCGAAAAGGCTGCGTGTCGGCTGGATAATGGGAGGAGCCCGAATTTCTAGTTGTCAGCCGCGGTGGTCATCAAGCTGCGCTCACGTATTTGTGACAGCAGGCGGAACACGAGGATGATTGTGTTCGGAGTGTACAGGTGCTGCATAAATGACAGGGCCTGCATAGTCGTCGAGAGCTGAAGGTCAGCAGTGCTCTTTGTGAGTTTCGGTTCGACAGCAGCTGGTTCATGTCCGTGCGTTGCCGCCGGGCATGGTCAGAGTCATACTCGCCAGCTCCCGCCTATGCGACACACCGCTGGCCCACCGAGAGCTGTAGCGACGGATGAAGAACACTCACTTGGGCCACTACATGGCGTCGCTGTGGTGAGTACACCATGGTTCGGGGCTCAGGCGGCCAAAGCCGTGAGTCGTGGATGCGCTAGAGGTCGCTGGGAGCCGATATTGTCTAGGCTTCTGGCATGGTCCTCGTCGTTGGAACCCGCGAACGTCGATGCAGGCTCTTCCGCAGCCTTCAAGTATCGTTCTGGCGGGGAGGAGAGCGTTTGTGAAGGGAGTAGATGACGAGGTGGAAATATAGATGTGATGAGCTGGATTAGTGACGAGTCGCAGGTGCGCCGCCGAGTGAGTTGCCTCCGTCGATCGCCGCCGGCGCGTTTTGGCGCAGCAACAACAACAACCGTCAACTCTGTGTTGCTTGCCCTCCACCTTTCCTCCACTCCGACTCACCACTCCTCACACTGTCTTTCTGGCATCGTATAATGCGTTCATAGCATGTCGGCCGTCCCTTCAGACCCCGAGGGGCGGCCCATCGACGAGCCCATCGTTGCACCCATTCCCGACCCCCCTACCGAACCTCCTGCCCCCGCCCCCGCCCCCGCCCCTGCACCCGCCGCTCCGACGCGTCCACTCAGCCGCAATGTCACGCCGCACCTCAGCAGCGAGGAGGTCAACGCCTTGCGCCAGGCCAGCTTCGCAAAGCTTTTCGAAAGGTGGAACGGCATCTCGCACAAGTATGGCATGATCGCACCGGAGGAAGACGACGAAATCGACCTCATCACCGGCGAGATTACGTGTGATAGGGGAAGAATAAGAGCGTTGAAAACACGCGCCTTCGCTCACGAGCTTCCATTCGTCGATGGAGACGATGACGATGACGACGACGATGGCGATGATGAGGAAGACGAAGGAGACGACTCCGACACGCCCATGCCTCCTCAAGAAGAGGACGCTACTCCCGAACCCGAACTACGAATTGGCAACGAGGAAGGTCATCCCCTGTTGCAGGAGCAACCGTGGACAGCCGAGGATGACCGAGATCTCGAAGAGTTTATGAAGGTTGAACGTATGCGACGAATCGCCACTGGCGAGGTCGCTGACGACGACGCATCTCTTCCTCCTGAACTCGACTTATCAAGCGTGAACATGGGCCCAGGGCAGATGGACGTTATCGCCATGCTTGTTCGACGAGAGGTGGAACGTATGCTAGGTGGCGGTGGTCTTCAACCCACCCCACCCCTTCCTCATGCAACTGCACCGGCTACTGCCGCCGGAACGTTTGCTGCGAGCACCTCTCATATGCCGCAACCAGACACTGTCAATGTATCATCCTCAAGTGCAGAGGCTTCGGCTGTGGCCAAACACCGCCAGGTCGAGCGCACCGCATCTGTAAGCTGTCTTCACCTTTCCGGAGCTAATGCCAGCTTCCACGAACCCCGACGCCCGATCATCTCATTGCCCGATCGACTTCGCTCCCGAGCATTCCCTCGGCGCTCAGGAACGGTTCTACCCCAAGACCAGCTCGTTTATCCTTGAGTGCTTCGAAGGTCCGATTTGCAGATGAGGCCGCAGAGACTACCCGGGGCGGCCAGGACTCTCCTCTCTCTCACTCAGAAGCGAAGGGAAAGAGCAGAATGGCCGGCGAGCGCCCTGCAGAGGACGCCCCGCATCGCCGACAGAGTGCTCCGCCACCGCGCTCGCGTCTCAGTGTTGAGATCACTCGCAAGGAGCGACCAGCAAGTGATGGAGAGGCCGAGGGAAAAAATGCCTCACCGTCTCCGATGAACCCCGCCGATATCCCCAGGATACGGCGCAAGCGCAAAAATCCTGACGAGGATGGCCCCAGGGCGAGGTACACACCATCGAACGTGTATCTCAAGTCGCTTTCCTACCACGAAGGGAAGCTTCGCGAGTGCAAATTCTGCCTCGAATCGGGCGAACCTCGGGCGCGGTATGCCGCGTTGTGCCGGGGGCGTATCGACGAACTGATGTGCCGCTTCCCGCAAATGACAGAGGAGGAAGTGACGGCTGCAATCGACTACCGCGAAGAGGAAGAAGCCAACTACGAGGCCGCCCAGAAACCGGAAGCAAGGACCAAGAAGCGCACAAAGCTTGCTCCGCGCGAGAGCGAAGTCGTCACCGAGATTCCGACGTCGTGGCGTCCGCGACCTGGAGACGAGCGCTACTCAATGGCTCCTCATCGAGTGCGCGGTGGTTCGTTCAAGCGCTGCAAGTTATGCGTGATCGCTGGTGGAGTTCGAGAGAAGCGCTCCATGTTTTGCATGGGACGCAGCGGATACGGGAAGTGCGCGTTCGAGACTGAAGAGCCTTCCGGGTCTTCTGGCGACGAGGAGGAGACGCCTGAGCAGGCTGCCATCAAGCAGATGGAGCACCGCCTGCTGCGAGCGCAGAATGCCCGGATGGGCAACGTGGCCCGAGTCCTCAAGAAGGAGGAGATCCCCGCTGCTCCGCTGCGCAAGTCCACCACGCCCTACGTTTCCTACCGCCAACAGTCAACCAGGCCTGGCTTGCCCGCCACCAGAGGACCCAGCAAAGCGCCAGAAGGGGAGGAGCTTAACCCGCGAGCTCCCAACGGTCGCCTCAAGCCTCGCTGCGGACCTTGCTTGCGTGCTGGCGGCGAGCGGGCAGAGCGAGCGTTCCTCTGTCCGGGAAGCGGTCGACCAAAGTACTGCGAGTATGCGCCTGGCGCCGTTCCGCTGGATGCCATTGACGGACCTAGCTCAGCGAGCGCGGAGATGGCTGACGAGAAAGAGCCCCTCGCCGAGCTGGAGGTGTGTGCCGATCCGGAGATCGAATTTATCGTGCAGCAGCAACCGACGACCCCAGCTATGGGCTCGGGCAAGTCCGCGTCAGTCACTCCGGCCTCTGGCAAGAAACCCGACATTAAAGCGATGCCTGTCGTCAAGCCGAAGATGAAAGAGGCCAAGCTGAATCAACCCAAAAAGGGCAAGAAACGGCCGCGCCATAGCCGACTCGGGAAGGAGGAGTCCTCCGCGGAAGACTATGAGACGGAGGAGTCTGAGCAGTCGCTGTCCTTTGCCGACTCGGACGAAAGCGCTGACTCATCTGCAAGCGAGGACGGCCACGTCGTCCGCCGCTACAACCGCGAGAGCACGGGGTACATGCTTCGGTCTGACGAGTCGCACGACCTGTCGCACGAGTTCTCCGGAACTTTCGACGATAACGCCATCGATGCCGCGGATGCCGCGGACGACGAGGACGACGGTATTGATACGTCCATGGAGTCTGCCATGGAGTCGGCCGAGGCAGTCGACCCGCAGATCCTGCGCAATGTGGTAGCGGGCATGGGCGACTTTGTCCCCCGCCCCAACACGAACAAGTATGCTCCGTACCTCTCCTTCTCCGACGGTGGAGACGGGTGGGCGAGCTGTGCTCTATGCGAGACTGCAGGCGGTTCCCGTGCCGAATGCGCCATGTGGTGCTATGGCCGTGATGGCCAGCAGATGTGCCGTCTCAATCCCGGCTGGGTATCTCCCGAACGACCACACTCCCGCCGTGGGTCGCAGCGCCCTTCCCCCGTCGACCTTCCGTTCTCGCCGGAACACTCGCCTGATCCCCTGGAGTCTGACGTCGAGATGGACGATATCGTGCCGATCGGCGAGTTGGCGGTCCACGAGTCGAACGGCGAGACTGAACCCGAACGCGGGGATAGCAGTCTCGACATCGAGCCCGCCCCCGTCATCCGCCGTTCACCTGTCGTTCACTCCACACCCCCGCCTCGACCTTTGCGCAAGTCCAGCGCCCACGCCCCCAGCCAGTCACCTCCGCGCATCACGGTCAACGGCTCCCAGCCCCCCAGCACGCAATATCGCGACCCAGTCGCTTTCATCGCGTCCTCTGACCCCGTGCCCTCGTCTTCACCCCGTAGTGCGGCGTCCTATGCCTCCCCCCTCCCCCGCGCCGCTGACGGGTTGCAAGCCGCCCTGGCCCGCAGCATTCAGCGCGACTACCTCGCTTCCCCCCGGCAGACACAGCAGACCTAGGCTCTGCTCCAAGAAAATTGTATTTTGATCGGTCCTCTCTTTTCGTATGTAATATTTCCACCATACTTGGCTGCAAAACTTGGTTGCAATGGTTGCATGGTACAGTTACAACAACAGGAATGCTACAGTGTTACGTGGGCATCTATTCTATGCACGGCGACGATACTTCGGCCCCGTCGCCAAGCCCTTCTTCGGCCTCCCATTCCGATCAGCGAGGAGGTCGATGATCCCCGGTGCCGAGGCTGGTTTCTTCGGCGGCCGCGGCGGCGTGTCGTCCAACACGATGACCTCTCGCTCCGGGCTCGGCGTCGGCCGCTTCGTCCCTCTGACTTCGGGGCGGGGGTGGGGTTTCTTAAACGGGTTGGTCTTGGTGCGCTCCTTCACTGGCTCGGGGCTTAGAGCTACTGTGTGCGCTGGCCTCAACGGTGAGGAGGACGCAGCGACGAGCACGCGCTTCGGACTAGGCGTCGAGAAGTACTTTGACTTTGTCTTCGACTTTGAGGGCTTGGACGGCTTGCCGCCCAGACCATAGGAGAATGTGCGGGCTGTTGTGGAGCGGCGGGGAATGGGTGGGCTTGAGTCGAGTCCCTGGAGAGAGGGCATGTCGACCATCAAGCTCTCCTCGGGCTCAGTCGGTTCCGGTGTCCCCGGCATG
Source organism: Trichosporon coremiiforme (assembly GCA_039545355.1). NCBI lineage: Eukaryota > Fungi > Basidiomycota > Tremellomycetes > Trichosporonales > Trichosporonaceae > Trichosporon > Trichosporon coremiiforme. The sequence continues at coordinate 1,408,581 of BCJJ01000007.1, forward strand.
GAGGTGGCAGACTCGCTCCGATCTCGCGCGTCGGCTTCGCCCTCGTCATCAGCTGCGGGTACAGGCGCCGCGCCGCCCGCCTTCAGAGCCGCATTCTCCGCCTCGAGTTCCGCAAGACGGCGCTTCATCTCCTTCCTGCTATCGAGCTGGGTGTCAGTTTCCGAAGGTTCTTCAACTCACTCGACTCCGTAGCAGCTGGACCTGTTTATTCCTGTCGTCTAGACGCGCACGCGTCTCCTCCGCATCCTCCTGCATGCCTTTTATCCGCTGCTCCTGCGCCTTGAGCCGGGACTCGAGCTCCTGTTCGCGCTCGTAGGCTGCGCGCTTCGCGTTCCGCCGCGCGACCTGCTCCTTCTGCAGCTCGTGCTGCATCAGCTCGCGCTGGGCGTCCGCGTGCGTGACTTTGCGTTCCATCCGTGCTGTCTCCGCTCGGACGGCGTCCGTAACTGCGCGAGGAAGCTCGACGCGTTGGAAGCGCAGTAGGTCGCCCTCGCGCTCTCGTACTCGTTGCTCCGCCACCAAGAGACGAGCCTGCAGTGTCCCGACGAGGGGATGTTCCTCGAGCCGACCGCTGAACTCGTTAAGTGCGCGTGCCAGTCCGCCGATGTACGCCTGGGGTCAGCTTGATGTCGCCAAGCGCGCAGCTGTGTGTAGAAGAAGTTGCACTCACTTTGAAGCCCTTTGCTGCCTTGGTCTCTGCGGCTTCGACACGCAAGCTCTCTGCGCGGCGCAACGTGCCCGTAACGTCGTCCTCGTTGCTATCGGCGGTATAGCTGCCAACTTCAGCGCCGAGATTCCTCGCTCTTCGCGCAAGGTTCAGCAGTTCCTGGTCCGCCGGCCGTTTCCAGCTCTTTTGTGAAGGTCGGGGTGGTGAGCTCCCCACAACCTGATGTCAGCTCACCATTGCTCATCTTAGCTGCTCCATAGCCGCCTGCTGCCTGCCCAATTTTCACACGGATCGCAACAGACGCAAGGCCTTGGCTCGTCAAGCCTCGCCTCAACTCACCTGCGAGCTCATAGCCTCCTCATCCCCCCAGTTAATGAACAGCCTGTGCAAGGCAGGCTCGCCAGTTTCGGGGTCCGCAAAGCACTCAGTCCGGCACTGGGGACATTCGGCAGGCGCATCGGCGGCCGTAAGTTCTTCGCCACGATACTCTCGCGCATTGGCGAGATACACGTCCGCCTGGGACCTGAACCAGTCCAAGAGACACCGTTCGTGGAAAACGTGGCCTGGGCGTTAGCGTGCGAGCTTGGGCGAGCCCGAGCGAGATCGCTAGTCAGTTGAAGGACGAAGACGAGAACAGCTGGAAGGCTGCTACCCCGAGGTGGACAACAGCATGAGAAGAGGCTCTCAGAAGAAGTGCACGGAGAGAGAGGAAAGAGAGGAACACAGCTCGCTCGCTGCGCTCGCTCGACCTTTTACTCACCACAATCCGGCGTCGCGATCGGCAAGACCTCATCCAAGTCGTCCCTCAGGTCGAAGAGCGAGTCCATGCAGATCGCGCACGACGCGTCCTGCAGGCGCTTCATGGTACTCTATCTTGTCTCAGTGTCGAAAGCGTCTGCGGACGCAAGGCGAGATGAGGCGTGAGGTGAGTGATGACGAAATCAAGGTCTGAGCGCGTGAGGGAATGACAATGTTGGCCGGAGCGTGCCTGGGACGCGTCTAGGTCGGGTGGCGAAGGTGATCGGGTGTCTTCCCTCTGCACTTCGTCTTCCTCGTCCGCCGTGGAACAGAAGAGGAGAGCGGCGAAGAGGCGGAATATGGAGGATGACGGCCATGGAGGAGGACAGGCGCATGCATGCACAGGGCGCAGGGGGCGCAGAAGCTGTGAACTGCGAAAGAGGAAGGCGTGGCGCGGATCCGACACACCAGTGACCTCCACCCCGTCCCTCCTCCATTCCACTGCCCGATGGCGACATGGTGTCATCTCGGTAACGTCGGCTTGGTAAGCATCTCTTAAAGTCTTCCCACTCTCATCCCCCTCCTCATCGACATCGACTTCCTCTCTCTGTCCATCAGGCAACTCCCAGGAAGAGTTGAGCAAATGGTCGACTACCACATCATAGTCAACCCCCTCGCCGGCGCCGGCAGGTCTCTACCCTGTGAGCTTCCGTGCTGGCGGCAAGCTAACCCCAGTCGTGGAGGAGAATGTCCTCCCCCTTCTCTCATCCCGCGGTCTATCGTGCAAGATTCATGAGACGGACGCTTCGACCTCTGGCTCCGGCTCAATCGCTCACGCCATTCTTGCAGACAGAGGCGAGGGATCGACGAAAGTAATCATTGCGGGCGGAGACGGAACCGCGCACGAACTGATCGACGGCGTCTTGGCGTCCGACTCCAGCCTGGGGCGGTGGAAACTCATAGTCCTGCCCCTGGGAACAGTGAGCTGCCTCCCTCTCTCCCCAATAAGCTAACGCCAGGCGAATGCTCTGCACTCGTCCTTGTTCCCTCCAACTCAGGACGACACGACGCTGTCCAGTCTCAAGTCGGCGCTGGAGGGCAAAGAACCAAGGAGGTTGACAATCACGGAAACCCAGATGAGCGCTGGAGGAAAGGAAGGCGAAAAGGCGCTCTCGCACATCGTCCAGAGCACATCATTGCACGCCAACCTCCTGCATGATTCCGAGTCTCTCCGCGCAACGGTGCCCGGATTGGAACGCTTCAAGCTCGCAGCGAAGCAGAACATTGGCGAATTCTACACCTCAGCAGTCTCCCTGCTCGGTCCTGTTCGGCAGTGGTCTCCAAAAGACTCGGCCTGGGTCGACCCCTTCACCGTGTCGAGTACAGGAGAGGGAGTGAGGTTTGGCGAGAATGAGGAGTTTGCGTATTTCCTGGCATCGTCGACTACGCCACGACTCGAGCCTACGTTCGAGATTCTACCCACGTTGAGTCGACCGGGGGAGGGGACGATGGACCTGCTTGTGATGCGGCCGGGGAGGGATCCGCGCGTGCAGGCGATTCGATCCTCAGACTCTTCTGCCGACACCAAGCCCACCCTCTCCGCCTCCAACGCCGACGACAAAAACGACGGCGAGAAGGAGGACGACCCGCTCGCCCAGTTCTCCCCCTCTGGGCGAACCTGGGCCCTCCGCGCCCAGGAAATCCTGACTGCAGCATACGCCTCCGGCGCCCACATCCAACTCTGCTACCCCACCACACGTACCCCCACCACACCCCGCGACGTAGAGGAAGACATGCTCCATCTCCATCCCCACTCCGATGGACTCGAGGCCGTCCCCGCCTCCGATCCCCGTGCGGGAGAACCGGTAGCTGAGCTTTTCAGGTGTACTGGATTCTTTTGGCGGCCCAAAAACGCGGGGAGTAAGGGTGGGCTGACTTGTGCGGATGGGGCTATTGCGAGAGTCCCGGTGGGGGGTGAGTGGATGGCGAAGGTACTCGAGACGGGCGAGGAGGGCTTCTGGGTCTATGGTCCGTGATGCATGTTTGTGTCTACCTTCTTATTAGACAGTCTGTCGCACTGTGTTCTTAGTACACACGCTAACTCTGGCCAACTCCGCTCGCTGCGCTCCCTGCGCTCGCTGCGTCGTCCGTCGGCTGGGCTAAGACTGCATTAACTAATTTCCCTATACACACGGAGCTTTCGCCCCTATGGCTGGAATGAAGACTGTATACAAGCTAGGAAAGGAATAGGTTTGGGGTTCTGGGTTTGGGTGGTAGTCATGGGGGGGACAAGTTTTATGAGCATTTTTGTTTAACGGGAGAAAGAAAGAGAGAAGAGAGAGAGGAAAGGAGAAAGACACTATGAATGAAACCCTAAGAGTTGGAGATATGACGGGACCGAGTAGGACGGTGAGGCGTGATGCGTTTGCGCGCGGCGTGCGGCGAACGGCGGGATGCGTTGCGGGGCAGCGTGCGACATGCGGACAATGCAAGAATGGGAAGAAAAGCGGAGGGAAAGAACAATGGTCTCTATGTTCATGCGGGTGACCGTGAGCAGAAATGTGTCGTTGAGATTGGGGACATGGGAGGTGGAGGAAAAAGTCTAGGTGTTCGTGCGGTGTGCGGGGGTATCGTTTTTCTCTTTTCCGAGCCTAGTTCTTCCTAGCACTCTTGATCATCGTGGACAGACTCGAGAGCTTGGCGGCGTACTTGAAGAACTCGTGTCGTAATAACTGCTCCGCAGTCGGTCGCTTCTCCGCGTCCACCGTCAGGCACGCCTGCAGGTAATCGCGGAACACGCTCGAGAGCTTGTCCCAGTCCTTGATCTTCGGAGTTCCATTCGTCGCGATCAGGTACAGAGCGCGCAGGGGGTTCTCGTTAAGATAGGGCGGCTCGCCCTCGAGCATCTCAATCGCCATAATGCCGAGCGACCAAATGTCAACCTTTGGTCCGTATTCCTTGCGCGTGACCACCTCGGGCGCCATCCAGTACGGCGTGCCGACCATGGTCGTGCGCTTCGTCGAGAGCGGGTCCGCGATTCGCGCGCAGAAACCGAAATCGGTCAGCTTGACGTCGCCGTTCAGAGACAGCAGAATGTTGTCCGACTTGATGTCACGGTGGATGACACCCTTCGAGTGCAGGTGGCGCAGTCCCTCGCACGTTTCGCGGGACACAGCTGCTATCTGCGCCTCGCTCATGCAGTGCGCAGTGACAACATCCGTGAGTGATCCTCCCTCCATGTACTCCATCACGACCCAGAGGTCTCCCTTCCAGAGGTACGAGTCCTTAAAGTTGACAATGTTCGGGTGACGGCTCTCACGCATGACCAGGATCTCGTTGATAATGAGGTCCTGCTTCGGCTGCTTCTCCAGGTTCATCTGCTTGATGGCGACAGGCGTGTTATTCCGGTCATACGCGGTGTAGACGCCTCCAGACGCACCCTGGCCAATCTTGACGAGACTGCGGTAAATCTGGTTCGGGTCGCCAGGGGAACAGATCATCTGCAGCTGGCGGACGACCTCCTCGTTCTCCTTGGCCTTGTCGCGACGGCGCGTGGTGCCCTGCTCACGTCCCTTCGTCTGTGATCGAGATACACCAGGGGCGGATTGTGACGGCACAGTGGGCGCATCGCGCTCGCGCTCACGTTCCCGGTCACGGCGCTTGCCCGACTGAGACAGCGACTTGTGTAACGGGGGAGACGCACCCTTACTCGGGGGAGCACGCGAGGACAGCGACCGGTCGATCGTCTTGGGCTTGGCTTGCGGAGTAGAACTTCCGCTGCCAGGAACGCGCTGCGAGTGCGAGCGCTCGATCTGTGGAGGTGCCTGCGGCGTGGGCTGGGCCACGTCCATGGCTGCTCTGGGCGGCTTGGAAGGCGCCGGGCGATCAGACTGTAAACGAGACGCCGACGAAGAAGATTGTTGCGGCACCGGGGGCGGTGCGGGGGCTGCTCGCGGGTTGTTGTATCCGTACGCCGAGCCATCGTTCGAGTTTTCGCGCGACATGTCCGCCGAGTTGGGCTGTGGTGACGGTGTCGTGCCGGACGAGGAAAACTGGTGCGCGGGGCCCGCATTGCGCATCTTGCTCCAGACGTCGTCATCTGGGCTTTCCGAGTCGAGGTTTCGGAAGTAGTCCACGACAGCGAGAACTTGTTCCCGGTTCTGCTCCTGCTCAGCACGAGTGATTCCATTCTCGTCCAGAATCTGCTGCCACTCGGCAGGCATGCCCGTGTCTGCGGAGGCCGTCAGTCACCGGTTTGTGCAAGCAGAAAAAAAGCTGCGTACTCACACTGTCCCGTGTTGTAGTCGAAACCGACGTGTGTCAGGTGAATTGGGTCATATGGCGTGGAAATGATGGGCTTCTTCGCGTCGTTCGAATTGAGTAGGTCTGTTTGTTGTCAGTGTATTGTGTACACGGCTTCGCACTCACCACTTAGGACACCGAACATGCTCTTCTTATCCTTTGAGCTTCCCTTCGTTCCGCTTCTAGCGCGCACCGTCGGGGGTCCATTCGGCAGCTCCTTGTCCGTTTGCACAGGAATCGTAGGGCCGAGGTTCATCTTGGACTCGAGGCTCTGTTCTAACGGTGTGGGGGTGGTGACAAATGGTTGGTTGCTGCTGTTGCCCGACGTGGGCGTGGAAGGAGATGGGATCGCGGGTACAGGTGGGATGGAGAGCTGAGGGAGGGGAGCGACCGACATCCCGTTGGAGTAAGAAGCACCGGGGTGCTCTCCTGCAGGAAGGGTACCAGAGCGCACGGGGCGCGGGGGCTGGGACATCGAAGAGCCTACTCCTCCAGGGCCCATTGTGTAGGAATGGCGGTTCACGCTGGGCGATCCCGCGGCACCGGCACCAGTTGTAGAGTACGCGTGGTGCAGGGGCGGCCTTGACGGTGTCGAGGTGGTCGATGCAAAGGTACCGTTCGTGTTGCCGTTGTAATGCGTTTGTTGAGCCATACTGTACGGATCAGACTTTCTGGATGACTTTGACGTGGAGGAAACGGTGGATGAGTGACCAGCGGCACCAAAGTTGCTGGAAGGCTGGTAGCCAGAATCCGAGCTGCGGAACGAGTCTTGACGATACGAGTCCTGGCGACTGTACGACGAGGGTGGATTCGCGAGCGCGGCGCTAGGTCGGGACGACTGCTGCTGCTGCTGCTGGGACTGGGATGGCTGCTGCTGCTGGGGGTACTGGTGGGATGACGAGCCTGAGAGCGAGAGGCCGAGCGAGAGGTCAGAGCCGGCGGGCGGGCCGGTCGAGTTCCGCGACGTGTAGGCGTTGCTGATGGGGAGGTCTGGGCTCGAGTTCATCGGCGTTGCGCCAACATCTGATCCCTAGTCAGTGCCTGTGCTTGGAAGAGGAGAGGAGATGGTGGTGGTAAGGTGGTGGTGGTGGTGGTGCTGGTTGTCCCGAGGTCCGAGCGGGGAGAGGTAGTGGTGATGGAGAGGGAAACTTACATTCGGCTTGCGGATGGCGGATTGCCCCTATACGCTTTGGGCTTGTATGGGACATGGTGAGGGAAGGGGTGAAATAAGGGTGGTCAAGTCACGAAGGAAGGCGTGTGTGACTAGGACTGGGAGTGTGCGTGTCGGGGGCGGGGTCGTCGAGACTGGGAGCGCGACTGGGCAGGGGATGACAACGCGGAGGGAGTTGGTGGGTGGGGGTTGTGTGCAGGAGTGCGTGCAGGAGTGTGCAGGTACGGTGAGGAGGGGGCAGGGGACAGCCGGGGATGCCGGGGTCGGTCGGGTTCAGGAGGATGGTAAAACGTGGTCGTGTCAGAGGTTGGAGGGAGGGGATGCTCAGTCGTTGGTGGGTGGATGGGTGGGTGTACGGTGGATGTTTGAGGGAGTGAGGGAGGGAAGAGAGGAAAGGGTGCGGATCAATGTGCGTGAGCAGAGGGAGAGGGGAGAGGGATGAGGGAGTGGAAAAGGGACGGGGCCAGGAAGCAAGGAAGGAGACTGAGGGTGACGACAAACGCGCGTGCTGGAATCGCGCAGGGTCGAGGGTCACGAGCAGACGCGTCTGTGCGGGCGGGGAGCCTTGAAGAGCCTACTGCTGTCCAACAAGTGCAAAGATGATACCGAGGGGTCGGGGCGCGCGGAGACTACACAAAAGAGTGCGTAGTGCGTCGGCGTGTTGCTTGTGTGTCTTGCTTGTCCTTCGCTTGCCGTTTGACCTAGCGAGGTACGTGTGATGCGGCGTCGACGAATCGCTGTCGATTTTTGTCGTCCGCGGAAAAGGGTAGGAAGGGTTCGGCGGCGCCTTAAGTTGTGTTGCGACTGAATCAACACAACAATCGCAGATCGCAACGAAAAAAACACACAACAGATAGAGAGGGTCGTCTGTCGATATGCTTGCGATGATTTGGCTCGAACACGTTACACTAGGACTACTACTCTGAAGCAAATCGTAACCGTATACCCGAGCGTAGTGTCTAGGTCTAAGGTCCGAGGTCTAGGTTGCGGCCGGGTTGAGCAGATAACGTCGACGGGGAGGGTCGGGCCAGGTGCGGGCGGCAGAGTCTACTGTCGGTGCACAGTATTCGGTGGGGTCGAGAAAGGATACGCGTCGACGGCGATGGACACGCGCAGGTCGGGGGAGGTGGTGGGCGGGGGATGCGCGGTGGGTGGGGGTTAGGTCGGGGGTGGATGGTGATGTATGTCGAGATGTTGGATGGTGAAAGCGTTGTGCTTGGTGCTGGCTGGGCTGGGTGGAAGCGTTGCGGCTTTGGTGTTGAGCAGTGGGTGGGTGCACTGGCGGCCTGGCGGATGGACGTGGTTGGGTGAGGAAGGGCCCTGTCTCCTGTCGACGGGTGGGTGGGTGGTGTGTCTGGGTCGGGTCGCAGGCCAGGATCCAGCCAGGAGATGGACGGCGGTTGAGCTTTGAGCTTGGGACAATTCGTGCACGCCGTGGGTGAGTCAATCACTCAGCAATCGCATGTAGCACCTCGACGCTAGCAACGCATGGCACATAGCACATAGCATCCTCGCTCTTGCCTCCTCGGACCTCTGCTCCTTATCCTTGCATCCTTTGGCCGACGTTGTGCGCACGCTCGCCCGGATATCAGAAGGAAGCTTCAGCGTGTCGTGCGGTACAGTGAGCGCGCTGCTCTGGCATCTCGTCTGGTCATACGGACAGGCTACATGCATGCTGGTTGGTTCAAAGCGTCGTCGGCTCATGCTTGTGCAAGCAGCCAGGTTCGATACTGCGTCCCGCTGACCGCTGGCCGACAGTGCGGCAGTGCGGGTCGACTCTCCTGGTAGAGCACCGGGCCCGGCCCGGCCAAGCAGGGATGACAAGGGATGGGCAGGGATGAGCAAGGGTTGCAGTCGCACTAAACCGCTGGACGATCGAACCAACCGGACCGCCGAACCGCGCGGACTCTTCAGCCAGTGAGGGACAGCGAGGGACAGCGAGGGACAGCGAGGGCCATGCTCCTGAGGTTCCTGCATTTGCGTACCAAGTCCGCGTGCAGATTCAGGTTGTTTGTCAGGTGCACTCAGGTTTCGTCAGGTGCTTCAGGTGCTCTGTTCAGGTTGCGCTCAAAGCTACGCCAGCCAGCCACGATGGTACGGCGGTACGCTGACCAGGCATAACTCAGCCAGACCAACGCCCGACGGCAACCGGTAAACGACACACGATACACACGAGCACACGAGAGGAGTGTCAGACGAGTACGACAGGAAACCCAGAACACGCCGAATGCAGCACATCCTTTAGCCGTTTGCGTGCTCTGCCGCATCAGGCGTTCGGCGTGCGGCGTGCGGCGTTCTTCCAAGTTCTGACCAGTCACAGTCCGCTGACGGCAGCGGCGGTGGAAGGTCGAGGCGTCGGCTTTCCTGCAATGTTCAAGCGGCGCCGCGCCGCAACGCCGGGCGGCACGGCGACAGGCCGCGCCAGGGAAGACCAGACTGCGCCGGAGCGCCCCGCCCCGGCCACCATCCTGTGTCCAGATCCAGGCCCAGCCGTCCTCGAATCATGCGCGATCATGCGACAACTTGTTCATTTTCACAGCTCATTTGCATAGTCAGTTGGCGCATATGGGTTATGACTTATCCTGCTCCGGATGCTCCGAGAGACAGGACGGTTAGGATTGTTTGTGGCGCTGGCGCCGCAGCCCCTGCCTGCCTGACGGCCTCTTGGTCCGGAGTCAAACATATATCCGTGGCCGCATGGCCGGGCTGGGCTTGCGCCGGTGGCAACCCGCAGTCGATGTCGGGCAGCCAGCGCATCCAGGCGGCCGGGTGGGCAATCTTGCCATCGTTCTATCTGTGGCAGACCGGCCGAGATGAGGGGGCGTCGGGCGTCGCCAAGCCGACGGGCGATGCGAGGATGCGAGGAACGTCGGGGGCATGCAGGCATGCATGTGCGAGAGATGCTTGCGTTACGGCCCCGCCCATCGCCTCGGAAGTGGTAAGCTTGATTGCGACAGAGTTACCAGAAAAACGACGTTCCCAACCTCAAACATGGCCAGCTGGCTCGGATACTCGATGGCATAAATAGCAGTCCTGCAGACCTGGGCGTGTTGACTGCGCCTTGTGCCTCGTTCCCAGGATGAAGTGAACGCCTTTCCGCATTGAATGGCCCCGCCAAGCCCAAAGACTGTCAGACTGCCGGAAGCCGGTGCGCTGCCCGGCCTGCCCGTCCTGCCCGGCTTGCTTCAGGTCCGCAATTGGAACAACTTACGGCCGAGCCCGAGATCCAGCACGTCGGACGACCCAAACCTGCTGAAGCGACCTGCGCGGCCAGTGGTCATGAAATGACTGAATGCAGCTGCCGCATGCCACACCCAAACGTACCAGACACGCCAGATAGCGGCAGAGAGCACAGAGCCGCACACGCGAGACAGAAGGGCCTCTGTCTGAGGTAGGGTTAGGCACTATTCTTGCATCTGGCCACGCTCATAGCTACTGTGAATGTTACGGCTTGGACTGCTTGGAGATAAGCTTAGTGTGTCATGCTCATATACAGTGCGTGAGACTGAGGCATGTGCTGCGCATCTGGACGCCAAATCGCGACGGCCGTTGTCGCTCACACCGGTGTGTCGCATGCTTTTAGACTGTCTCAAGTGTTGAAGCTTGGCTGATGACTGACCGCAACTGCCAGTCGCTGTCGCTGGCTAGGAGGTTAGCTCTGCAGGTCGAAACATGGGCTCCACCCTTCCCCTGGTGTCCCTGCTGACCCTCACCACCGTCCCTGTGTCTGCGATTCCGATTGCTGTTTTCGGCAACTCGACTTTTTTCTTTACATCGACCCTGTCCTCGTCCGAATTTACGGCGGGGGCTCTATAAGTTTCGTCGACTGATCTGGTGATGCATCTGCCCCCGCTTCATTTTATTCGTGTCAAATATTGAAGTAGATCGAGCAGAACGCCACGCTTTTCATTTTGCACGTGATCGCAGGCGAAAGCCGGCGGCCTCCACTCTTCTGGGTCAGCGTGCATGCGGCTCTGAGGACCTGAGTGGCCACCGTAGAGCCAAGCGCGTGGGTCGTCATTCGCTGGTCGGTGACGCACCAGGAACCTTGGAATCCAGGCTGAGCTCACCTCGCATGACCTTCGTCTTGAAAGCTTCTCCACACTCACTCTACCGTTGTCCACAGGAGTGTCCGCCCCTCCCTTCCATCCCAAAATCTGCCAAGAGACTGAACGCACGTCTGACCTGTTGTCCGTCTTGTTCTGCGCAGATCCGATCCTTCTCCCACCCTCTTTAAGCTTCCTGCACGATCAGCCGTCGACACCCGTCCGGCACATCCGCTCGAAGTCCCGCCCTCCCGTCGAAGCAGACTAGAAGCACCTCCAGCGCTTTCGGTGTCTGTCTAACCTGCCTGCCTGCCTGGATACTCGATTGCACACTCTCTTAACGAATGCCTTTGACGGCAGAGGTGTGCACTCTGGCAGACAGTCAGACGACAACACCTGTACAACGTGAGTTACTCAGCAGCTGCACACCGCGGTCCGAACAGAACGCCGAGCCCGATCGCTTTCTCAGTCGCATTCCGAGGAAGTCCAACATCGTCTGTTGTTGTCCCTCGATCGGCTTGTTAGGCTTGGCTTTGTCTGTGTGCAGCCCTGTCTCGTGCCCCGAGCATGCCGAGCACGAGCTCCTGTGGCATCAGGCAGCGCCTTGTTATGGCGCTGCTCCATCGTCGATCGCCTCCCTCCCCTTATATGCCTTCGCCAGAACACGTCGTACTTACACTGTTATGCAGCTCTGCCGCGCTCCTACAAACCAACCACTCGGCCATTTTACGGCCACGCTTCGACCGTCGAGTCTGGGTTCCAGGACGACGACCTCGACGAGGACGACGACCTAGAATACGAGGAAGAAGAGTACATTGAGATCGTCGACGAGGCAGACTTCGAGTTTGGTAAGTAGCCTCGGACAAGCAGACAGACAGAGCGAGAACGGGACGACCGGTGTATACCGGCACGGGTGGCGCCGCTTTAAGCTACCGATCACCCAGATAACTAGATTGCGGCCAGCTTAACTTAGCGTGCCCGATGGCCATCGGCCATGCGCCGCTTCGTCATCTCGTCACGAGTCCAACACCATGACGACGCGGATGTGTCTTGGTGTCTTGACGTCTCTTAAGACGCAACACTGTTCCACGACTGCTGCTGCTTAAACTATCCTGCAACCATGCCTCGTGCCCGCCGCAAGGATGCTGACGCCCTCGCGTTCCAACGTATCGCCCGCTTCTTACTCAACGCCGCTCAATCCAAACCCCGATTCTCGAACACTACAGACGACGAGCCGTACTACGAGGACCCAGGCATCATGTGGTCGTCGAACCCCGACAATGCCCTCGCTGGGCCGTACACGACGCCAGACGGCAAGACTGTGCAAAGCGACGTGAGTCTTCCCACACATGTCTGTGCGGCAAATGATGCTCGCGGAACACACACTGACATGCCCCTCTTCTCACATGTGACGTCGATGTCAACATCTGCCTTCCTTTCACCACGTCGACGTTGGACACCTTTTCTCAACTATGCTCTCACGCCGCCGCAAACCTCCTGGTCGCTCCTCGCGCGCTTCCCTCGCCATGTTCGACAACGCCTCGGCACTCATCCCTGTCGCCAATGCCCTTCCTCGAACGCCGGACTACATTCCTTCTGATGTTCCGCCTGAACAGCCCAACGATGAGCGCCTGTCGAACCTCGGCATCCCCCTTGCCCTCCCGTACAAGGTCGAGACGCTCGCAGAGATGGACGCTCGGCTGGAGCTCATCGTCTGCCGCTTGACGGAGTGCACCAAGGCGAAGGACTGGATCGTCGGATTCAGGTGGTGGGCCCAGGAGCTCGCAGTGTGAGTCTGATGGCCGATCGCTGGCTGACGTATCAGGTGGCAGAGCATGGGCTACCCCATGAAGCGTGATCTCAAGATCCGCCTCATCTTCCTTTATTACGAGATCCTGTGTAAGTTGCACTTCGCGCATCGATAGCGGTGACTAATAACAGTCGTCCCTGGGCTGCGTTCTGGATTTGTTGAGGGACGAGCAAACGAACTCATCAACTGGCTCAAGTAAGTTTAGATCGTCAATTCCGTCACTGACAGCCAGCGACCGCAGTCTGACCGTGAACGACCTCCGAATCCCGTGGCGACCGCTGTACGACGCGCTGTACAACGAGCTGTTCCCGCACCCGAACAAGCTCGCTCGTCACTCCGTCAACCTTGCGCCCGTCTACCTCAATGTTGCCGAAGCTGCGCAGCGACTGTTCCACCCCGCCGAGGCGGAGGACATGATGGAGACGATTATGCCGCAGTTCGCCCCGCACATGGATTCGATTCTCGCGACGCAGCTGTTCCTCGTGCACTTCCTCCCGACCGCTTCGTGCGACAAGTGGCTGCCCGTCCTGTTCCGCTTGTGGTACGGCCTGAACAGTGGACTGTGGGACGACCAGGCGTCGGACATCATCGGTCAGCTGGCCATGGTCCACATCGAGACGCACCGATCTGACCCTGTCCTGAATGCGCGCATTCCCCGCGGCAGGACGAACACGCCTGAGGAGCAGGCGCGCAACCCCAGTCTGAAGAAGGCGGAGAGGAACCACCGCGCCCGTATTCTCGACGCCCAGAATGACGTCGTGGACGACGCGGATGGCCTGACGTACTGGGTCGACCCCGAGAAGCTGCCGGCAGATGAAGAGGAGGGAGACCCGAACTATGCGCGCCTGCGTCGCGACGTCGGAATCTTCACGGACGAGCAGTTCGCTTTCATCATGTCCAAGTGCTTAAGGTCTCTCAACGTTCCGGTCGGTGGCTCCATGGCGTCCCAGAACAGCATGTCGATCACGCAGGCGGACACCCGTGTTTCCAAGAAGATCTTGGACGCGAAGAAACCTATCGATCGCACCCAGAGTCTGGCTGAGGTCATCATTTACAGCATGTCCGAGGACGCGCCTGTAGCCCCCTTCGGCACGACTGGTGCGCCCACTCGTGCTGCCACCCCGGCGTTCACTCCCCACCACCCTGCCAGCGTTGACCCGATCACCCGCGTGCGCAACGGTGACGTGGCAATGTCTCGATCAGACAGCACGGATTCGCTCAAGGCTGCGGGAGAGAGCATCGAGCGCAGCAAGAAGTACCTTGCCGGCTCCAAGGCTCTGGATCACCTGTCACGCCTGATCACCAGCTGCGAGACCTTCTTCCACCCGTCAAACGCCGGCCCCTGGTCGTCCTTCCTGACCGTCTTCCTGTCGCACCTCACGAGCAACTTTGTGCAGCGATGGAAGATGGAGGAGGAGCCAAACTGCAGGGTGCCTGTTGAGTGGCGTCTGACCCCCGAGATTAAGCGGTCCTTCGTCCTGACGCTGCGACCCGTTGCCCTCACCGCCATGTTCAACAAGGACATGGAGTCTGCGCAGCCTGCCATCTCGACACTGAAGAGACTTGCTCTGCTTGAGCCAGACCTGATCATGCCCGCTATAATGGAGCGTGCGATCCCCTCGCTGCAAGGTCTCGAGGAGACGCAGCGAACAGCGTCGGTCACCTTTGCGCTCGCCGCAGTCGCCCAGCCCCTTGCTGGTCGTTCCGTCTGGCGCTTCGGAGGCATGTACGTTGCAGACATTCTCAACCTGCTTCTCCCCGGTATCGACCTGAACGACCCGACTAAGACCGGTCTGTCTTGTATGGCGATCTGCAACATGGTCGACCAGATCCGGATCGCCGACATTTCCGACAACGAAGCGACCCCCAACGGTGACGCGGGCCGCACTATCCGCCGCGTCACTCGCGCTAAGGTCGACGATGACCCGAACGACCCCGTCGAGGAGTTTGAGGAGATGACCGAGGACGAGATTGAAGGTCGTCTCCGTATCTCGACTGGTGCTTTCCAGGACTGGGTTCACGAGTTCCTTGGACGTGTGCTCCTGCTCTTCGCCAACCTGCCCGAGGAAGGCGGCAAGACCGGACGCGCAGGTGGCAGGACTGAGATCCTGACGCTGCAGAGTGTCCTCCACACTTGTGGTGCCATCTTCGGAGCGCTCGACGACAAGCTCTTCGATGCTGCGCTCGACCAGGTTGCCGAGTACGCTACCACCACGACCAAGAGCAACGCTGTCGACGCCGTCGGCGAGCTCGTGAAGAACCTGACGGCTGTCAATGCCACCAAGACCTTTGAGAAGTTCTTCCCGATCTGCAAGCAGCGCATCACGTCTGAGCTGCGCGCCGGTGCCTCGTCGACCCGAACAACGACGACTTCGATTCCCCGCCCGTCAGACGCACCGCTGCACTGGTGGATGTCGATCCTCTACGGCCTCCTGGTTCCCGGTCGCTTGAACCTCCCCACACACCGCAAGGAGTACATGGAGCTGCTCCGCACCATGCTGCAGCACACCTACTCTGAGCGTGGATGGGCTTGGGCGGGTAACATCGTCGAGAAGACGCTGAGCTGCCTGACCGCGCTCTATCTCAAGGAGATGAAGTTCCTGAACGCTACCGACAACGCGAGCGATGACTTCAAGCAGCACCACACCATGTGGTGGGGCAAGCTCTACCGTGCGACCGAGGCTAAGCCTCAGTGGAGGCAGCCTACGGACGAGGACGTGGACATGGCCTTGGAGGTCGTCGGCCTCGCCGACGAGGCTGTCACGACCATCGAGGGACTGCTTGAGAAGACGGACCGCGACTTCGTTTGGAAGAACGACTTCTGTCGTGCCATGAACGTTGTCGACGAGGTCATGCTCGGCTCCTACTCCCTCATCGGCGAGTTCGACCAGCACAAGACTGGCGGTCATTACGCCAAGGCCTACACCCCGGGACTGCTCGAGTCGCACATCCACTACAAGGCTGGCTTCCTCCTGACGGACCCGAAGGACCCTCGCTACCAGCGAGTCATGCACTTCCGCGACCGCACCGCTCACATGCTTCACAAGGCGTCTGCCATGATGCGCACCGCCGGTGACGACAACTCGGTTGACAGTGTCAAGCTGCTCGTGGCCACCATTGGCTCGTACCTCTTTTCGTACGGCATGCGTCACAAGAAGTTCCAGAGTGCTACTAGCGCTTACGAAAACCTCCAGGCCAGCAAGCGCTTGTACGAGGGACAGCGCAAGGCGCACCGCTCGGTCCACCTCGGCGCTATTCAGGTGCACCACAGCAACCGTCTTATGTACGCGAGCTACAGCCGTCCTCGCTCCGCTCAGGACGATGAGTTGATAAAGGATCTTCTCGAGTTTGGTCTGTCGCCCTTCTTGCGTGTGCGCCGACGAGCTCAGTCTCTTCTGTCGTCGGTCAACTCGACGTACCTCGAGTCCACGGTTCTCTTCCCCGATGTGCTCCTCGACGCGCTGAAGCCTGGCACCGACCCTGACCGCATGAAGGGAGCGCTCTACATCGTCAGGAGCTGCATGCTTCACTACACCCGCTTGGTTCGCGACTGGGAGGGTATGTCGAAGGTTGTGGAGGCTCTTCTTGGAGCTCACCACGAGACCAAGACGTCTATCCAGACCTTGGTCAACAAGACCCTCGACGACCTCACCCGCCTCGCCCATGAGTGCCAGTCCTTCCGCATGATTTACCGCGTGGAGGGCGCTGAGAAGGCGGCGGACGAGGTGGCCAAGGAGCTCACGCTGTACAAGCCGGACGAGGCGTTTGTTGTCCAGATCGAGCAGGGTGACGAGGAGCGTCTCGCGGCCCGCGACAAGGAGTATGAGGCCACCGTCGACCTCATCTTAAGCAAGGCCCAAGACCCTACTCTCAGCTGGCGATACCAACTCGCGGCCGTCCGCCTGCTGTACGTCATCGTCCGTCGCGACCGTCCCACCGACCCGCGCTTGATCGAGTACTTCCTGTCTATCTGCCAGAGTACCCATCCGCGTCTCCGTGACTACGGGCAGTGCGGTTTGACCCGTCTGATGTTCGACGCCATGCAGCGCTCGTACACCAAGGGGTCACCCGAGAGGCTCTTCCTGCAAGAACCTCTCGACCCCCTCGTCCGAAAGATCGACATCAGCAAGGAGGGACCGGACTTCACGGAGCGCTACCTCAAGATGTTCCGCGAGGAGCCCTCGGATGAGTCTATGCTTCAGGACCGTGTCGACACGGGATGGCTCGTCTGGGGCAAGGAGATGGAGGTCGCCCGCTTCGCCAAGTGGGACGAGCAGATCTTCGAGCTCGAGGAGGGCTGCAAGCCCGCGATGCAGCTGCTCTTCGATGCCTGCGCCAACGACGAATGGTGGCAGAAGCTCTCTGGCCACTTCTCCCAGGAGGAGTCGCGCAACTACCCCTCGGCGTCCCACATTGACCTCATCCTCGCGCTCTGCCAGATCATTGGCGTGTCCATCCTCGACAAAATCAAGCCCGTCGTCCAGAAGCTCATGGCCGACATTGAGGAGAAGGGTGTCTACGACCGCCACCAGACCCGTGCTCTTATGGAGTTCATCGCCGGTCTCTTGCGCGGTCACGTTGAGTGGCCCGGAAAGGATCGCCAGGCGTTCTGGGACTGGTTCACGCCGCTGCTCCCGGAGATCTTCCGCAACATCCGTCAGGATGCTCTGCGCTGCTGGGAGATCACCATGGACTACGTTCTTCACCAGCAGGACCCGCGTCGCCACAAACCTCTCGTTGACTTTATGCTCAACACGGCCCTTACCACGGACTGGGAGGGCGGTTCCGCGTACGACCTGACGCGCCGCGTGCAGCTATCGCGCATCCTCGTGCGCTGTCTGAAGTGGCGCTTCACGGACTGGGCTCCCGAGTTCGAGAAGCTCTACTTCAGCGTGTTCAATTGCACGTACGCCGATGTCCGCACGCATCTCGGCAGCATCATGAACGGTCTCGACCAGCTGCACTGGAACGCTTCGTACCCCAACGTGCCCGCGCTCATTGAGGCTGTCCGCAACGATCCCAAGTGCGAGACTGACATCATGGGTATCCTGCCGCCGCGCCGACTCCAGGCGCAGGTCGATGAGACGATGGCCAACATTGAGAAGTTCCGCGCCGACCGTCCCAGCGGCCCGAAGGCGGCCATGAGCGACCACGACACTACAGCCACGACGCTCATCCACTGGCTCGCGACCGAACTCGTCGACGTGCACGCTGTCGGAACGATGCCGTACATTGTCCCGATCCTGCCCAAGATCTTCGAGTTCCGCGAGATGAACGACAACACGACGATGCAGCAGAACGCGGGTCGTCTCCTCGCAATGGTCACGTCGATCACGCCGGCGTTCCAGCTCGTCGAGCCGCTCATGGAGCAGCTCATCTCCATTCTGCATAACTCTGAGGTAAGCTACAAAACGCTGATAGGTAGCTAACAACAGTCCTGGCGCACGAAGATCCACTGCATGCCGGTGCTGAGTCTGACGTACTTCCGCAACATGTCGCTCCTGTCGGAGCCGCTGAAGGCAAAGTGCCTCGATGTCATTTCGGCGTGCCTCAAGGACGAGAACCAGGAGGTCCGCGAGATGGCGTCGGTCACGCTCAGTGGTTTCCTGCGCTGCTCGCAGCGCTCCATGGTGCTCGTACTCAAGGACCGCTTCGTGCGCGACATGCAGCGCATCAAGCTCCCGCGCCGTACCCTGTCGCCCGGCGTCATTAACCCGAAGTACCAGTCGACGCTCTTCGAGCTGCACGCCGCGGTTCTCGGGGCCGTTGCTATGTGAGTTTTGTATTCCGTCCACCAAACTGACCTTCAGCGTCGAGGCGTTCCCCTACACCGTCCCGAAGTTCATCCCCTCGCTGCTGGCGGACACGCTCGCGCCGCGCGTCAGCGAGCCGATGCCGATCAGCGCTACAATTCGCTCGTGCATCGCGTCCTTCAAGCGCACGCACGAGAAGTACCAGGAGCGCATGACCGAGGACCAGATCGCGAGCATGAACTATGCCCAGGCCGGCAACAGCTATTGTAAGCTAGTTTGACACGGAATATAGCTGACCATCAGACGCATAAGCCACCCACTTCTAAACCACCTCATAATTTACATTTCTCACAGCCATCAAAGTCAAGTCCAGCAAGTCATTTCATCGTCACGACGTCTGTTTGAACATCCATGCAGTGTGCAAGAGCCAGTAGAAGCAGAATCAGAATGTATACAGTTAAGAATCGTTTCCAGATGCCGCGAGACACAGATCAGTGGTGGTGCCTCAAAGCCGTCATGATCGGCGGCGACGGAAGCAAATCGTTGGTCGGCGGCGACTGTGCTGCTCGACCAGATATCTCCAGCGACGACAATCTCGTTTCTTCTTCTCCAAAACAACCCAAAAGTCGAATATGTCGACCCTCACTATTCCCTACGTCGCTCAGCCTGACATGGCCCTCCCGGCCCTCGCCCTTCTTCAGGGTGCCGAGGTCGTCTGGGACGTCATCTCGGGTGACGCCGGCCAGCCCGACCTTGACGGTGTCAAGGGTGCTGAGGCTGTCCGCGCCAAGCTCAACGAGAAGACCCCCGCTGGTCCCTCGCTTCCCCAGCTCCCCAGCGAGTTCACTCCCAAGACTCCCTTCCCCGAGATCGCTGCCATCCTCGACGCCCTTGACGACTACCTTGCCTACAGGTGAGATCCCCTGTCGATGTGTGTTAGCTGACGTCAGGACCTACTTCTCCGGCTCGCAGTTCGGCCACAACGATGCCCTTCTGTGGGGTACCATCCGTTCGATCTCGGCTGCTGCCGGTACCATGCGCAAGCCTGGTCGCCCCCACCTCCTCCGTTGGTACAACCAGGTCGAGTCGCTTCCTATCCTGAAGAAGCTCCTCGAGTCGTTCACCAAGGCCCGCTCGGACGCCGACAAGGCCAGGAAGAACAAGCGTACCGAGCACATTGAGGCTGAGCTCCTCAACGCTGTTCCCGGCAAGGTTGTTGTTCGTTTCGCCCCCGAGCCCTCTGGATACCTCCACATCGGTCACCTGAAGGCTGCCATCCTCAACCGCTTCTTCGCCGACAAGTACAAGGGCAAGTACATCCTCCGCTTCGACGACACCAACCCCACCAAGGAGGAGGGCGAGTTCGAGGACGCTATCAAGGAGGACCTCGCCATGATCGAGGTCGACTTCGACAAGGTTGTCCACACCTCGGACCACTTCGACAAGATCGCCGAGTTCACCGAGAAGCTCATCAAGCAGGGTGACGCCTTCATGGACGACACTGACGCCGAGCTCGTCAAGGAGCAGCGCCGTGCTCTCATCCCCTCCAAGAACCGTGACGCCTCCATCGAGGACAACCTCAAGCGTTTCCGCGAGATGTGCGAGGGCACCCCCGAGGGCCAGAAGTGGTCGCTTCGTGCCAAGATCGACTACACCCACAAGAACGGTACCATGCGTGACCCCGTCATCTACCGTTACGTCGGTGGCAGCCACCACATCACTGGCGAGAAGTACAAGGCCTACCCCATGTACGACCTTGCCTGCCCGCTCATTGACCACATTGACGGCGTCACCCACGCCCTCCGTGCCAACGAGTACGCTGCCCGTCACGAGCAGTACGCCTGGTTCCTCCAGAAGCTCGGCCTGCCCAACATTGAGATCTTCGACTTCTCGCGTATCGACTTTGTCTACACTGTCCTGTCGAAGCGTAAGCTCAAGTACCTCGTTGACCAGGGTGTTGTTTCCGGCTGGGGCGACCCCCGTTTCCCCACTGTCCGTGGTATCCGCTCGCGTGGTATGACCGTCAAGGGTCTCAAGGACTACATTGTCGGCCAGGGCGCCTCGCAGCAGATGCTCCAGCTCGAGTGGGACGGTATCTGGAACGTCAACAAGCGTGTCATTGACCCCATCGCTCCCCGCTACTGGGCCATTGCCGAGGAGAAGATGGTCCCTGTCGAGGTCATCGGCGGCCCCGCCAAGGAGGAGGTCGTCAAGAAGCCCCTGCACAAGAAGGACCCCAAGATTGGTGAGAAGGACCTCGTTCTCTCGAGCCACCTGATCATGGAGCAGGCCGACGCCAAGTCGTTCGGCGACAACGAGGAGATCACCGCCATGGACTGGGGCAACGTCATCGTCACCGAGAAGAAGGTCGACGCTGCCGGCGACGTTGAGTCGCTCAAGGTCAAGCTCCACCTCGAGGGCGACTTCAAGAAGACCTCGAAGAAGGTCACCTGGCTCTCGGCTTCGACCAAGGAGCACCCGCTCGTCCCCGTCGTTCTGATCGAGTACGACTACCTGATCACGAAGAAGAAGCTCGAGGAGGACGACAATCTGCCTGACGTCATCAACCCCAAGACCGAGTACCGCGTCAACGCGCTCGCGTCGGCCGAGGTTGCCAACCTCAAGAAGTGGGACATTATCCAGTTCGAGCGCAAGGGCTTCTACATCTACCAGGGCGAGAAGGACGCCGAGGGCCGCATGCAGTTCGGCTACATCCCCGACGGACGCGCCGAGTCCATTGCCCTCAAGGCCAAGCCCGCCGCCGTCTCCACCGCGCCCAAGGACAAGTCCGCCACCAAGGGATCCTGGGGCAAGCCCGGCACCAAGAAGGCTGCCCCCGCCCCTGCCGCCGATGGCTCGAAGACTGTCCTCTCCGACGCCACGTCGGGGTTTGAGATCCCCATCAAGACCAACATGTTCCAGTCGGACCGCATCTACGGCAACGACGGCGTCCACCCCGAGCCCAAGGTCAACATGTTCAAGAGCACCCCTATCTACGACCAGTAAGCGGAGCGTAGCATGGTTGAGCGTTGCGGAGCGCAATGCTCGAAGCTCTACAAAACACGAGCACAATGCACCGCGACCCTAGATCACGATGCATCTATTGACATCTTTGTTTGCGCGAGCGAGTCCGAGCGATCCGAGCTTTCAAAATTGACGACCAGGCGCGCCCATCATCCAGCCATCTTACTTGACAATGATGACGGAACGTCCGAGCGCAAGATGCGCACATCTTCTGGAGCGCCCAAATTCTCCGCAGCCACGACTTGAACTTTCGAGGAGATGCTGCGCTATGACTGTTTCTATTGCAGCCTCACTTGCGAGTCAGACAAACATGGAGCGGAGAGACTGCCGGTCTCTTTGAGTGAGATAACCAGTGATGACCAACGTTGAGGGCACGGGGCAGGGCACGGGGCAGGGCATGCGGACAGGGCTGACGTTGGTGATCATGACAAGATGAGGGAATGCCAGAGGGACGCGCTGACACTAACAAGGTCCAAGCGTCATGTCACCAGCACAGAGCGCACTCAATATCCGCCCTCCCCTTCCTCCATTCGCTCTTTCCTCCAAGCCCTCGTTTGCACTAACTCTCATCTTAAGACTGACCCGTACAGAAAGACGGTCGCACCCCAGTGATTGTGAGTCCAGGAGCTGATCACAGAAGCCGACGATCGCCACATCGACGATCAAACGAGCACCGCTGTGAACGCACAACGGCGGACGAGCGCCCCTCTGCTCCTCTGACTCGCCCGACGCCCTCCCGTTGCCCCATTGTTCTCAACGAAAGACAGCTTTTGTCCTCCCGACTCCCACCGTTCCCACTGTTCGTCAATCTCGCGGTCTTCTCTTCTTCGCAAAAGTCGTGAATCGTGTACATTACTTGAAGCTCAGACCTCGCCTCGCCTGGCTCATAGCTCGTTGTCCTCATCCGTCGACACGCACCCTGGGTCACGCCAACGGCTCGACACTCACCCGACATGGTCGGACTCATAAAGAACATCTTTCGCTTCTCGCGCAAGAACGGCCCGGAGCGTGGTAAGTGACACCGCACACCTACATGCCGACCATGCGCGGCATTGGATGTATGACCTTTGCCGAATGGAAGTTGTGGCAAACATTTGTGTTCTCACTCTCCGTGCGTCAGCTGATCACCAAGCATACATCGAACCATCGCCGCCGCCGGACGACGCGACGTTCAGTTCCCACCATGAGTATCCCGAATACTCGGAGGAGTTCACGCCGTACCCTTTCTTCCCTACGCCTGGCGACAAGGAGCTGAACGGAGCAGGAGCAGGATTTGAAGTGGACCGACCCCCACAACAGGGCGTGCCACCACCCTTTCACCAAGCCCAGACTCAACAGCAAACGCAACTTCAAGGCGGCTTTGATCATCAAGGCTCGCATCCATACCCTCAGTACCCTCTGTCACCGGGTGGTGATCAAGGCTTTCCTCAGCCCGGATTCTCCCAACCCCAACCCCTCCCTCAGCAACCCCTTCCTGAACAGTTCGCCCAGCAGAACGGCTACATCGCACAGAACAGTCAGTCCCAGCCCAACGGCCAGGATTTCAGCCCGGACAAGTTCTCAAAGACGACGCTGAAGAGCGCCTCCGGTATCGCTATCGACTTCATCCCCGAAGAATCCGAGCCGGACTCAGAGACAAGTCCGACCAAGCGCCGTGGCTACGAGCTCGGCACGCGGCCGCCCCCCGTTCCGCCCAAATCATCCCTCGCGCAGGCAGTCCCGAAGCCGGCATTGTCGGCGGTAACGCAGGCATCTGAGAACAGCGCGGCGCTGATCGAGCGACACCGCAACGCTATCCAGAAAGTCGCGGCTAGGAAGGGTGAGCTGGGAGGTTGGACTGACAGCTGATATCAGTCGAGCCGTGGATCGATAACCACGAGCCGTTCGTGACTGAGCACAGTAAGTTGGGGCGTACTTGTGGTAGCTAACAGGACAGAAGCGGCCACACCCCCAAAGGGTCAGAAGGTCAAGCCCACCAAGCACCAGCAGAGCATGTCGTTCTCGGCTTTGGCAACGGGGCAACAAACCAATCCCCCCAGCAGTGGAGGGAAGGACAGTGTGCTGAGCCGTGGCGCACATAACCGACACAGCAGCTGGGCGGGCTCGGCTCGCTCTGCAGGCGTTTTCAGTGAGGACGAGCCACTCCCCGAGCCGCAACCGGTATGTTACTTAGCTACGAGGCATCCGGGAGCTAACGCTCAGTTGACAGTAGAGAACCTGAGTCTGTTCAGTCAGCAGAGCCCGAAGCCTGCCACGTTTTTGCCTCCGAACAAGCGACTTAAGGCGAAGGGTAAAGGCAAGGAGAAAGCCAGTAAGAAGGATAAAGGCAAGGAAAAGGAGAAGGAGAAGGCAAAGGAGGGTAAAAGTGACAAGACCCCGCCTGCGGCCAACGAGATAGACAAGGGCAAAGGCAAAGCGACGACCGCCGAGCTCGACGCCCTCTTCGACAACAACAACAACAAGTTCGACCTGCTGCGAGCGTTAGAGAACGTGGACCGCTTCCGTGCCGAGGGTCCAGAGGCCGACAACATTGCGCACATGCGTACTCTAGCCATGCTCTCAGCGGCTACCGGTGGCGCAGTGAACGACCATCCCCTCCCTGAGCAGAGGGACGCGAACACGAGTGGCGAGAACAGCGACAGGAACAGTGGCGGAGCCAGCGGCGAAGTCAACACTTCCGCCGAAACAGGCGACAAGCGCAAGATGCACAACTCGTTCAACACGACCACGACCGAGAGCTTCGGGCACATCTACCACCGTGATGGCCGTCCTGTTCCGCCGCCCAATGGAGGTCCCTCGGGGCGCTTCTCACATCATCGGCACCATTCGTCTGGCGGCGCTCTCGCTGATATCAGCGAGGCGACCGAGAGTCGTACGGCCAAGCCTCAGGTTACCACTGTCGAGGACGTCCCGGATGTAAGCTGCAATCGCGTCGAAAAGCTAACGCCAGGTCGACCTGCCCATGGCGCAGGTGCCACTCGGAGCCCGCGCACCAGTCACTGCCGCTCCGCCAGTCCCCGCTGCTCCGCCTGTTGCGACTGCGCCACTCCGTTCTGCTACTCCCGAAGTGCCAGAGCCCAAGCTGCCCGACGTCGAGCGCGAGATTCTGCAAGCCATCGCACCTCCGCCTTCCTCTACGCCAGACTCCGAGGCGAGCTCCTCCTTCACCAAACTGCAGGGGCTGCTGGACCGTTCCTCGTTCCACGACGAGATACTGTGTCAGCTCCTCGA
This sequence comes from Trichosporon coremiiforme, assembly GCA_039545355.1. Lineage (NCBI taxonomy): Eukaryota > Fungi > Basidiomycota > Tremellomycetes > Trichosporonales > Trichosporonaceae > Trichosporon > Trichosporon coremiiforme. Next base: position 1,433,323 of record BCJJ01000007.1, read on the forward strand.
CGCTATCCACAACCGTTTAATTGGTGAGGAGGCGCAGAAGGCGCTCATCCGTGCGGCGAAAGCGAGAGTTGTCGAGCTGAAGGACATGAAGGCGAGAGGGGAGGTACGTTCGATTTTCCTGTTGTGGACCGGAATGACCGCTGACAGACTGCAGGAGATTCTGCTCAGCCCACCGCGCGGCAATACCAAGCCGCTCAAAATTTACAAGAGGTCGAAGCCGGCCAAGAAAGCGGAATCTGATGAACACGATGAGAGGGTGGAGAAGGCTAAGCCGGAGAAGGAGAAGGCAAGCCTTGAGCCGCCCCCCATGACTCGCGAGCCGTCCCAGGATCTGCCGTCGATGCTACACACGCCGACGGATGAGATTGCGAGCTCTGGCCCCGCCAGTTCCGGTCGTTCAGCGACTGACGGGTATATACCACGCACCGAGACTGATGTCGTGAGCTAGAGCACACTTCATACTTGCTGTCAGCTGACAACCAGCGCACACCACACATACAAGACTGGACGAAGAAGGTAAACTGCGGAACGCCATAGTCGGAGCTGATAGCCAGTTGAACGGCCTCAAGCAATGGGCGTTCAAGCCAGGCAAACAGAAGGCAGCGGCCGCGACGACCGATTCGACGTACCTCCCATCTCTGCATGGGACGCCGTTTACGACCGGTCCGAACCCGGTGCCAATGGAGCGTGACCCAACCCCGCCTAGCTCTCACGACGCGCATCTCCGAGGCTCGTATGACTCTGCGCGCAAGTGGAACCCGACACTGTGGACTGGCGGCTCGTACGGTGCCACCGGCGCGCCGTCTCATGGCCCATCGACTTCCTTCGGAGGCCACCCCAGCCAGGACTTCGGCGGCCCGATGCCTCAGCAGCACTTCAACTCGTTCGGGCGCGGCCACACGCCTGCAGCGTCATGGAGCGGACCCGACGGCGCATACACCACGCCAGCATTCACTCAGCCTCCCCGCGACACTCGGGACACGGACCAGACCTACACGAGTCCCGAGATGGCGCGGGCCGGACCTAACTTCCACCCCAGTGTCGGTCCTTACGCCGGCATGAATCCTATCCCTCTCGCTGGTCCGGGCGGGTACGACGCGCCATACCACGTTGAGCGGTTCTCGATGCCCGTCTCTGATGAGGAGCTGCGCACCACCGCCGACATCATCAATGGCACGCGCACCTTTGTCGTCCCGCTTGGCAGTCTCTCCGGACCAGGCGGGTTTGGCTTCTTCGATGGCCCGTTCCCGATCAGCTTCCCCGTGCCACACCAACAGGCTGAACAGGACCCCTGGGACAAGTCGGCGAGTATCCACACGCTGTACTCTGAGCTGCCGAAGGAATGTACTCCGCCCATGTCGACGCCGAGAGCGAAGAAGAAGGAGGCAGACGCCGAGTCTGTCGTGAGCCGCGCGCCCACCGTGCCGCCCAAGGACACGCCGGAGGTTACTGCGCAGAAAGTGCCGGCCCCCAAGCCTGCCACCGTTGAGGAGAAGGCCGAGAAGCCCAAGGCCGCCTCCCCGAAGAAGACACCCCGGATGGCGGACCTGCACCTTCCCTCCGATCCGAGCGCGGCGCCAGCTATCAGACTGCAAGCGCCGACAACCACGGCGCCAACAACAACGGACCCAACAGCCGTGACGGGGAGCAAGTCGAACTCGACGCCAGTCACAGAGTCGACAGCACGCAGCGGCTCGAACTCCTCTGTCGAGCGGCGGAAGTGGGACGCAGCTCCGTCCACGCGCGAGTCATTCACAGCCCAGCCTCAGCTGCCGGCCTACCAGTCCCAGCCGAGCTCGCCCAAGACACCGAACGGGCAGCCTTTCTCCCCCCCTGCTCCTGAGAGACGATCCGCCTCCTCGACACCAAAGGCTCCGTCGTCACCGATGAAATCCGGCCAAGGGCTCAATGGTACGGCGGGGTCAGAAAAGGCACGGACGGAGAAGCAGCAAGACAAGCGCCACTCGGGGGACAATAATAAGGCTGGCAGTGTCGCTCCATCGTACTCGACGACGCACACTGCGCGGGCATTTGAGGTCATGTCCCCCGAGACGATGACGACAAATATCTCCCGCGAGCTCATGCCGCCGGATCACGTTACGGAGCGGCTTTACGCTTGGGCGAAGGAGAAGACCGAGCTCGACTTTGTGGAGACGTTGGAACGGCTCACGGGCGGGGACGAGGTGAGTCATGCCTCCTTCATCGGTCCAGCTGAGTACCTGCTGTTGAGCTGACGACAGATCCGCGAGTTCCCTCTTACAATCTTCACGCTCCAGACGTGGAAACGGTGAGTTTAGCCTCGGATGCTGATAGCTGACAGCATCAGGTACGTGAAAGCCAAACTGGAGCGAGGGACAGAGTGCGACCGCCTCCTCGTCCCACCTGAGCTTTGTGATGCCATCAACCGCGCCGTACAAGCTGTGAGCTTTGAGCGACGACATGCGAGCTGACAAGGACAGAAGCAGTACAACGACGCAGCCGACCTACTCCTGCAAGCCTGGAAACCCTTTGGGCGTGAGCGCGCCCCGCGTCTCATTATAACCCTGCACAGGCATGGAGTCCAGGTGAGTGCCCTCCTCCCCCCAACTCCCACATCGCCTGGCTGCCCGAAAAGGCATGTTCAAAGCTGACAGCAGGTACGCTTTCCCTCTCTTCGCTTCAGCTGTTGTAGAGTCAGGGTACAGCTAACGCCAGGACGCCTGGTTCGCGAACCGCTACGACCTCCCCGCGCTCAAGATGCTGAGTTACCACGTCTCGGCCGCTGGGGACGAGACGCCCGACCCCCGCCCGCATCTGTGGTGGAACGCGATTGCGCGCGCGTGGCCTGACCTAACCTTGCCCGATGCCGAGACGCAGCGGACTGCCTTCCGTGTCGCGTCTACCCACATCCTGGAGGGAAGGCGAGAGGACGCGAGTACTCGCGCGGCTGTTGTTGCGAGGAACCTGTTGCTGTGAGTGAGAGGTAGGCAGGGGGAGGGGAGAGGGGCTTAGCTGGGGCATTGGTACGTCGCGAGCTGACAGACAGGAGCTACGAGCCGACGTATGAGCATAATCTGGGCAAACTGAGAGAGCTCATCGTGACTGAGGTGAGGCTATGTGAGTGGACGTCAGCTGACAGCAGGTTACGAGGCTGCTCGAGCGGAAGCGGAGGGGCAAGCTGCGCGTCAGCGGGCGGCCGAGTAGGAGTCCGTGAGGATGGAGGTTGAAGTGAGCTTTCGCGTCTGTGTCTAGCTGACACCAGAACCGGCCCCTGCTCCCCAAGCTTATGGGCGAGTGAGGCGGTGTGCTGGTCGATAGTTGTTGCGAAGAGGAGAGCTCTCTGTGTCTTTGGTTAGCTAACCTCAGCCTGTGTTCAGTCCGTGGACAGTTGTTATTTTTTCCTGGTTACATGCAGACTTTGTTCGCATCATGATTGTGCATACAGCGTTCCTGCCAGGCAGGGGCAGGTGGATATAGGAGATGGTGACAATGCAGGAATGGATGGGGTGGGACGAATCTAAGAAACACACAGAAAGAGAAGAGAAAGGAAGGAAGCTTAGACCTCGGAGTGGCGCTTCTTCTTCTTCTTCTTTTCTCCGTCCTCGCCGTTGGCCTCGGACGCTCTCCTCTTCTTCTTCTCCTCCTTCTTGCGCTTCTTCTCGTCGACGTCGTCCTGCACCTCGCCGGCCGCCTCGACGGCGGCACCAGCAGCCTCGGCGAGCTTCTTGGCCGCCTTGGCGGCCTTCTTGGCCTCCTTGCGTGCCCGCCTCTCCTCCTTCGTCTCTCCCTCGGGGGCCATGGAGACGTCGCCGTCGGCCATGGACACGTCGGCGTCGACGGCGAGCGACTCGCGCTTCTTCTTCTTGTCCTTCTTCTCCTCAGCAGGCTGTGTCGGGAGGAGGTTGTCCTCGGCCGCGTTGTAGCCCGACGACGAGCCCGTGAGCTCGAACTTGGGCTGCTGGCGCGCGGCGCCAGAGGTGGCGGTGCGGTTCGAGACGATGCCGGCGCGGTGCTCGAGGGCGCGGAGGCGCGACTCGAGCTTGATGCGCTCGGCGATACCGAGCTCGCCGGCGCCGAACTCGGACTTGGTCTCGGCGTCCGACAGCGCGTCGAGACGGATCGAGAGCGACGCCTTCGTGCTCGTCATACGCGCCATCTTACCCTTGAGCTTCTGGGGAGCCTGGCCGACAAGCGACGCGTGGTAGATCAGACCGTACTTGGGCGTGTCGTGCTTGGTCTTGAGGGCACGGAAGAGCGCCTTCTCGGCACCGAGGATCTGGACGGTCGAGGCGGGGAACTTGGCAAGGTTCATGAGCGAACCGGCGTGCGAGATGAGACGGGCACCAACGAGATCACCGACGAGAGCGGTAAGGTTGGGCGCGATAGCCTGCATACGGTTGCGCAGGTACTCCGAGAGCTGGGTGCGGTACTCGGTGATGCTGATGACCTGGTCGCAGAGGTCGTTGATGTGGTTCATGTCGGTGTCTGAGATCTCGGTACCCATGGAAAGCTCAGCAGCCTGCTTCAGCGTAGCCTCAAGGTCCTCGGGGAGGACCATCGAGAAGTCGGTGGTGGCAGCGTTCGTACGGAAGCCCATGGCCTTGACGACACGGGCGTAGGCGAGGTTGTCGACAATGATCTTGCCCATCTCGGGGAAGTGCCAGCCGTACCACTCCTTAACACGCATCGAGTAGATGTTGATCTCCTTGTCGAGGTCGTCAAGGAGGGCGATAGCCTGGATGACCATGGTGTCGACCTTGTCGGTGGAGAACTTGAGCTTGAAGCGCGAGAGCGAGTGACCGAGACCGAGCGACATGGTGTTCAGGTCCTTCTGCTCAACACCGCCGAGGAGCGAAGCGAGCTGCTGGCGGATGCCGCGGTACAGGTCCTGGGTCGAGGAGTCGGAGACAACGGGGATCTTGAGCGACTTGGTGATGGTCGCAGCAAGCTTGGGCTCGGAGACAACGAGCGTGACATCCTTCTTCTTCTTCTTGCCCTCACCGCCGGTAGCGTCAACGAGGAACTTCTCGAGGCCCTCGGTCAGGCGGCCATCCTGGATAGCAGCGAGGTCCTCGACAGCGGTCGCAGTGGAGGTGAAGCGCTGGATGGCCTCGACCTTGAGACTGTATATCTGTTAGCAAATGTCCCGCAAGTGACAACAGTGAACGCACGCCTTGTTGGCCTTCTCGGGGGTCTCGAACTCCTTCCAGAGGTCCTTGGAGTCAAGCTTGTAGTCGTTGCCGAGCTTGAAGACGACGAAACCGATCGGGGTTTCAGAGAGGACGAGCATTGTTGCTGTCTTCCTTTTGAGGTCGCGTGGGGGCCGTGTTAATGGGTCGGGGGAGGTGGGATCAACGGTGAACCACGGAGTAGCGACGGAGAGGGTGTCGCTGGTGTCGATGGTTGTCTCGGAGGCGGGGTTGTCGGAGTGTGATGCCCTCGCAAGGATCCCAGGTGTGTGGTGCGAAGTGGGTGAATAGCTCTCGATGTCAAGGTGGACGACTTCTGACGAAGATTTCGAGAGGGCCGTATCAGTCCCCCGCCAAAATTATGACACCTGGAATCACTCCGAAAATCTGGAGTGAATGCGCACGTGACTTCCTCGTCGTCACCGTCACCACGTGGCCGACCAATGTTGGGCTTCTATCACTCCGCGAAATTTGGTTCCGAGACGCGTCGCGGGGCGCGAGTGTCCTCTCGCGGCGGGGGCGTAAATGACAAACGAGCTGGGTCCCCCGGCAACAACAACAAAGTCACAAGTCAACGGACAACCCACCACCAGTCATGTCCGACTTCGACCCCTTCGACCCAGACGACGAGGCTGGAATCGTGAAGCCTTACGGAGGCATTCACGAGGCCCCCGAGATCCAGGACGAGGAGGAGCGCCAGGAGATTTATCTCAATGCCGTTCAGTCGCTCACCAACGCGCTCGGAGGATGGGAGTACGATCCGGAGGCTGACGGCGGCAAAGGCGCCACCGTCTACCGGCCAGGTGACTCGGTGCTCCCCGTTCTGAAGGACCTGAAGAAGATGTGGCGCAAGGATGACAACGACGACGAGCGCACAGTCGCCCGGTGCATGCATACCGCGGGTCTCATGAAGGAGCTCGTCTCGCTGGTGTGCGAGGTCACAATGCGAGGAGAGTGGGGACGCAAGGTGTCATTAATGGCTTGTGAGTAGCTGCGTGAACGTTTCTGCCGAGCTGACATTGCAGTCGACCTTATTGCCGCTCTGACATGGCCCATCGATGTCGCGCAGGAGCTCAAGGAGATGGAGGACGAGGGGCCGATTGTCACCGATTATGCGTCGCTGCTTCGAGCACAGGTCGAGTACAAGGTGAGCTGGGTCACTCTGTACTTTAGCTGACCATGCAGGCTATCATCATCGGAAGTCACACGTTGCGCTGCCTCCTGTCGATCCTCGTGCCGATCTTTGCCAAGGAACGACGGAATGACAAGGATGAGCGGATCATCTCCCTGGGTCTCCACATCGTGCGCAACCTGCTGGCTATTCGTGACGTTGTTGCCCCCGACTCGGCGACGGGCGAGAAAGAGGAGCTTTCCACTCTCCAGGTAAGCTATGCCAACTTTGCGGGAGCTAACTACAGTCGCAACTGCTCGTGCAACTCGACAAGCTCACGTACCTCGAACTGTTCAACACCCTAGCATCGCAGGCCGACCGGATGGAGTTCAACCCGTACAACATGCTCGTGCTCGACTGCATGCAGCTGATCTTCCGCTGTATCAAGCCCGAACAGCTCGTGAAGGACCCGGAACGAGCACCCGTTGAGAACCTCGCAAAGCTGCTCGAGGGCGAGAAGAGGCAGCGGGTAATCGCACTGCAGCACAAGGGATCACGACACTCCCGGTTCGGAACGACGCTTTCGGCAAGGGCGGTAAGCTTCGAGCCACTGGATTACAGCTGACAGACAGAACGGACAGAGGATTGTCCTTCACGCGCAGAACGCGATCGTTGAGGATGTCGGCAAGGCGCTGGACAACAACAAGCGCAAACGAGCGGCGCGGCTGAAGCGCATGGTGAGCTGACGTCATTCTGATGGTAGCTAACAACAGGACGAGCTCACTGTTGAAGTCTACTTCAGCGCTGACGCTCTTCGAGTTACGCAAAAGTTTGCGCGCGAGTTCTTGCAGGACTCCTTCAACGGTGTGTATCTGCCGACGATCAATGCTGATGTCAGACTTTATCGCCTCTGTGCTGAAGGACATCCGCATGGAACGCAGCAAGGTGCGACCGGCAGACACGATCCGCGCGCTTTTCGTCGCAGCCTACTCGATGGAGTATCTCATCCTGCTCCGACGGAAGGAGTTTCCGAAGGCGGAGGCGGAGGCGCTGAAGGCCGTTAAGGACGGGGTGCCAGTGGCCGAGGTCGAACCCGCGAGTGTCAAGGTCGACCGCGAGCTGCCGCTCGGGTGGACGATTGAGATGGCCAATCTTGACAGTGTGCGCTGGGTCGTGTCCCGCATGAAGACCTCGATGGACAACAAGCCCATTGCGTGGACCGAGCTGCAGGCGAGCATCGACTGCTTCACGTACATTGTAAGTCTCCGTGTAGCATCCCAGCTGACAGCAGCTTCTCCTGATTGACAACATGGCGCGGTCACACGACGAGGAGGAGGCCAAGACGGCCGAAATCCTTCAGAACCAGCTGTACTACAACGGTGACATTCTTGATGCTGCTCTCGAGGTCGTCGCTCGGTACAAGGACCAATCGGTTGCGTAAGTTGTGTTGACGTTACTTCAAACTGACTCCCAGGTACCTCGAGTCCGTCATCACGTTCGCTTACGTGCTGCTCAAGATGCTCGAGCGATACTCAAAGAACAAACAGTTCATGTTCGTGAAGAGGTCGATGAAGCGGAAGAAGAACAAGGCGCAGACAGACCGGGACGGTGTCGCGCCCGTACCGGAGGAGTACGAGAACGACTCGGAGGGCGAGGGCCTCCCCGACGACGATGCGCCGTCGTACGCCGAGCACACGTTCACGTTCACCAAGTTCGAGAAGAAGTTTGCGTCCGAGGGCGTGTCGAACACTTTGCTTGCGTATCTGCAGCGGTACAAGGAGCTGGACAATGACAAGCTGCGCCGCGTCGTCGGCATGATCCACAGGCAGGTCGTCAAGGCGCAGGCCGAGGGACTGTACTTCCAGGTCTCGTCGCTCGCGCTCTTCCGCGACATCATGGACAACAAAACGACACTGCCGCCCGGAGACGCGGGGCGCGACCTGATCCAGCTCGTCACGTTCATCTCGCGCAAGTTCTTCAAGCGGCTCCAGGACGACCCCTTCCTTATGATCGAGGCGCTCATGCCCAAGACGAGGGGACGGTGGAAGGAGCTCTCGTCGTGGAAGGGAGACGGTGACGACGAGATGGGCGGCCAGCGGTCCCGCATTCGCGAGCAGATGGGCCCGGCCAGACTGGAGTTCATCAAGAAACGCAATCTGTCGACGTCGCAGAAGATTGGTGCGCTCGTCAAGCACTTCGTCGACATGGACCAGGAGGACTACCTCAACTGGATCATCACGGTGAGTCTCAGCTTGGTATGTCTCTTGCTCAAAACTAACCATCAGATCATGGAGGTCATCCTGTCCGAGCGCAAAGAGGTCATTCTCACTACCGACGGCGAGGACGCGCTGGAGGAAGACGAGCCGAGCGACGATGCCCGCAGGAAGGTCCAGATTTACTGTAAGCTCACGCGAGCGCGGACATTAGCTGACACCAGACCTGCGCCCGTCGGACCCAACGCACGTCGACATCACGAAGAACGACCCCTACTTCCGTCTTCTGCTCACAACACTCGGATTCTGGGACACGACTTCCGAAGCGCCCTCCGAGGGCTCCGAGGCTGGAGCTTGGGTCTATCCTCCCTCCGAACTTCCAGCTACAATCGAGCCCCTACTCTCAGCCTTGCAGGAGAACCTAGCCTTCCCACCCACAGATCTGGGCGAGATGAAGACCCTAGTCCGGCGAGTGTATAAACGCCGCGCCGCCGAGTCCGACGATAGCGAAGCCGAGGCCGATAGTGACGGCGAGGGCGGTGTGCGGCCCAAGAAAAAACGCAGGCGCCGCGGATCAGACGAACCAAGGGCGCCGAAGAAGAAGGCGCAGGAGGTGCAATCCTACAAGTCGGCAGCGTTCATCTGGGAGTCGGACGACGACGAGGAAGCCGATGCAGCCTTCTTTGCGCGCGAGGCGGCGCTGCGTGCCGAAATGGGCAAGCATGGGCAAGAAGCCGAGGAGGAGATCCGCGCGATTATGGAGGGCAAACGTCCTCAGCGTCGCCGTTCCGCTTCGCCATCCGCTACTCCCGCCGGCGGCGACGACGAGGGCATGGAAGTGGACGCAGAGGTGAACGAGGAGACTCTCCAGCAACGCGCCGAGCAGAAGGCTCTGCGTAAAGCCATCATGGCCGAGTGGATCGAACACGACGACGACGGGTGGCAACCCCCCGAGCATCCGGAGTGGGCCTGGCCCTACGGTGAGAAGGACGAGGAGGAGTTCCTCTTACGCAAGGCGGGACAGTGGGATTCGGACGCCGAGGGGCCCGTCGAGATCAACTCGGACTCTAGTGACGACGAGGACGAGGACCAGGGCGAGCGAAGCGAGCCCGAGGCTGTTGCCCGTCCTTCTGCTTCTCAACGCCACGCGACCACGGCAGACGGCGATGACTCTGATGCCGACGCCGATGTGGGGGACAAGGAGAACGAGCCGCCAGCCTCTGCCCGTTCCGCTCCTTCCGTAGCGGACAGCGAGGGAGACAAGGAGAACCGACCGCCTATGCGGGCCAAACTCGCCGCGCTGGCCGGACTCGCTGAGCCGGCTGACCTGAAGAACGTCAGTGATGATGAGACGGCGCCTGTTGCCCGTCGCCGCCGGGTTGTGGAGAGTGATGATGAGGACTAAGCTGAAGACGATGTTGTAACATATGCATACAGTAGATTACCCTCCGTCATTTACTAACACTACACTGTTCTCTTAGCGGGTCGCGCCAAACCGTCCAAAGAGCATCTCGCCCACGCCCGCGCCAACGACGACACTAATGATCCACCAGATCTGGAACGTCATCACCACCAGCATGAGCGCATAGTGCAGCGCGGTGATGAAAGTCCACATGAGTCCGCGAGGAATGTCGACTGCGGGGCGGAAGGGCCTGCTCCACCTTCCGACGCGGGCCGGGTCCAGCGTACCCGCCACCGCGGCGGGGAGGTGAGTCCTCGATTTGCGGCCGGGGGTGCCAGAGGGGTACGCGAGGGACGCAGTGGAGGGCGAAGTGAAGGAGGAGAGCGGGGCTTCCTTGTCGAGACCCCGGGAGGGGTCCGCGACAGTGTAAAGCGGAGAGGAGGACTGGCCACACTCACCCCCACACCCGCAGTTACAGGCAGCAGGCACGCCGCCCCCGCAACAACTACCGGCCTGTTTCTCGAGCACCTTCTCGTCGCCCGTCGCGCAAGACGTGAACACGGGCGGCTGGGAGCCTGCACTGCCCCGACGCTCCTCGACCTCCGTCGCGGCAGCGGCGGCAGCACCGGTCGTGCGGTTCGTCAATGTCCGCGCAATGGGCTCGGTGCTGGTGGCCATGACAACCTGTCCCGCATCTTCGTATGCGAGGTCGCCCCGCGCCACGGGGAGCGCGAACCATACCCGTCCCCTGGCCCAGTGTGCGTTGCAGGCGCGCCACATTGCGTGCATGTACCGGTCGAAGATGGAGATCAAGAAGAGCGCGATGCACACGCCCACCGTCGCGCCGGGGCCGGAGGGGTGCCACGACTTGAACCATAGCACTGGGGTTAGCTTGACTCGTCCCGTACGACAGCTTTGCGCAGGCTGCGTGTCGTCCGCAGGAGAGCTTCGAAGAACGGCAAGGGCGCAGAGAGGAGGTAAGGTAAGATGGGGAACAGCTCGTTACTCCGCAGCACAACCAACACGCCCTCACTCCACAGTCTCTCGCACTCTCGCTTCGCTCCAGTGCTCGCTCGTATACTCACAGTCATCCCCAATCGTCCCATGGACCCACATCTTCATCCCCGTCATGGAGCCCATGTGCTCGTCACCGCCCATATCCATGCTCCCGTCTCCCATGTCCATGCCGCTCATGTCGTGCCCGGTGGTAGCGGCAGCAGCAGCCGAGGTCGTGCCGTGGACGTGGCCCTCATGAGCCGCTGCTCCAAGTGCGAGCGCGAGGCCGAGGAGAGTAGCGAGACGCAGCTGGCCGGATAGTGAGCGCGCCATTGTCGTGGACTCGGGTCGTGGGTCGTGTAATGGGAAAGTGGAGGGGTGAAGCGGTCCTCGCCGGCTATTTACGCTTCGAGTGGAGGGGGTTGGTGACGCGAAAAAAGCTTCGGGCTCGTCGTGCGATCGTGCTCGGCGTGCGCGTCACGATGAGCAGGTCGAGTGTGTGTAGATGTGTAGATGAGCAAGTGTACGGTTCCAACTCTCCGGTAGCGTCAGCGTGCGTTGCCCGCCGCCTGCCAACCGTAGTCAGCCGTTGTTCGCATAGTCCGAGTCAGCAGCCAACAAGGTTCAGCTTTATAGCGAGATGCCCCTGCCAGCCAGCTCGGCGAATCACAGCCGACGGCGCGCCACACAGTTTGTCGGTTTCAGGCACGGACCAGAGGCATTTTCCGAACCCCCTTAGGTCTCCTTAGCCTGTTTCCACCACACTCTCCTGTTCCGACGCAGTCCGGAGCGCACAGGACGTGGCATACGTAGTGGAGGGAGGAGTAGGCAGAATAGCAGTGTCAGTGAGCATGATAGGGAGCGCAAGAGGTGGAGGAGGGTGTGATCAGCTGTCCAAGGGACGATGCGGCTTTTCAGAGGCGTGATCGACGGGTTGAGGCACTTTCCGTCGATCACATTCCGGCACCCAGCGGACCGGTACGAGTGGCAGCCAGACGTCCACAGGATGCGAGCCCGGGTATCTCAACTGAGCGATGGGCACATCTCATGCTGTCTCGCGTACATTCAGATCCCGACGCCCACATGCGTATCCGGCGGAGTGGGATGTGTGATGTGCATGTGATGAGCCTGTGCTAGACGGGTTGGGAGGAAACGTGCGACCGAGGGGCGCGAACGGGCGAGCGTGCGACGACCCACGCTCGTAGAGATGCGCCGTTGTCCGACGTCCAAAGTTTCCTGGCTATAGTAGGCAGTCATGCGTACTATCGGAGCGTGCTGGAAGTGTCGGGGAGTGCCCCAAGTCCTGGTCTCAGTCCTCAACATAGGAATACGCCGGGAGACAGCACGGCGGTCAATCAGCTTACACAGGGCACTCTCGGAGCGAATGCTGCCCGGTCGCGGGCGATAGCGACGCAGTCACCGAGACTTCGAGAGAGGTCAATGCTTTGTCTTAAGCACCTTCCTGAGTTGGAACACGACCAGAAGCCTTGCCTATACCGAGAAAGAGTGCAAGTGCTCTGCAGTCATCCTCCATTGACTCGTGCCCAAACGGCTCCTTACACGATTTGAAGTATGCCCTCTGCGTGTCAATGTGTCAAAAGCGCTCGAGTTTCCTGGAGTTGTTGCGACACAAACACACTGCGGGGTCAGTAGTACGTCATTATCAGCAAGACCACGTAGGAGTCTCAGTACAACCTATGACCCAGCTCAAACAACCGTCTGCATATCCTGTTAACCTGTTCTGTCTTCGTCATGTGAGCGGGGTTGTAGCAGCTGTGATGTCAGTCAGACTCACGGGTGTTGGGCTGCCGCGAGCAAGCCCAGATTATGTACTCGGCACCTGTCAAGCTTGTTACGCAACCAAGTGTGGGCGAGTGATTGCTTGTTAGGCGAGGACAGTACTAGAGGTACTTTATGGTCGTACCCCGTCCGCATGAGTCAATAATCCAAGCGACCCTCTCATCTCTAAAAGCTCGTAAGGGATATCGTGAGGGTGAGTGCCACGGTGCCCATAGTCATCGCAGTCACAACAATCGAAGGGCACTACCGCCTCACGCGCGTGGGCAGCCGGAGCTAATCACATTCTGCCACTGCGATCAGTCAAAGTAGAGTACATATCCCGAGGTTGGTATGCTCAGTGTTGCAACGTTAACGTGCGGGCAAGGACAGAGTCTGTCGATGCAGCGTGTGCGGCACTGCAACGATGCGGCAGACCGGGGGGATGACATTCGCACTCGTCAGTCTGCGATGTTAGCGGCCGCGCCCACCGTAGGACTTTCAAATTTCAGCCCCAGTCTCTGCGGGTGGAGTGGAGTTAGGCCGTGTTGTGTTTTTGCCGAGGGCAGGGAGGGCGTCGGGGGTTGTGGGTGGGAGATGTTCTCGAACGCACAGCGCGTAGAAAGCATACCAGTGGACAGAAGGCAGATGCTCCCGCTGCCTGGATGTCCAGACCCTTGGCGATCACTGACCCGGCGTCCTGCCCCTAGCCAGAAAGTAGAGAAGCATCCCATTCGGGCCACTCCGGTCTCGGCGTGACGATCCCAAGCCCTGGTCTATGATTCGGGCATCCAGAATTGTGGCCAGGCTGGCACAGAGTTGCTTGTTGCAAAGATACCGGTCCGCTCCTTCAGTACAGCCCACACGGAGTGGAACGTGACAATCCGGTCCGATCTTGGTCCGCGACATCAGTTCACGGAAGTCTGTCATATCTGGCCGAATGCAGACCCCGAACAAGGTGACTGATGAACTGAATGTGGGTCATACATGCAGGGTATACAGGTTGATCTATGCTATCCTCGCGCCCTCCCTCTCCCCGCTACCTCGTTTTTGCGTTCAACGGCGAAGCCCACTGCGCTTCACTCCGCGCTCACTCGGCCCTCGCCTTCTTCACAGCCCCCTCCATGTCGACACTAGCGTCGCTGCCCCTCTTCTTGGCAGCGGCCTGCTCCGCCCGTTTCTTTGCCTGGAGCTCGCGCTGCGCCTCCTTCTGTTTCTGCTTGTTGGCGCGCGCCTTCTCGGCCGGCGTCAGGTCCTGCTGCATCTTGGCGGCCTTCTTTCCCTTCGCTCCCTTGGCGGGCTTGCCGTTGGCTCCAGTCGAGCCGTTCGTCTCGACGTCACCTGCGGCTCCGTCCTCGGCTCCGGCGCCGGCCTCCTCCGCCTCCTCGCTCGCATACATGAGCCCCACGGCGTCCATGTAGTGCTGCATCTTCCAGGTGTCGCCGGCGCGGAGGCTCATCAGGTCAAAGCTGATGGCGACGTCGGGGGTGTGCTCTCCCTCTGCAGTCTCCATCGGCGCAATGTCGGGCACCTTGGGGTATCGCTGCGAGAAGTGGTTGAGGATGACGTGGCGCGCGCGCATCTTGCGTCCGACATCGATCGCCTGTCCAAACGTGCTGTGTCCCTTGGCTTCGGCGACCTCGGGCTTCTCGTCCTCCAGCGTCGCCTCGTGGATGAGCACGTCCGCTCCCTCGCCGGCCTGCACGAAGGCGCCGCACGGCTTCGTGTCTCCGCTGTACGCCAGCTTCCACCCGATGCGGTGGGCGAGGCAGAGCCCGAACGCCGCGCCGCGGTGCGCGACGAACGGCGTGCGCAGCTCGGAGAGCTGAAGGTCCGAGAACATGTCGTGGACTGTGGACCAGAAACGCGCCTTCTGGTCCGGGTGGTAGCGGTGGAAGTTGGCGAAGGGCCAGCGACGCACGCCGGCGGCCACGTCGGCGGCAAAGGTCGCCTCGCCCTCCACGACGCCGTCACTGAGCTCCTCCGAGTCCGAGCGGCGCCCGCGTCGCACCTCGTCAGCGCTCAGGCCGCGTTTCAGCCGGTTGATGTTCAGGAAGCGGACGTTGTCGAGCGCCTCCCGGGTTTGGCCCTGCTGCCAGGACGCCGTCTCGGAGAGCTGCGTGGCGATCGGGAGTGGCGCAAGGAGGTACAGGCGCGACGTGATGCCGAGGCGGAAGCGCTCGGCCAGAATCGAGGTCAGGCCGAGGTGATGGTCCGCGTGCATGTGCGAGACAAAGATCATGCGCATATCCGTCAAGACCTGCTTCAGCTCGGGGCCGTAGCGGCGCCGCAGCTGGCCGAGCGTGCCCTCGCCACAGTCGAGGAGGATGCCGCCGATACCGGGAACATCGAGATGTGTGGCCGAGACGTTGCGGTACTTGGCCGGGATTGCGCTGCCCGTGCCGAGTGTCGTCACAATAATGTCGTCACCAGGCTGCGGAGCGACCTGCCTCGTCTTCTCCTCGGCTGCGATCGCAGCCTGTCCAGCGGCGCAAGCGGCGGCGAAATCGGGCGACTCGTCCGCAATCTTCTGCCTAGCGGTCTCAATCTCAGACGGCGCAGAGGGGAATGGCGGCTGCGCCTTGAGGCCAGGCTCAGCCATCGTCGGCGCCGTGGCTGGGTACATGCCCGTCGTGAGGCCGGGTACGAGACGGACCGCGTTCGGCGGCATTGCCCACTGCGGCTGCTGCTCGAAAGCGGTGAAGTGCGGAAGAGGGAACATGGTCGGGTCGATCATGTTCAGACGCAGGCACTGCCACGCCGAGGCGCCGTAGTGGATCGGTCCCTCTGACTCGCCAGCCTGCGCGACGAGGTGCACCGTCTCGGCGCCAAACTGCGCAAGCCACGCCTGGTACCGCGGGTCCTCCCAAACTTCCCGCGTCACCTCGTGCACGACGGTGCGCACATTGTGCTCCTTGTTCTCACCGAGGTACGGTCGGAGCGCCTCATGGCTGGTAAGGCGGTCAATGTTCTGCGGCGAGCACTGAACAACAGCGAGGATGGCACCGACAGAGCCACCGACGAGGCAGTCCTCTGGCCGGACAACGCGCTTGCCGCCCGGCGCATTCGGGTCGTCGACCTCGATGCTCTCGCCCTTCGTGAGCTTGCCTCGCGCGGGACCATTGGGCACGCCAAGCTCGAGCGACTTCTTCACGTCGAAGCGTCCGCGCACATCCGGTCCGTGGGCGATGTACACCATGTCGGTCTTCTGGTCCGCCTCATTAGCCAGGGGGAGCATGTACGACGAGTCGCACGCGCCGGGGCGCTGCATGCCCTCGAACTGGCGCGAGAGCGCCTTCGTCTTCCCCTGGTTCTTCCGGAACATGTCCTTCACAACCGCGTCCTCCCACTCCCGCAACTGCTCGCCCTGCAACACCGCTGGCCGATGTGGTGTCGGCGTCTTGATCTCGTGCTGCACAGGCTCGGGGCCGACGGGAAGAGCGTATACCGTCAGCGACGGGAAGTCGCCGACCTTCTGCAGGCTCTGGTCTCGCTTCGCGACCTCCGTGTTCAGCGCAAAGGCGTCACTGTCGTTAGCTTCAGAAGGGAGAGAGGGAAGTCCAACTTACCGAGCAACGGCGCCACGCAGCGTACCGATGTACTGCAGCATGTCCGGGGGACCCGCGACGGTCAACTTGTTCGTACCGGCGTCGGCCATCGTCATGATAACGCCTGTCTGTCAGTTGCTGCTGAACTCCGCCCAACTCACCAGGCAAGCCATTGCGACCCTTGGCGCCACCCGGAAGGAAGACACCTCCAACGCCGGCGAGCTTGGTGCGCTTCTCGAGGAAGGAGCGCTGCGTGCCCTCGCCAGCGCCGAAGAGGAAGCGAGCCTCATCGAAGCTCACGTACAGGGCCGTATCGCTATCCGGCCCCGGGACGGAGACGGCGCGCACGCTCCAGGCCGGGTTCATATTGTCTGCTGTCTTGCGCTTGGTCTTGAGCGCTGCAGTCGCGGTGGCGGTGGCGGGCGAGTGCAGAAGACGGCGTACGGAGCGGACGGAGGAGCCTAGGGCGGCCGTGTTCAAGCGTGGTAGACGGAACAGGATGGTGGTTATGGGATGCGGGGCATGCACTGCTTAGCTGTGGTGGCGAGGTGTTGTTGGCGAGCGTCACCGACTTTTGGGATCTGTCGAAATATCTGGTCAGGGCTGGAGTCATGAGCGTCGCGTGGGAGATAGGTCACGTGTGTTTAGTCCCGCTGCACACTGGTGCGAAGCGGAGAGTGCACGCCAGCCAGTACATAAGCGGCAGCGCGCAGGATTTTTTGAGTTTTTCTCCATCACCTCTCCTTATAGAGTCGCTTGAGTGTCGCATCTCCCACGGCTATCAGGTGCTCGGAGAGGCGTAGAGCGACGTCAGTCTCCCTCCCCTCACCACGGACGGAGGCGCGTGCAGTTGTTTCCCATGGTTCGGTCCAGGTCCCCTGTCTTTCTTTACAGCGGAGGAAACGGAAGGTGCACGCTACATTTTGTCTTTTTTAGAAGTCATGTCATTCCGAGTGTGAGATAGGATATTTGGCGGCTCTACCTCTACGTCCACGAGATCTGACCGAGCGAGGAGCCCAAGCCCAAGCCCAAGCCCAGCGTGACGAGACGGAACAAAGTAACTCGGCATGGTCCGCGGAACACGAGCAAGACCGCCCGCCGCCTTCGCCGACACAAAGCGAGCGGTTACCTGATCTAAAAGCAAAAGCACATCGGAGTCGATCACCTGATCCGGCGCTTTCTCATGTAATATTCATAATCACTCCAGCATGGTTTTTTAAGCTTCATCCCCCAAAGCTTCTGTACCGCGTGTGACCTTGGATGTGACCTTGGATGTGACCTTGGATGCGTGATGAATGTCAGCGGAAACCAGCGGAAATAGCACAGCCCATGACGCCCAGATGCGAAACGAGGGTGCGCGGGCAAAGCCGTCGTCGGTCGAGGGACACGAGGGACCGATCACCGGCCTCCACTTCCCTGTGCTTGTGACCGCATGACGCGCTGGTCCTCATGGGTTCATCTCCGTCTCTTGTCCCCATCCATCCGGAGCTAGCATCGGCGACTCGCCCACCCCTCTGAGCTGAGAAGAGGGCATATATACCCCATCCCATAGATTCTCTTTAGACGGATTCCCACATCGAATCGGTTCAAGACCGACAGTCAGACACATCAACATGAAGACGACCGCGCTGCTGCTCCTCGCAGTGAGCGCGCAGGCGTTCGACGCCGTCTCGCACCGGCGACTCATGAACGCGCAGCTCGGCAAGGAGGTTCAGGTTCTCCCCGCTGCCGCACCCATCGCTCCTGAGCTCCCCGCCAAGGTGGCCGCGTTCGCCATTCCCGGCGACGACGCCGACAAGGACGACCAGAACGAGGATGGAGACAGCAACAACGGCGATGAGAGCCAGGGCAAGGAGGGCGACGACAAGGACGACAAGGACGCTGACAGGAGCGAGAACAAGGCGGAGACGGACGAACACGGCGCGAACGTGACCAAGTCGCGTTTCGGGCCGTTCTGCTTTGACCAGAAGGTCTCGCATTTCGATGAGAACGAGAAAGGCACCTTCTGCCAGCGATACTGGGTCGACAGCCAGTACTATGTCGAGGGCGGGCCGGTCTTCATTCTTGACGGAGGGGAGACGGACGGCGCCGGCCGTATCCCCTTCATGGAGCAGGGCATTCTGCAAATCCTCTCGAACGCGACGGGCGGAATGAGCGTCATCCTCGAGCACCGATACTACGGCGCGTCGTACGTGACCCCCGACCTGTCGACGGACAACCTGCGTTGGCTGAACAACAAGGAGAGTCTCGAGGACAGCGCCGAGTTTATCCGCAAGTTCCCCGTTCCCAAAGATGTGCAGAAAAAGCTCAAGAACAAGGACATGTTCAAGCCCGACTGCACACCGTACATCTACTACGGCGGTTCTTACGCCGGCGCGCGCGCCGCCTTCATGCGCACCGAATACCCCGACCTCGTCTTCGGCGGAATCGGCAGTTCCGGCGTGACGCACGCGCAAGTGTACTATCCCGAGTACTTTGACCCGATCATCACGTACGGCGAGCCATCCTGTATCAAGGCGATGGAAGAATCGATTGCGTCGGTCGACGAGCTGCTCGACAAGTCCAACGAGACGAACGCGGCGCTGAAGAAACTCTTCGGCCTCGAGGCGCTCAACGACGTCAACTTTGCCGGCGTGCTCCAGTACCCGACCGGCGGGTGGCAGGGTCAGAACTGGGACCCGGCAGTCGGGTCTACGGAGTGGGACGACTGGTGTCGTGCGCTCACCGCCGCTCGCGCCAACAGCGACGCCAGCGTCGCTGGCATGTCTGTCCCCGGCTCGTTGTTCAACTACGCCGACTACGTGCGCGACCAGGTCATCAAGCCCAGTTGCCCCAGTGGCGACGTCAAGAGCTGTTTCGCCGAAGGTCCCGACTCGGATTACCAGAACACGTCCCTGTCCCAGACTTGGAGGCTGTGGCAGTTCCAGGTCTGCACGCAGTGGGGATACTTCCAAGTAGCCCCGAAGCCGGGCAAGCGGACCATCGTCAGTCGCAAGTTGACGCTCGACACAGCGCACAAGATCTGCAAGCAGGCCTACCCCCCGGGAGAGCACTTCGCAGTCCCGGCCTGGCCGGACGTGCACGAGACGAACTCTCGCGGGTCGTACTATATCGCGTACGACCGGCTCGCGTTCATCGACGGCGAGATCGACCCCTGGCGCCCCGTGACCCCGAATGCCGACGTCGCGCCCAAGCGCACCTCGACGACGTCGCAGCCTGACTGGATCATTCCCCGCGGCGTGCACCACTACGACGAGAATGGACTCAAGGACCACAGCAAGGAGCCGGCGCAGATCCAGGCCGTGCACAAGTTCATGGTCGACTTTGTGCACAAGTGGCTCGAGGAGAAGGACGGCCAGGGCCACGGGAACGGTCATGGGCACGGTAACGGCAATGGACATGGAAACGGCAATGGTCACGGTAACGAACATGGAAACGGAAACGGCCACGACAACTGAAACCACAACGGCTGGGAGAACAGCAAGGGCCATGGTAACAGCAATGTGCAAGGGCCACGGTAACCACGACGACACGACGGAGACCACGACAACTAGGTAGATCGTAGATCGTAACGTAGGAAGAAGTAGTATGAAATCATGAGAACATTGAAGACGGAGGCTGCCCATTAACTCGGACCGCTGAATGTCGTGACCGGCCTGTTCGGCCACGGGTGAGAGAGCCAGCCGCTCCACTTCCCAGTGAGTCGCGGCCGGGGTATGTTAGGTTCGCTCGCACCCCTCGCTTGGCTCGGCGTGCTCGTCAGCAATGAGCTGGATGTGTATGCATTCTACTACCCGTACAAACCCCCTCGTCGGGTCCCCTACCCTGTCTCTGGCTGACACTCTGCTGCCGCAGAGTCTTAAGCCATGGACACAGTCGCGCCGAGCTCCTGCAGCTTCTTCTGCAGCTTCTCGGCCTCCTCCTTGGGCACGTTCTCCTTGAGCGTCTGGGGGACCGACTCGACAAACTTCTTGGCCTGGGATGTTAGCGATGTGAACGAGCGGAGCGAGTGGTGCGATTGAGCGAACTGTGGGGATTGGGCGGGGCGAAGGAGACGGTGAGGGGGAGGTGTGGGGGCGTGAAGTAGCAGGAGTGACAGGTCAAACGAGGTGTCACGAGACACACCCGTGCACCTCGTTGGACGAGAGGATGCCAAGTCGCACGAGAGTGTTGTGACTAGCCCTGGCGAAGTAGTAACGGACGCCGCTCAACTCTGGCACGCAATGCGGTAACACGGGAGAGTGCTGCAGTCCGCGGTCTGCCTCGATGCTTCCGATGCGCAATGCCCATCATCAGAGTCCGCTCTCCGAGCGAAGCGCAACCTCCATGCTGTGTCCAGTACTCCGTCGCCCTTTCCCCAGTGTTCCCTTCCCTTCCTTCCTCATCTCGCCCCGCCCTCATCTTCCACCATCGCGCCTCGCGCCTCGCAGCCCGCTTGCGCGGGCTGCTCGACTTCGGACTCACCTCAACCAGGTTCATGTTAGGCATGATAGCCTTGACCTCGCGGATGATCTTGGCCTTGGCGGCGGCGTCAATCTTCTCGAGCTTGAGCGTGAAGATGGTCTTCTCCTTGGGCGCCTCCTCCTCGGCGGGGGCGTCGGCGGCAGCGGCGGCGGCTCCGGCAGCGGGGGCGGCGGCAGCGGCGGGAACGGCGATCTCGGTGATGTTCAGGCGGGTCTGGATGTCAGCGAGCGCGAGCGGAGCGAGCGACCGATGGTCTGGTTGTCCATCAATGTTCTCCCGCATCTCGTCCAGTTCACGTCTCCGAGTCTGCATTGTTGCAGCGTCCGCAGAATGCGAGATGGCCGATGCGCCAATGCCCGGCCTGTCTATCCCTCACTCCAGGACGTCTGGAGGGACTACGACAGGCGCATCCCTCCTATGCTCCATATCCTTCCCCGAGGCACCCATTCCAGTCCGGACTAACCTTGAGAGCCGAAACGAGCTCCGAGACCTCAAGAAGCGTAAGCTTCTCAACCGAGTCGACAATGCTCGAGATCTTGGGCGAGACCTCGGCGGCGGGGGCAGCGGCCTCGTCACGGACAACACGGGTCGTGGAGAGCATGCGGGCGGGGCGCGCGAGCGGTCGCGAAGACGAGGCGCGGAGGGCGCGGAAAACGACGGTCCGGGAGGCCTGGTAGTTAGCTCTGGTAACCTCTGTGCAGCTCGGCGCCGGTGGACGGGTGACGGCTTGTGATAGCGGCGAAGGATGGGGGAGCAGTCGGCATAGTGTGCATAGCACTCGGAGTGCGCATCGGTGCGGGCTAGCTAAGACGGCCGCGTCGGAGGTCGATATGCGATTGCAGTATTCCAAGTCGCTGTTTTCGCTTCACAGCAGTCGTGATCGAGACGGAGAGTCGAAGCTAGGGAGTCGGTGCACACGTCGTAGCCGGGGTATCGTCTGTCGTCCGGTCGCCGCCACTTGAGCCTGAGCCTGTATACTCACGCTCATTTTGGTATCGATGGGAGGGGGGTGGGGGGTGCGGGGTTGGGTGTGTAGGATGTCTGTCTGGCTACTTTTCGTTGCAAGTGCTCGCGAGCGACGACCCTCCGACCCGTCCGAAATCGTCTGCCACTCGAAAAAAAACGCCGCCTGGGTGTGGAGGATCAGGCGGGCACAGGGGTTGGGACGCCTAAACGTATTTCGAGTCTGGGGTCACGTGACGGAAGACCATGTGAGATAAGCGTGGCTCATGCGTGGCAGGATTTAGCACGTGAAATGACATCACTGGAGCAGTGAGACAGCGGAAGGGGCTGACTCTGTGGGAGAGTTGGGTTTTAGCGTGCAGTTGGCCAGTTTCGGCGTCCGGCGTGCACCGCTTTTGATCCGAAAACGTGTGTGCGGTGATGTTATCTATCCTGAAGACCCTCGAGCCCCCTGGGCACCTGGGGGTGCATCCTTGAATGGCGTTGTGCGATGGACAGGCAGGCGGGCACAGGGAACAGCAGCATCCGCCACGCCACCCAAGCCTCCCTTCCTGCTAGTCCTGCTCCTTCCTGCCTTAAGCCTGGTTTCAGGGGCTGGGAGTGGATATCGAGGCGGAGAGAACCAGGAAGTGCAACGCAAGCGGCTGATGGCCAGTGAATGCGTCCCGTCACAGTCCAAGCTTTACACCAAGGTTTGCCTTGCCCACAGCTTTGGCGCTAGAGTGAGCACGAGCAACCAGGTGGCTAGGGCGGATGTTCTAGGAATGACAAAGAATGACGCAGGTTGGGCACAATTCGCCCTTTGGCTCCTCTGGCTCCTGGACTTGAATCAGACTTGGTGAGCATTAGCTTCGGCCCACTATACACACTGTGGCCACCTGGCCCAGCGCCGGGCAGCGCCGCCGTCGCCGAACAATACAGTCGGCACAGGTGCCAAGCGATCGGCGGGCGCACAATGCACCATGCTACTCCAGGGCACAAGCTCAAAGTCTTCAGTTCCTGTACTTCCTGTGGTTCCTGTCCTGTGTCCTACATCCTACGGCCACTTCCCAGTCCGCTTCCAAGCAAACCTGGATTCCTGGTCCTCGCGCCAGTCCGCCGCCCGGGCAGTGTAGGCGTGTGTCTTCATCTTCTCTCTGCACAAACCTGTTCACACTCTCACTCTACTCACTACTACTTCCACACTCGTTCTTTGTCAAAAGCTAGTCGTATCGCTCGTCGCTTGCTGGCTACGACTCACGGCTCGCCCACGACCACGATGAGGGTATCGACTATGATAGCCGCCGCGGCGCTCGCGTACGAGGCCGCTGCGCAGGACCGCTTCATCCTCGGCTCGTCGAACCCGCTCACCGTGTCGCGCATGGACCCTATCATTTCCCCCGGCGCTTTTGGCGGGCACGTTCACCGTGTCTATGGAGGATCCGCTTTCAGGAGTGAGTTTACTGGAGCTCTGCGCGACAGCGCAGAGCGAGCATAACGGGCAACAAAGTAGACAAGGCTTTGTCATCGCTGTGTTGCCAGTGTTGGCTTATTGTCTTGGCGGGTGTGTCGAGGTGCGGACATGGTCTTGCGGCGGATTGCCAGTGCCGATACCGGGCGAGGTACTGTCGATCCTCTTGTCTGTGCGGTGTGCGCGCAGTCATCCAGGCAGTCACCTAGCCTCCAGTAGTACTGCCACACCCTCACCGAACCACCTAGCCTGCTCCAGCCTACTCCTGCTCGCTCCGCTCGCAGTCGCTGACGCCCACAGACGTGCTCAACGACCCACAAGACCAGATCGACAAGTCGCACTGCTCCACCGTCAAGGTCCTCGCCGACAAGTCAAACTACTGGGTGCCGGCGCTCTACTTCATCAACCCGAATGGCACGTACTCGATCATGAACGGCGAGATCCGTATCTACTACCTGCTCGATTTCGACAAGTCGCAGCCCCTGGCCGCCTTCCCGCCCGGCCTGCACATGATCTCGGGGCTCGCGATGCGCCGCGACATTGGCGCAAAGCAAGCGCAGGGCATCCAGCTCACAGTCGACGCGTACCTGAACGTCCCCACGAACAACCAGTTCATCCCCAACGGCACGGTCCACCCCGACCCGCCGGGGCAGGGCTACGTGCAGCTGAACGTCCGCTTCCCGAACTGCGGGTGGGCGAACCAGTCTCTCGATTCCTGGGACCACTTCAGCCACATGTCGTGGTCCGTCAACGACAAGGGCGACTGGGACCCAATGGGCAAGAAGTGCCCCGACACCCACCCGATCCGGTATCCGCAAATCTTCCTTGAGAACTTCTACCACCTCGAGCCCTGGCAGAAGGATCAGTGGAACCGGACCGGACCCTCTGTGATCTTAGCGAACGGCGATACGACGGGGGCCACGTTCCACGGCGACTTTGTCAACGGGTGGGACCCGGAGATCCTCCAGTCGGCCGTGAACGACTGCCGCACGGCTGGCGACACGCTGGAGCGGTGTAAGGCGTTCGACGGGCAGCTGCAGGATCCTTGGAACAAGACGACCGGCGCTCCGGCAGACATGTACGACTGCCGGATCCAGTCCCAGATCCCCGCCGAGGACGTGGGCTTCTACCGCCCGCTCGAGCATTTACCGGGGTGTAATCCGCGCTGGGACTGGGACGGGCCCACGGACCACAGAAGCATCACTGAGGGCCGCGCCGCCTGCCCCTGGTTCGAGGGCGAGCCGGGCTGGACGTCGCCGAACCTCCAGTTCTGGGGATTGCGCGAGTTCTCCTTCCCCATTGCGCTGCCCGGCGTCGATTCCTCCGACGTCTCCAAGCTCGTAACATCCGTCGGACGATGGCAGGGCACGGGGTCCAAGATCGTCCCCTGGCCCACAGACCAGGACGGCAGCACTCCTCAATCCGTCCCGCCCAACAGCAAGGGATACCGCGGCGTGCTCATCGGATCCCAGGCCGAGGTCGACAAGGCCGCCAAAACAAAGGACGACAAGGACTGGCAACCCAGTGTTTTCGGGTGGGACAGTCCGCCGGGCAACTGGGAGCAGGAGAAACCCGCCGACGAGCCCAAACCGGCTCCTGTTGATACGAAGAAGTATGAGAAGATGGCGGCGACGACGCACCAGACTGCCACTTACGCCTGCGCCACGAACACGGCTTGGGCGGGATTGCCGTGCGGGCCCGAGTATGTCAAGGACCAGCCTGACGCCAAGGAGGAGAGCCACAAGAAGCACGGCGGTGCTGCGCGCGTCGTTCCGGGCGTCGCTTGTGTGCTCTCAGCGTTGGCTTCGGTGGTGTACGTCCTGGCCTGAGTGCATCTGGACGCTTTCTCAATGACATTCCGTTTCCGCTCTGATTTCAGACTAATAATGTAGCTCTCTTCAACATAGACATCTCCCTAGACATCTCTCCTGCAATCTGTACGCCGTACGTCTTTAGATACACACACATATGCATATAGTTTTCGCGGCCTCAAGAGTGCGCGTGGGTTAGGCGAGGTGGAAGCCTATCTTACTGTATCAGCCTCTCACGCACGTCTCAACCGACAGACGCCGCAGGTCTGTTCCATGTACGACGGACTCTGGGTTATGGGCCGGGCACGACCTGCTGGCAGCTGCAGCTCTCATCGCTCATCCCCCCGACGGCGACAGCATACATGACATCGTAAGGAGTAATGTTGGTTATCGTCAGCGGCTCAATGGCGGCTCAATCGGCGGCGGTGAGCGGAGGCGAGGGGGCTGGTCATCTCCACCCTCTCCCCCTCTTCCCCTCACCCCCTCACCCACGTCTGCCACTTCTGCCCAGTGCCCGACAGTCCAATGCAGGGGGGCTGGGATATGCTTGGACTTTGCTTGGTCCAATGCCGAGTGCTTGGAAGTTTCTTGGCTTGCCTGGCTTGCCTGGGCTTGGGTGCGAGGCATGAGGGTTCTGGTGTGAAGTGGTTGGGCCCTGAAAGGGTTGTTCATCCCTCAAAGGCGCGTGGCAGGAAAAAGTTTGGGAGAGACCCCCCCGAGAGGCGAGGCGAAGCGTACAGACTGCCTGCCTTCGTCTCTCCGTCTCTCCGTCTCTCCGTCTCTCCGTTGGGTCTCTCTCCGTGAGGGGCGGGGTGCTCGTAGAGATGGAGCCGACAGCCGTCCCCCTACGCCTCTGCACAGCCTGCAACTTGCTCCACGAAGATGGCACGCCAGTCATTCCCATGGCTCTCAGCCACCTTGTACACTCGGAGCTACACTGATGATGGGGCTTCGTCACCCACTCATACCTGCCAGGATGGCCAGGACTACTGTGGCCAGAAATAGCAGCGCCCGCACCCACACTACACCTCCTGAACACTCCCTAGCGCAAGGTTAATGAACAGGATAGCGGGCAGGAGAGTGGAGCGGAGTGGCGCACGGTCCACTATGCACTTTGACCAGCCACTTGGCCCTCTTGCTAGCTCGCTCGCCGCGCTCGCCGATACGCCGCGAGTGTTACTCGGGACCAGCCTCCAAAGATTGATCGACGTCGACTCTGCAGCGACTGCCAATCACTCATGTCCGCAGCCATGTCCGTAGCTGACTCGCTCCGCTCGTCCGCTGACCCTAAGGTCCCATGCTCGCTCGCCTGCCTTTGGCAGGCCTGCTCCGCGTCTAATCATAATTGTCCGAATGCATACGCAGCTAGACGAGGAGATAGGGGACGTACTGAAATGTTCGTTACACTACATTCTATGATCATGCGTTGATCATGAGTTGCTTGGGGAAGGGATAGCGGGGTAATCTATAGACATTTCACACGACTACTTGTGACTGTCAATCGACCACTGGTCGAGGGGAACGTTGGCGGGCTCCTTGTCGTCGCCGTCCTTCTTGTCGGGCCACTGGGGCTGCCAGAGGGTCTGGAAGCTGGCGTCCTTGACGCCGTCGCCGGCGCTGATGACGAGGATCTTGGCGGGCGCGTTGTCCGGGTCGCCGTCCTTCTGGCCCTGGCTCGCGTCGGGCGCGGGCGGCGTGACGGCCGACACGGCTTCCTTGGTCGAGAACTGGAGGCCGGCGGGGTTGGCGTTGATGATCTTGACAGTGAGCTTCTGGCCGCCGAGCGCGAGCGACGCCTCGGCGCCGTTCAGCTCAATCGAGGCGTTGGTCTGCACGTGCCACTCGATCGTGCCCGCGGCACCACCGATCTCGTCCTGGAGCAACATCTGGCGACGGCCGTTCAGGAAACGGATACCGCGCTTGACCGACGACGTGTCGTTGTAAGCCGCAGTCATGTCCATCGTCCAGAAGGCAGTGTCGTCAGAGCCGACCTCGAGGTAGGGGGCAGCACCCTGCTGAGTGCCGCTCGAGCCCCACTTGACAGTGGGAGCCTGAGCGCCAGAGAACTGGTTATCGCCGCCAATGAGGATCGTGTTCTGGCCTTCAGTGCGCTTGCGGAAGTAGAGCCAGCGCTGCGCGAAGGGACGATCATCCGAGAAGTAGCCGGGCGACAGGTACTGGCCGGAACCGTACTCGCCGGCCCAGCGCTGTCCCATGGCGTCAAAGACAAAGTCACCGAGGTCGAGGTCACCGTGGGTCTGGTGGTCAAGGAGCGAACCACCCTTGATGCCCCAGTAGGTACCAGTGTTGTCAGACCACGAGGAACGAGCAGCAGCCCACTCGCCGGCGGGGGACTCGAAGTGGTGGTCAATCTCGAGGCCGTTCCAGAAGGCACCGTCGGTCGTGGGGTCGTACCAGAACATGTTCCAGGGGTCGGCGGCGTCGTAGTGGTCACGCTGGTAGAGAGCGTAGCGGGGCTCGTTGAAAGTCGAGGCGAGGAAGACGAGAACGTTGGCGGTGGCCGAGAACTTGTTGGGTCCGTGGTCACCGTAGTTGAAGAGCGAGGTCATGCCCTGGCCGTGCATGTGGAACAGGGCAGTGTTGAGCCAGCGGTCCTTGTTGCCGGCGAGGAGAGACTCGACCGACGCGCCAGTGGCAGTGTTAAGGGCGGAGAGCATCTCGGCAGCGCCAGTGGTACCGAAGTACCAGTAGTCATTGGTCTCAGCCCAGGTGCCGTCGTCGTGAGGAGCCTGGAAACAGGCGGCCTGGGCAGACTTGGTGGCCGAGTCAATGATCGAGTCCGAGATGCCGTTGTCGTCGCCCTTGATGGCAAGAGCACCGAGAATGAGACCGCTGTTGCAGACACAGTTCCAGTTGCCCTTGATGTTGGCATTCTTCCACCAGTTCTGCGCAGACCCAGTCTCAGCGTAAGCCTGCTGGCCGGGGGTGAGACCGTGGTCGACGATCCAGCCGCGAATCTGAGTCTTCTGGGAGTCATCAAAGGTGTCGCTGAACCAGTCGTATCCGATGGCGTAGGCGGCCGTGTACTCGGCGGTATCGAGGAAGTGGGCGTTGGCGTTCCAGGGGTCGGCCGCGTAGCCCTCAGCGGCAGCGTTCGAAATACCCTCGCTGAGCTCCTTCCAGGCGCGGTCGGCGTACTTCTTCTCGCCAGTCATCTTCCAGGCGTAACCGAGGATCTTGATGCGGACCTTGATCTCGCGAGCAATGTCGAGGACACCAGAACCAGCGGGGCCGCCGTCCATCTGGTACTTGACAGAGTCCTTGTTAAGAATGGTAGAGGCGTTGCCCATGAGGACAGTGTCCCAGAACGAGAAGTAGGGATCCTTGTCCTTGAGGCCGTTCTTGAGGGCGTCCCACTTGTACTGGGGGGCGATGAGGCGGGGGTGCGAGCGGAGGTTGCTAGACGAAGGCTGCTCGTTGTCGCTGGGCCACGAGTCGTCCTTGCCGGCGACGTTGGTGGGGGCAGCGTAACCAGCGGTGCCGGTTCCAGTGGCGTAAACGGGGAGCATGTAAATATCGGTCTGGGCGGGGAGGTAGACCTCGCCGTTGGGCCCAGTAACAGTCTCGTGGGGGAGGCGGTCCTCAGTCAGGATCTGGATCATACCGGGAAGTGCAGTGTTGCCAGCGTCGGGGGCAGGGGCCTGGCCCTTGTCGCCGCCCTGGTTGGCAGTGCCAGCGTTGTTCGTCTTGTCGTTGCTGTTAGAGTTGCCGCTGTTCGAGCTAGGCTCCTTGGCAGTGTTCGTGTTGTCGTTGGCGCGCGAGGCAGACGACGAGTTCTTGTCGTCGTTCTTGTTGGCGGCGCGAGATCCGAGGACACCACCGAGAACAGCACCGACAATCACACAAATGGCGATGATGGCGGCGAGAATGTACCATCCCTTGCGGCTTTTGCGCTTCTTAGGCGCATAGGCGGGCTCGGAGCCCGTGGCGGCGTAGGGGTTGCTGCTCGACATGGGGTCTTTATCGTGCGGCGGAAGGAGCGATGTGCCGACGTCAGAGCCACCGGGGGTATCGGACGGAGAGTCATAGTAGTTGTTGTTCGTTGTCGACGCCATTTTGAAGCGAGCGTGACGGAGGGTTGCGGAGGAGGACGAATCAATCGGGTGAAAGCCCGGACGGCGGGGGTAGGAGAAGAAGACGCAGTGATAACCAGGGGAAGAGGTCGGGGCGTCGAGGGGATCGGAAGAGGGGAGTTGAGGGGAAAAGGAGGCACCGCGAAGAGACGAGCCAAGTTTAAGAAGGATCAAGTCGGGGGTGTGCGTTGGCGGCGGCGGTGCGTGGTTGGAGGAGGTGCAGGTGCGACGCAGGGATGTTTTGGTCGGTTGTAGGTGGGAGTGTGGGAGTTTTGGTGCAGGCGGTGTATTTACGCAGGCAGGCGAGAAGGCGAGGCGCAAGACAGAATTGGCCAGGAACCGGAGGGTCGCGCGCGTCAGCATTACAGCATCCACACCCAAGCACATGTCCCTTTTCGTGCCAAGCATCAACTCCCCATGCACAGTCCGCTGTCTGTCGTGTCTTCTTTGCGAGTCCACTTTCACAGCGCGCTCCACAAGCATCAGCGAACGAGGTCGCTGGTGCATGCAGGCATGCTCGTGGGTCGCAGGAAGCAGCACCGAAGAGTCTATTCTGGGGGGCTGTTTGAAGAACCGACTGGACTGGGTCATGTTTGTGCGCAGCAGCCAGGTTCACCAACCAGGTGCTGTGCACTGCCCCCCCCCGGCGCAAAGTCTGAGCCTGAGCCCCGTCTTAAGGCCGTCGTCATGCTCACCACCTCTCAGACCACTCTTCGCAGCCTGGGCAGAGAGCGTGCGTCGTCTAAAAACAGAACAGCGACGCATTCGGGGCATGCGTGCCAGTGTGCGATGCCCCCGCGAAGCACTGCGTCGTGCTCCGTGCATCACACAACCACGCCGCGACCGTCGCTCGTCGCACTGCAATCGCCGCACAGACATACTCTGTGCGTCTGCATGGACCAGACTTAAGATGCTCCACCAACTGACCCGACTCTGCATCACTCCATGTATGCTGGCACTTCCAAGGGACAAGGGGCGATGATTCCACTCACAGTCGTCACGGTATCCGGCGCCACCGTTGCCGTAGTTGTTGTCCGAGTATCCGCCGGGGTTGGGCGAGTACCCGTGACCGTGGTCCTGGTAGGGAGCGGGTTCGTATCGTGCCGACATTGCGCCTGGCAAAGAGGTCGAGGTCGGATACGAAGAAGGAGGATGGAGAGATGGAGGATTAAGGGGGAATTGGGTTGGAGGAAAAGGGGCAGAAGTGTGCCGGACGAATCAATTGAAAGAGCGTGTTGTTGTACGTGGTGGGGTATGCCGATGTGGGGGTGGAAGGAAGTGCCAAGCGGTCAAGCGGTGGCGGCGATGGCGAAGGAAAAAAGTCACCTGGAGTCGACTAGCAAGCAGTCGTTGTCGGCGGTGGATGGGAAAGTGTGTGAGGGAGAAACAGAGAAAGGATGTGTGCTGTAGCGATGTTCGCTGTGAGATGGGACGGGGCAGCGGAACAGGCGGCGGGGAAGGAGCCAGGGGGGGGCAAGAGGGGCAGGAGGGGCAGGAGGGGCAGGAGGGCCAGGAGGGCAGGAGGGGCAAGGGGGGCAGGAGGGCGGCGGCGGTGGTTGAAACCGGAAGGGGCTAATGGGAAAGACGCGTAGTGAAGCCACCACCACGCGTTAGACCCCCCTCCCTTCCTTCCGTCCACTGGCACATCACCTGAGGCCGGAGGCTCAATGTGTCCACCAGCACCAGGGCCAGGTCCGTTTCGTTTCTTGGCAGCAGCACAACCACAACCATGCATGGAGACGGGCTCCCACGTCGGCGGAGTGGGAGTCGACGACTGTGCATCGCCGCTACCGCCTGTACTCGGTGCACACTGCGCTGTCTAGGTCTCGGGGCCAGGGCCATGTGCTGCAGGCCTGCTGGGGGGTTCCAGACAAATCTCAACTCAAGCCCGTAGTTTCGGAAAGTCTGAATGGCGCGGCGCGACGCGTTCGATTCTCTGCAACTCGTGACCTGACACAATGGTCCGTGCTGCGCCGAAGTCGTGCCGGCTACAATGTCCATGTGTTTGGTGGCACAGTGTATCCATTGTATTGCACAAAATCATCCACCCCATCACCGTACACCCACTAGTCCCGCATGTAATGTAACGATGACCTGCATCCCGCAGCGTCCGCGCCCGCTCCTAACGGAGGCAGTACCAGTGGGCGGTGGGCGGTCACGGACCATGGCACTGCACCCAGCTTTGCACAGCTAAACGCCACCCGGGCATCGAGGGTATCTGACCTGGCACAGCCTGCGGTTCACGGCGCCACGAACGGCGAGATGTGCGATAGTGAGATCGAGATCCCTGTACTGGAGGTCCGAGCGTTGGTTCCTCCATCCTGCAGACAATGCAGGAGCCGCACAGTGGTGGGCCCAGGCAACGCCGCCGTAAGGCTTATGGCTCCACTCCCACTGCCACTCCCCGAGAAACGCCATGCATAAGAATAGCCCCTCTGCTCTTCTTGGTCATCTGCCTGTTCTCTCCTCTACATCCGCCCATGCTTCTGCACCATGCACCACACTCGATACAGTGTCCTCCTCTCCGTCGTATGCATAGGACAAGCTACATGCGACTTTTGCTCACACCTCATTTTCCCACTATCACGCAGAGTCAGGCACACGTGCGCCCAATTCACTCCCAACTCAACACGTGATCCCCCACACTACCCCGCACCCAGGCGTCATCGCTCGCCCCTTGCCGCAATCTTTCAGCGCTCTAGATAGCTGTTGCCGCTCACACGTACATACACTGTAACGCGCATCAACACAGACCCCAGAACGGACCGACCTAGACATCAACACGATGTCTGCGCAGGAGAACCCCCCTCTCCCGCTGGGCGGGGCTGCCGGTGCCCCGAACCCGAACGAGACAAGGCAAGCCAACGATGCGAACAATAGCGGGCCGACAAACGGAACAGATGGGACCGGTGCGAGTGATAAGCCAGCTCGCCCCCCTCTCGACCGCCTCGACACGCCCGACATCCCGACTCCGCCGCAGACGCGTGCCTCGCCCTCCTTCTCCTTCCACGAGGAGCGGCGCCTGCTCAAGTCAGACGAGTACTGGCTCTCGCACAAGCTGCCCCGCCTCCCTCCCGCCGCGCTCGCCACTTCGCCGACAGCATCAATGGACGCGCTGATGCAGAGCACGCGCTCGAACGCCTCTGCCTCCGGCACGCAGCAGTCGCCGACCCAGTCCACGTCGCAGCACCCCCCCTCCGACGAGAGCGAAGAGGAGGAGGACCTCGGTCCCCACGGCACGGGGGCATATCACGGCCTGGCCTCGGCGCCCGCTCGAGGCAATTCGATGCTCTCCCCCAGCGGGCCAGAGTATGGCGACCTGGACCCGATCGATGTCCAGATCCACCGCAACGAGCTGAACTACGACGAGCGCCTCGGACTCGAGGAGGAGCGCGAGGAGCGCGCCTTTGGCATGGACGACGCATACCTCCCCAGCGGCGACGGGGACCGCCACCACCAGGACGAGCTGCACGAGGCGGCAGTCGACACGGGTGAGTCAACATGACGTAGCATGAGCAACTTCCGCTGACAAACAAGTCAAGGCGTTCGCCGAGTCGGGCGTCGGAAGCGAGCTGGAGGCACTGTACGGCGCCTTCTCGCGCTGCCTCGAGCTCCGCGACAAGTACATGGAGCTCTCGAACCAGCGGCTCGGCGACAACCCGCGCGATCATGACGGCACGTTCGTTGGCTTCAAGGAGGGCAAAGGGGACGTCATGGGCCTGCGCGCGGATGCGGAGCCAGAGGACGCCGAGCTCCCCGCCGACCCGAGCCAGAGCTGGAAGATGGTCCCGCCCCCGCCGGACCCGCACTGGAAGTGGGAGAAGCAGGGCGAGAACGTGCACCCCGCGCCAGCCGAGGATGCGCAGGAGCGCAAGTCCAAGACGTCGACGCAGACTCCCAAGTTTGACCTGTCGCAGTTTGACATTCCCGGGCTCGAGCCCGAAGGCAGCCGACGCACTTTTGGGCTGGACGGGGAGGGCGTGTTCCGCGTCTATGACTCGACAGGAAAGACGCTCTCCCGCGTCCCGAACCTGAAGGAGTACTACTCGGACCTGGACTACCTGCTGGGCGTGTGCAGTGACGGACCCGCCAAGTCGTTCGCGTTCCGCCGCCTGAAGTACCTTTCCTCCAAGTGGACGCTCTACACGCTGCTGAACGAGTACCAAGAGCTGGCGGACATGAAGGCGGTCCCGCACCGTGACTTCTACAATGTGCGCAAGGTCGACACGCACATTCACCACTCGGCGAGTATGAACCAGAAGCACCTGCTGCGCTTCATCAAGGCCAAGCTGCGCAAGAACCCCGACGAAATTGTGATCCACCGCGACGGGCGCGACCTGACGCTGAAGGAGGTGTTCGAGTCGCTGAACCTAACGGCCTACGACCTCTCCATCGACACGCTGGACATGCACGCGCACCAAGAGTTCCACCGCTTCGACCGCTTCAACAACCGCTACAACCCGACGGGCAGTTCGCGTCTCCGCGAGATCTTCCTGAAAACCGACAACCTCCTGGGCGGGTCCTACCTCGCCGAGTTGACGACCGAATTGATTGCCGACCTCGAGCAGAGCAAGTACCAGCACTCGGAGTGGCGACTCTCAATCTACGGGCGCAACCTGAACGAGTGGGATAAGCTGGCCAAGTGGGTCGTGAACAACAAGCTCGTGTCGCACAACGTGCGCTGGCTCATCCAGGTGCCCCGCCTGTACGAGGTGTACAAGGCGGGCGGGCTTGTCAACACATTCGAGGACGTGGTGCGCAACATCTTCCAGCCCCTGTTCGAAGTGACGGCCGACCCCTCAAGCCACCCCGAGCTGCACGTGTTCCTGCAGCGAGTGGTCGGGTTCGACTCTGTCGACGACGAGTCCAAGCCCGAACGACGACTGTACAAGAAGTTCCCGCCCGCCCAAGAGTGGAACACGCGCCAGTCCCCGCCCTACTCCTACTGGCTGTACTACATGTATGCGAACATGGCGTCGCTCAACGCATGGAGGAAAGAACGCGGATTCTGCACGTTCGTGTTGAGGCCGCACTGCGGCGAAGCAGGCGACCCGGACCATCTCTCCTCCGCCTTCCTGACCTCGCACTCCATCTCCCACGGCATCCTGCTCCGCAAGGTGCCCGCGCTGCAGTACCTGTTCTACTTGAAACAGATTGGTCTGGCAATGTCCCCGCTGTCGAACAATGCGCTCTTCCTGACGTACGAGCGCAACCCGTTCAAGGATTTCTTCAAGGTGGGCATGAACGTGAGCCTGAGTACGGACGACCCGCTCCAGTTCCACTTCACGGCGCAGCACCTGCTCGAGGAGTACAGCTGCGCCGCGCAGATCTACAAGCTCACGCCGGCCGACATGTGTGAGCTTGCGCGCAACAGTGTCCTGCAGTCGGGTTGGGAGGTGCAGGTGAAGAAGCACTGGATCGGCAGCAAATACTACATGCCAGGGGCGGCGGGTAACGACATTCACCGCACAAACGTACCGAGTATCCGCCTGTCGTACCGCCACAGCACGCTTATGGAGGAACTCGCGCTGATCCGGTATGGCCGGCACACGCCCAGTCCCACGCCCATGCCGCTCAAGCACTCCTCTGCGCAACAGGTCGCGGCGGCGAGTATGGCGCACACGAATGCGGTGCTGCATGGCCACCAGCCGACGCTTGTTGGCGCGAGCGTGCTCGATTCGCGGAGCAGGAAGCGCTCGCAGACGGACCTCAAGCGCAAGTCCCAGCTTGGGATGAGCGCCAAGGACGTCAATGCCATCAAGGACTTGAAGATTGAGGACGGACACAAGGGCGCTAGTCCGGTCACAAAGGCGAAGGAATTGGATGGGCAGAAGGAGAACGGGGACAAGGTGGGGGCCGAGCCGAATCTGACCATGGACGGGCAGTAGGAGATGCCACAGGGCCGCGGGGCAGAGAGCGGGACAGAGCCGGGGTGAGCGGAGTAGCAGAGTAACAGCGTAGAGGGAGACTGTAGAAGTGTAGATCCAGAGTTTAGCCAGATGTATCCATTCCTTCCGTGTGTGCGGTGAGATGCGCTCGGCGCCCGATACTTATGTCTCGACTGCAGACGGCCGCAGGCTGGACTAACGCCCATCACCGCGCCGACGCGCCGAGAAGACTAGGGAAACGTTGGGTCCACACGAGTGGAAGGAGGCGGGTGCCAGTGCCGACTCCGCTGCCCGCTAGTGCTTTAGTCCCAAGCACATTCGCTGCTTCCTTCCCCCGGATGCTTGCAACTTGGCGGATCGCGGACGCAGATGGTAGCCCTCCACTAACACCCTACAACAACAGAGTGCGCGAAGTGCTCGTTTCCAGATCCGCCGAAAACTGCGGGGATAGAACCCAGGTCTGTCGGAGACCCGGCGTCTGATGTTATTGACACATCGGATTGGACGGAGGGCAAGTCGTGAACGGTGCATGGCGCTGGAGGTGGTTACCCCGAGCGCCTCAAGGCCAGTCACAGAGGATGGATATCGCATCACCAGATAATCACCCGCGATCATGCCGGGCAGATAAGCTTTCAATCGTTTCACTAGATTTAGGAAGAGCCCACTTCTCCGTCTGCTCCGTACATAGCGTACCCTCACGCAAGCAGACACGCTCATCCGTGTGTGTGTGTGGGTGTGTGTGGAGGCGGGCACGCCAAGTGGACGGACACTTCACAGTTGATCGACGATCAGAGTGGAGCACCGTAGTCGTTGGAGACTGAGTGAGTCGCCTTTGTTGGAACCCTCCCTCTGCCTGGCAATACATGATCGTCCGTCTGCATTTCGCTGGGACGGTTACGAGAACGAATAAGGTTCAACACCCAAACACACTCCGCATCCTTCATCCGTTCTACCGGGGTACAGGCACTGCCGTGCACCTGTGCGTCGGTCTCACATCTGTCACGCAGGATGCCGTCGGTCTTGCAGTCGGCGTTGACGTGGAACGAGACATTGTTGGTCCGCTGACCTCTTAGTGCAGTGAGGCCGACGGCTTCGGCTTCGTGCGGTCGGCTTCTCATAGCGCCCCTTGGCGCAAATGTACCGGAATGTCGGCATTCGTCCATGTTCGCGGGATGTCTTCGCCGTGTCTTCCACACTGATTCCGGACAAGTCTCTACGCGGCACCTCGCCAGCTAACAAGCAAGGCATGTAGCAGACTCGGTGCTACTCGGTGCTTGGAGCTTGCGCTTACGCACTCCACGTGCTAGTTGTCCAAAGTGTCCGTTCCACTCAGGACCAAGTTGGCGTCAATTAAGGGCCCGGGGACTGGGTCGACTGGGAGTGCTGGAAACGCGTCATGTGCCTTGGCTGCCTTCGGTCTCGTGCGAAGATGTCGCGGACAACCATGACCACCGGGCATTGGCTTCCCGTGTCTGGACAAGTCTGTCTCCGCACTCTCCGCTGACTCGCAACCCACTACCAACCATGCACATCCCACCTCTCTTCTTGTCCTCGCACACTCACTCATCACCACCGACTGCACCGTCATGACCATCACCGGCAGCGCCGCCGCCGCGCTCGATGGGATCCCACTTGTGGGCCATGTCCTGGCCTCTTGGCCTCGAACCTCTATCACCGCGCTTATTGCCGGCGCCGTCTTCCTCGCCCTCTACGCCTACCTCTACGTGTACCGCGCCGCAACCCTGCCATTCTCCAATGTCCCCGGTCCCGAGCCCAGCTCCTTCTTCTGGGGCTCGCTCATGGAGATCATCAAGTCCCCGCCCTCGGTCATGCACGAGCAGTGGTACGCCGAATACGGGTCCACCTTCAAGTACCGCGCCATAGGAGGCGACTGGCGCTTGTGCTCGACCGACCCCGGGTTCCTGTCCTGGATGCTGTCCCACGACGATCTGTTCCCGAAGCCGCCGCACAGCCAAAAGTTCCTGTGGAAGCTGCTTGGTCCCGGTCTCGTCACGGTTGAGGGCGACCACCACGCGCGGCAGCGCCGCGTCGTCTCCCCCGCCTTCAGCACCAAGGCGCTGAAGGAACAAGTCCCAATCTTCTTCGACAAGGCAGTGGAACTCCGTGACAAGCTCCTCCTCTTCGTAGAGGGTAAAGGCGAGGAGCGGCCCTCGCTCCCGCCTGCGCCAGGAGACGAGGAGAAGGGAGGCCGCAAGATCGACGTGATGAAGTACCTCGGCCAGATGGCCGTGGACGTCATTGGCCAAGCCGGGTTCGGGTACGACCTTGCCTCTCTCTCGGGCCACCCCAAGCCGCTGGCCGAGGCGTTCCGCCTCATGATGGGCGCTGGGCTGAACCCGGGCCCGATCCAGGTATTGAAGACCTTCCTCCCGATTCTGTCCTTCATCCCGACCCGCGCGGACCGGATTCTCGAAGAGTCGAACGTGATCGCGCACCGCGAGGCGGCCGCCATCATTGCCGAACGCACTAGGGAAGTGCGCGCTGCAGGCGACGTCGACGAGGGCGCCTTCGGCAAGGACCTCCTCAGTATGCTGCTGAAGAGCAACATGAGCAGCGACCTTCGGCCCGACCAGAAAATGACAGACGAGGACGTCTTCGCCCAAGTCACCACCTTCATGCTGGCCGGCAACGAGACGAGTGCGACTGCTCTGACATGGATGCTCTGGCGCCTGGCTCAACACCCGGAGATGCAGCAGCGTCTCCGCGAAGAGTGTCAAGAGGTGAATGAGGGCGACTACGCTGCCGTCAACCAGCTGCCCTACCTCGAGGCTGTTGTGCGCGAGTCCCTTCGTCTCGACAGTCCCGTCCCCGCAACCCTGCGCGTGACGAAGGAGGACGTCACCGTGCCCCTCTCCAAGCCCATCCGGGGCAAGGACGGCACGCAGATGGACAGCGTGCGCCTGAAGAAGGGCACGACGGTGATGGTGCCGATCCACGTGATCAACTGGGCGTCGGACAACTGGGGCACCGATTCCAAGACGTTCAACCCCGACCGCTGGCTCAAGGAGGCGTCGCCGTGGAAGTATCAGAACCCGGGCGTGTTTGCCAACCTCATGACGTTCAACCACGGCCCGCACAACTGTATCGGGTACCGGTTCTCTATTGCTGAGATCAAGGTGACCTTGTTTGTTCTGATTAGGGCGCTCAGTTTTGAACTCCTGCCGAGCAGGCCTAAGTTTGAGATGAAGACGGGAATTGTGATGCGGCCCATGGTTGTGGGACAGGAGAAGGAGGGGCCGCAGATGCCGCTGCTCGTGAGGGCGCTCGAGGCGTAGGTTGTCGTAAGTTGTAGTACATCATGAAAGCTATGGATACAGTGAGGAGCTTGACGCAGCGAAGGTATGACAGGGGGTGACAGGTAGTGAAGAAGCGAGGGCTTTGGAGCAGAGCGCAAGGATCGACGGGATGATCAGCGTCGCCGTTTCCCGCTGCGGAGCGGAAGCGAGTCGGGCTCATCCTCCTTTGGATCCGGAGTGTGGTGCCGCTTGCTGCCCTGCTTCGGATCCTTCGTCTCGTTTGCCTTCTTGTTCTCTTGATTCCGCCTGGCTGTCGACCCCTGACCATTCTTCTCGACGCCATCTCCGTCTCCATCACCCTCTGCCTTCCCCTCCCTGTGATCCTCATCCTCCTCGCCGCTCTCCGAGCCCCTACCCTTGTCCAGCTCATCAATCCCCTCAGCAACCCTCAATCGTATCGGCCCCTTGTATTCTCCAGGCTCGACCCTCTCCCCCTTCTGGCATATCTCGATCTGTCCCTTCCGCACCAGTCCCTCCGCTCTCTCCCTCACGAGGGGCATGAGCTCGCGCCAATCCTCCGTTGCGTCTCCCGCCACCGCACGAGAGACCTCGGACGGGCACACAGTACCGTGTTCTCGGGCTCGGCAGAGGGTGCGTATCGTGCTGTCGATACGGCCGTGCAGTCCGTCCTGCTTCGATGAGAGCTGCCACCACAGGTTGCCTCCCTGCTCCTTCCGCTCTTGCGTCGTACCGCCCTCTTCCTCAGCCTTCTCGTCTGCAGCTTCCCCGCCCTCCCCACACTTAGCCTCGCTCTGCCTGGCGCTCCGCTCGGCGCTCTCCTCGGCAGGGACCCACCACTCCACCCCCCTCTCTCCCAACGCGACTTTCGCATCCTGCACCTTCCTCCGCGCTATTGATCCCCTCGCGCTATCGGAGCGCACGCCCCGCCTCCCCGCCATTAAGACGTTGACGAGCTCCTGGCGCAGCTTTAGCGGGATGGCGGGGTCGCTTGCGCGCCAGCGCCGGCCGTGCACTGTCATGTGGTGCCCTGTGGGGGTTCGGGGTGGGGAGGGCATGGTCGCGGCGTGGCAAGAAGATCGACGAGCGATGTGGGAGGGAAGATGAATATGGACGCTGAGGAAGGAGAAGGAAGGGACAGAGAAAAGTCTCAGGTGAGGACGGCCGATGGTGGAAATGATGAAGGCCGATGGCGAGAACGAGGAAAGCCGGTCGACGGGAGAGAGAGGGCGTGGTGCGGGTAGGGAATCGAACGAGGGGATCGGAGGTAGACGACGCTGTCGGGACGAGGGGGTTCGGTAGAGATGCAGGCGGTGAACGGACAATGGAATGATAGACTCCAGAGGAATATAAGTTGGAGGAAAGAACGAGGAGACGCCATGAAAGTTACGCGCGATGGTGGAGCTCACGACGTCATGCGGGGGGCCAACAGTGATTTTACGTAAACAGCTGATCAGTCGCATCGGTGAATTCTGCTTATCGACAGGACAGCCATTCGTCCGTACTAGGGCCCGCACTGCGTCACACCGTCCTGCCCAGACAGTCGCTGTTCTGCAGATTAAGATCCTCCGAGAGACGAAAGTCTTCTTTACAGGTAGGTGCTTGCTGTGTGGGTGTCTCAGCTTCACCCAGCGTAGTATCACTCGATTGCTGCGCTGAAGACGCCAGCGAGTCGGGCAATTTCGGCCCGAGCCGCTGCTCCGAGACGGGTGTAGACTCTCTTGCTTCCTCGGCCGTGGCATCCACAGGAGCAGCATGGGTAGCGGGGTCTTTTTCTGCCGTTGGCATGCAATGGTTTGTACGATGATCGCTGGGTACAGAATCAGCGGGTCCGTACCTCAGCCTGTACTCTTCCTTGAGGGAGGGACGGGGTTGCCTGAGAACGCCGGTGTTTGTGCCTGAGGATGCGGCGGGCTGTGACAGTGAATGGAACCCAAAGATTCGGGCATAGGCTGCTTTCAGGGCTGGCTTAGGTGCGCCACCACGTACGGCGCCCTCAGGTTCTGTGTCCTGGGTGGGAGTGGTGGAGGATGGGCCAGCTGGGAGTCGTGCAAGGCTGCGAGCTTGGCCGGCGACAGGCTCTTCGCCGTCTCCTCGGTAAGTTGGGGGCGGGGGCAGATGGGAGCCGGCTTCCACAGCGTCCCTCTCTTGAACGATACGTCGGCGAGCAGGCATACCCCTAGAGGTGCGAGAACGCTCAGCACTTGCTTCAGACATGAGTGGCTGCTGACTAGCCGGGGGGCGTGGTGAGCCATTAGTCGCGGTAGCGACCGCGGCGTCGACAGAGCTACGGGCTCCGGGCTGATCGTCTCCTTCCTCCAGTTTATGATGCTTGCTGTTCCTTCGACGCCAAAACAAGCATGCCGCCAGTGCAGCCAGAACCAGTGCGCCACCAATGCCGACGACCACACCAACAATGATCGGGATCTTGGACTTCGACTGGGGAGGGCTGCCACCGGATGGCTCACTGGTGTTGGAACCAAGATTCGTCCCGTTTGCGCTGCCCTTTGCACCCTCGGCCAACAGATCTGCGAGAGTGTAGTTGCTATTGGATCAGTAAGGTCCACTTACCCTAACTCACTAGTGGAATGGATAGGTTTGCACAGCACTGATGAAGCAGTTGGAGTTATCTGTGGGACCGGGGTCTCCTACTCTCAGCATGGTGTGGACTGTGGGGTCAATCGGTATGATGAACATGCTGCAATTGGCCACATTCCTCATCTTCCAGTGTTGCGAATAACCCTGATAGCTGTCTGGTCTCCACCAAGCGGGTTCGGGGTCTAGGGTAGCGTAACACTGAGGCAGAGGGAAGTACTCTGGCACTCCCGGTCCAAGAACTCTGATCAACGTGGTGTTGGCCGGGAGCATGTAAGACACTTCAGTCCTGTTGGATAAAGTGAGGCCGTCCTCTGAAATGCGATAGACCGCCGGTCCCTTACCCCTTTGCCCGTTTGGGTTGTTCTTCCAGGTGGAGTTTGCGATCTTGAACGCAGAGTTCAGTTGGCCGTCCTGAACAACCTCCACGATTGTGGTCTGGGACTCTAATGTCTCCTGCGAGGGCCTGATTGTGGGTCATTGGCTGCCATCTCACAACTTCGAAACTCACGCTTGAGATCGAACTGGCACATCAAAGGTGAAATTGTGAAACGTGAAGTTCGAACCTCTGAACCAGTCGTTACCTGCGGGACGGTCCATTTCGACTGAATACAGGTCTAACTTGAGAGGCGAGAAGGAGCTGAGAACCGGCTCTTGTGTTTGACTGATGTTGAATACTTGGATTGTGCTGTTGGCATTTCTGAGCCAGATTTCGAATGAGCCATCAATGGAGAGGTTGCGCATTGGCCTTCCCCATGCCACAGAGCCTCGCATCTCGTAACCGGTACCGACAAAAGTTGAATAGATGGAAGCATAGCTCATGTTTCCGTAGCTGCTATAGCCCGTGACCGGATCCCATAGCCAAGGGCCTCCATCTGGTCTGAACTCTATCATTGGGTCCATCGAGTCGAGAGTGAAGCGGACGGTGTCGTTGAATTGCGCGAGAGTAGACCACATTGCCAAGTGCAAAGTGGCCACTGTAACGAGAACGAGACGAAACATGTTGCAAGGAGGTCCAAAAAGCGAGTGCAGGCAGTACGAAGGCGTTCATGTGCGTTAGAAGGAGCGCGGTATTTGCGTGGTCTCGTTACTCGGCCGCTTAAGTTCTGTTTTACACAGTCACTTGAAGCTACTGCGAAGAATCTTGTGAGGTATCTTCATTATCACCGCGCAATCGCGCAGCCTTTACGCAAACTCAAAAGCAAAGCTCCTCTCCTCTGCGGTAGCAAACCACTCTGAGTCTTCGCCGCTATGTCCAACAAGCGCGACGGTCATCGAAGCTCGCCCGTGGGGACTCAAAGCTTAGACGGCGGACGCTTCCTCGTACCTCAGAGAGTACTAAGCAGGTACTTCTAGGCGAAGGTTTCTCTGCAGCACACTGCTGCTTGAATGCAACCCAAGGCAACCGCATGCATCCCTCTGCGCAAGGCCCGGCACAGCTGTGCACCAGCTTTGCATTCAGCCTACATCTGTTTGTCCAATGCCTCCCAACCCCGCTTCCAATGTCAACATCATTCACAGCCTAACCGTCACATGAGCGCTGAGGCCGTCAAGGTCCGATAAGGCGAGCATACTCTCTCTTGAGCGCGGACGGCTCAGTGACACATCGCCTGTCCTCCTCATTCGTAGGAGGGGCCGGTGCCCCCCGAATTGCAAGATCGCTGGAAGACCTAGATAGTGCTAGCTGCTGGCCAGGCAATAGGGCTGGCGAGTGCAAGGACTCTGTCGATGTCATGTCCCAGTTTTCCCGGTACTGGGGAGGTAGAAACTCGACGATCTCTGAGCTCTCATCGTCATGGCTAAGTCTCCCCATCGGGCCGTCGAAGATGCTCGTAGAGTCGCTTGATGATGCTTCTTGAGCTGCTGCGTCAACCCGGTCGCGCTGTAGTACTCTGGAGCGAACTATTTCACTCCCTGATGCGCTGAAACGGTCACGGTCCACGGTGTCGGTCGGCGGCGAGTGGTGATGTTGTCGATTTTGCTTTCGCCATCGTCGGAACCACCGGATTCCCAAGCTGAACAGGACTAGGGCAGCTACACCTCCAACAGTTCCTCCTGCAATCACGGAAGTGGCAGCGCGGACTGTGCTGTGTTGCCTGCCCGCCGGTGCCGCTTCCTCTGGGCTGTTGGGAGCCGGAGTGCTGCCAGTTAGTGTCGAAATAGGTGGTGTACTGACTGAAAAAACGGGTAACTCCTCACTCCGTTGATGCGACATTTGTTCTCGCTGAGGAAGCCGCCCACCTTGACCGTGTACTCCACCGTTGGGTCGACAGGCAGCATAAACAGTGTCTTGTTTGCCAAATTCTGCGGCGTGGCGGCGAGATTGGCTTCCGGGAACGTGCCATTGAACCACCATGACGGCTTGGGAGTCAGGGTGGCGAAACAGGAACTGTTGGTTCCATACTCCCCGAGAACTTCAACTAAAGTGGTGTTGCGGGGAACTTTGTAAGCGACTGAAGAGGTAACTAAGTCCAGGTATCCTTTGCCCGCAGAGAATGTGGCCTGTAAGATCGAGGGTACAGCTGATGATTCGTACCCCCGCCATACTTTCAGCTCCTGCAGAACCCCCTGGTTTGGCTCTACTGTGAAAGCAGGGTTGGGGTCTGAGCCTTGAAGCGGCGTTGACGAAGGTCGCTTGCTCGCGAAGCAGGTCGAAATCTGGCCTGCTCGTCAGCGGATGAACTTGAGAGCTGGACACTCACACCTGCGTGCGAATTGGGATTTGCACGGTAGCATTATAAATGACCACAGAGGAGGTGTTGGGAAACGCCGCTTCGACCTTGTAGACCGAAAGACCGAGACCGCTCCAAGAGCCCAGGCTGTCTTCTTCATGACTCTCGAACTCCTGGACGAGCTTCT
The DNA here is from genome assembly GCA_039545355.1 of Trichosporon coremiiforme. NCBI lineage: Eukaryota > Fungi > Basidiomycota > Tremellomycetes > Trichosporonales > Trichosporonaceae > Trichosporon > Trichosporon coremiiforme. The sequence goes on from BCJJ01000007.1 coordinate 1,476,936, forward strand.
GTGCATTTGTGGGTATGTATACCGTGTTACGAGTGACCGCGTTCCCGGGGTTTGTCGGGTTTGTCTCACTGCTGCTCCCGAACGCGCCGTGAAGATTGTAGCCCACTCCTACGAAGCTCAGTGCGATTCTCGGTTGTGCGGCAAACTGCCCCGCCGGAAGCGGTAACGTTCTCAGCGTGCCCGTGTTGTTGTCGCGGGTGAAGTCATCCGACACCGCAGCCATCATTCCCGACCAAGCATCAAGTGTAATGTTTACAGTTGTGTTGAACGGAAGCGACGAATCTTCCGGAATCTGAGACGCAATAACGGTGGATGGAAGAGGCTTTTCATCGCCTTGTGTCGGGAATGGCGAGCTTTGGAACGACGTCGGACCGGGTGTGGGCGAAAACGCAGGAGCTGCAGGCTCCGAGTTGGAAGTAGTAGCAGATGCGGAGCTTGTGGTGGACATCGTCTTGAACACACTCTGAAATGGTGAGAGTAGATGTGGTCAAACACTGTCGAATGGAACAAAGAGGACCATGCCCAATAGCTAAGCGAGGCTTCTCGGTGAGGGGCCAGATTCACGCGCTGACGGATTCAGACAGGAGCGTGTTATGTAGACAGGTGTTGTCAATGGGAGGGAGTGGGGTCAGCTGGGCTGCAGCAAAACACGCCTCGAGCGGGAGAGTCCCTCATCATCCATCCTTCGGTGAGGGATCCTCGGATGGCACTGCCGCTGCGGGTGCGTCAGCGCTGATGACGAGGCAGCATGCCAAAATCTTTAAGGGCGAACCATCACTTTACCGCCTCCAGGCCCGAGTTCTCACGACCTCGGCCCACTTCAGCTGTTGAAGCTGCGATACAGTTGCGGTCTTTAGCAAATGACCGTTCACCGGGGATGCGAGGCACTTAACCGAAATCACATCACTCGATAACTGCTCTGAAAAAGGCATTGGGTCGGGCAATCTCGGTCTGAGCCGCCGTTCCGAGTCCGGTGTACACTCCTTTGCTTCCTCGTATCAGGACTTCACGTCGTCACCCCTCGCCACTATCGGTGGAGGCTGGTCTTGCTCAATTACTCGCTTATACTCTGCGAGCAATCTTCCATCTGGTCCTTGTGCCGATGTCTCCGCGGATTCTTCCTGTATGTCTCTGCTTGGACGGCCGAGAGTAGGTGTCACCGCCTGGGGCATGCCAAGCCAAGTCCCTCGGTAGCTTGGAGGCGCGGGGTAGCCCGCACCGTACATTGCGTCCTGCTCCTGAACCACGCGACGCCTTCTCGGGGCGGGGGCCGCGGCCGTGTTGTGGGTGGCAGGTGATAGCGACGGGTCCGATCCGCCTTGACGAGATGTCGACTGCAACGAAGTGTCCTCACTGCCGGCCGAGGTAGCTGGCACCAGTGGTTGCTCTTTCTCGCCGGACGCTGCGTGGCACCCCCTAGTGGTACGGCGCCGGAAGTACCACGCAGCGAGCACTATCAACGCGAGCGCTCCCACAACTCCCACAACCGCGCCGACGATGATGCCAGTCTTGTTGCCCTTCCTCGCCGACACGAGGTTGTTCGGGATACCTGAGTCGATGGTGGTACGATTGTCGTCTCCCGCGGATGCACCGTCACCGCCTGTCACGGATGTGCCGTTGCCGACAGCGGCTTTGTCAGATTCCGCAACCATGTTGGCCAACGTGTAGTTGCTGACCAGTCAGCATCGTTAAACCGTCTGAACAGCTCTGCACCTCACAAGTAAAAAGGGTAAGTCCGGAAACCGCCGACAAGGCATTGCGAATCGGGATTCTGCGGCCCAAGTCGAAGCGTGAACTTGATGGTTGGATCGAGCGGCAGCAGAAACATGGTGCGGTTCGCGGCATATTGGAGCTTGTACGAAGACGACAGAGGGAAGTTCCCAGGTTTCCACCAGGAGGGAGGCGGGTCGAGGGCTGCGTAGCAATTCGCAGAGTAGTTCCAGTCATCGACTTCCAGTGTGGGGCCGAGCACCCGGAGCAAAGTCGTGTTTGCGGGTACGGGGTAGGAGAGTTCGGTCATGTTTTGCAGGACGATAGAGGCATTCACAACCGCCGGCGACGACATTGCCGACTGCGACTCATTCAGCCGTGCCCACTCCGGCTGGTCGTCGATCTTTCTCTGCTGAGCCATTAGGCTAAGCTCCTGCACTTTGGTTGATGGCCCGAAGCTCAACCCCGCGGCCACATCACCGTTGTAGGTGGCCATATAGTCTGTGGCCTGCAATTCGAGGTCTTTTGACGATGGCCTGGCCGTGTTAATTTCATAGCACTGCTCAAGTGCGCACTCACGCTTGTGAGCGTATAGGGAGCTCGAGGGATAAGTTGTGAAATCTCACCCTCACATTGTGCGCATGGCGCACCACAAGCTCATAAGCTGCAAGCTCCAGCCCCGACATCGCACCGAGGTACGTGCCGTTTCTACCGCCAACATCCAGTTTCCTCACGGCATTGCTGTCTTCCGAGAGAGCGTCGGGCTGGTTTTGCAACTTGACGGTGTTGTTTGCGACCTCTCCTCCAGGCTCAATTGGGTTTTCTGCAGTACCGCCGGCCTGGTAGCCGGTCGCAACAAAGCGACATGAGAAGTATCCCGGAGAATCCTGAGAGCGGAAGCCACTCGATGGCTCCAGATCCCACTGCCATGCTTGGTTCTCGTAACTGTCGAACTGCGCCATGGGATCCAACGCCGTGACTGCGACGGAGAACGTGCTGTTGAATTGTCCTGCGGAGATGGGGAGTAGGACAAGCCACGCCGCCACCGACTGCCAGCAATGGCGGATCATCCCTCTTCCTGGCTGCAAGACGCGCGTATGTCCTTTGTGTGGATGGAACGTGAGATTGACTTCAAACGAGTTGATAGAAGTACGAACCGGAGACATCGAGGACCCAGGGAACGCGCCCATCCTTCCGTGAGCAGCTCGGTCTGTGGGGTCGCAAGGAGCACAGGATATGCGGGTTCCTCTAGAGAAAGGTCAGAAAGGTGACGGAAGGCTTGAACCTTAAGTTTCAGGACACTCAAGGCACAATCGGCTTTGATGCCCGCTGCTGTCCCAACCCCTGAAACGCTCCATCCATGGGAGCCATGGAGCGTTTTGGGAAGGTACAACTGACAGGTGGCCGTGCAGTGTCGGGAGAGCGCGAGGGGTACAGAGCATTTGTCACCTTCGGCTTGTTTGGCTGCCCACCGGAAAATGCCAACAATATATCTAATGGGCTTTCTCGTGAAGGGCCGACGCTGGATCACTATGAAGGTACAAAGCTTAGGGTGCCCACCTCGACTATGCGCCACAGCAAACAACGGGGAGGGCTGATGGCGTGTTGTTCTAGGGTGCATTGCCGCGCAGACGCGGTACTTCGTAGACTGCTCACTCCTTTGCGGCAGCCGAGCGACAGCCGGCAGGCTGATAATCGAATGCTCTCTTGTAGTCATTCTGTAGGTGACCTGAACTGCTTTGCTGTCCTGAGCTACTGGCCTGCTTCAGCCGCTCGGCAGCAGTTGCGTCCTCGCTTCCCACACCAAAGGCTCTTCGATAGGATGCTTTCAGTGGTCTCGGACCCGCGGGTGTGGGAAGCGGCCTGCGACTGAATGCTCGATCGTAGTCTTGCTTCAGTTCGGGTCGAGGCGGAAGTTGGCGATACTCCTGTTTAAGTGCCGGTTCGCCCGAAGTACCGTTCGAGTCAGCCGGGTCTGATCCGCTTCCATCCACCTCTCGCGCAAGGCGATGTGATGGAGCTTCATCTCGCCAAGCAGAGAAGTATTGAGGTGGCAGGAACTCGACAATCTCGCTCCCGTTGTCCTCTTCGAGTCCACGGACAGGGCTCATGTCTCCGGTAGCGGGATCGTCCTCGGGCGACGGGGAGGGAGAAGAGTCACTGTCGATGTTTCCGCTGTCCTCGGTAGACGCTACCGCGTCGGTCTTCTCATGTGTGTACGGTTCCGACTGCAGGTGCTTGGAGAGATCATGACGTTTCGAATGATGCCTACACCAACTCCAGAGCGCGAGCCCCAAAAAGAGCAGTCCGCAGACAACTCCAACGACCACCCCTACAACCACTGGCGTATGGCTGGTTCTTCCCTTCTTAGTACCGGTGCCAGTGTCGGTTGCACCGCCTACATCTGTCGGTGGATTGGTGTCGTTGCGTACTTCCGCAGTAGCGTTGCGATCGGTGGCAGTGCTGTTGAGGAAGCTGTAGTCACTGTGGGATTAGCAATGCACACCAGTCATGCGTACAAATGAAACGGGTACGTGCGAATTCCGCTGATGGGGCAAGTCACATTCTGGGTGCCCCAATACGCAGCGTGAAGTCGATGGTGGGATCAATCGGGAGGATGAACATGGTTCTATTGCTCCGTCTGAAGTTCTTGACCGATAATGAGGTGGGGACGAGGCCGTTCCACCACGATGGTTTGGGATCAAATGTCGCGTAGCAGGTGCTGCGCCCCTGCCACTCATTGTCGTCACCGACAGGCCCAAAGACCTCAATGAGGGTTGTGTTCTGCGGTACCTTGTACACCGCCTCGGTGGCGTTCCCGATCAGGAGGTAGTTATCGATGATTCTGTGCGGGGGTGGCCCGGTGGCCGCGAAGGTGTCGTTTGGCACAATTTGACCATTGGCGATCTCGCCAATAAGGAGTAACTCCTCCGAAATCGAACAGGGTTCGAAGCTGAGATCGGAAGTAGTGTTTGAGCCTTGGACGACGTCGAAGTAGCGAGACTGGGTCCGGAGGTGCTCGAAATTCGGACTGTGGTCAGCACACACACTTTCTTCAATTGAGGTCCATACGCTTGGGTCCGAATCGGAATCTCGAACGTTGTATTGAAAAAGACCGCGTCTGTGGTTGCCTCTAGCTCCACTACGGGGAAGTAGGTAGACAGGTCGAGATTAGACAAGGCTCCTAACCCCTCTGTCCCATTAACCTGCACCGAACGCAGGGGCTTTATCTTTCCAAGAGGGTCCTCAGCAGGCAGTATAGTTCTAAGTCGGACGGTTGCAGGGGGAGCGGTGACGTCTGCAGATCCTGTTCCGGGGTGCTGACGAGCAACTCCTTGGAGGCTGAAACCAGTGCCCACAAACACGAATGGAAGAGAGGGACCGGACGTATCCGGTGTTTCTGGGTCCATGACATACTCGCGATACCCAGTATCTAAATCGAAAGTCCAGGATTCGCCATACTGATCCATCTGTATCATTGGCGACGTAGAATCGAGGGTGATGTTGACGGTGCTGTTGAATGCCTTGACAGCATCAGGGTTGGGGACGCCAAACTTCAAGTCATTGAGCGAGGGATTGGCCTTCCTCTCGCAGCCCACGGCCTGACACCATGTCAGCGATGAGTTTGTAGCGTTCATCGCCCTGTAGTTGAACAGTCGGCAACCCACAAGGCTACTGGCGGGAGTCGTGGTGGTGTGAAGAGGAAGAAGGGGGGGGGGGATGAGGAGTTCTGTGTCCTTAGTGCTGATCACTGAAAGGCTGTTCGAGTTATACCCCATGCGCGGCCTGCCTCATCGACCATGCAGCATGTCGTGTTCTGTGAGGCCGTGGTGAGGCGTTTGGCAGTTACGGAATTGGTCATGGATCTGTCTAGCCCGACACTTCCGCACCTCTCGCACTCAGCCGACCAGCCGAATGGTATCACGAGGTCGCAGTGCCAGGTGTCAGGCCCAAACAGTGAGGGTATCAGTGATCTAGAAGTCCATCCAAGCTGCAATTCATGGTGCCCTATCCGGTCCGAATGCCTGGAGCGATGCCAGGTACGCACAGCCCGACCCTGTATCTCCCCGCTTCCATAATCAGGGGAGCTGCCACCCTGTTTGGACGCTCCCGCCAATCGGTCGGAGGAGGTGTAGGAGCCATGACATCCCCGGTGTTGGCAATGGCTGCGGGGATCCCCGACGTAGCTGAAGGGCAACCTTTTCCCAATGATGTGGAGAGACAGCACGTGGTTATCTCCTCAGCAACAGTGGGTATCGTAGTCGCGGGGATCGATGCTCGGGCCCTTTCTCGCTCGGGAGTGTTGACATATCGTTGCTCCCTTGCAGCCCTGTACTTAAATGCGTCGCTACAGCCTGCAGCTCACTTCAACCACTTCTTTTGGCCCTCCTCCCCTGAATCCGGGGGCTGGTTTGTGCTAGGACGAGTTTCAGAAGAATCTGTGCTGAAGACCATCTTGTGCTCCATACGAAGCGACTCATGGACATCGCTAGTGACAGCGTCGCTATGTGGCGAGCCCGTGCTGGGAAACCTCGTGACGTCGCCAAATGGACGCGAGCCAGCAGATATTGTGCTCAGCGGAGAATCGACGGCCCGTTCGTAAGCCTCTTCAGTAGTGGGCAAGGCTGGGTGAGCTCAACATCCTCATCAAGTCACATGCTGACGATTACCAGGTTTGACGTGGGTGCCGCAAGAGGCAAGAGCAGGAGAAGCCAGTGCACTTGTGCCTTCAACAGAGGTGAGAGCGGTCAGATCAGTTGCGCGACGAACCGCGTCTGCTTAGAGGAGCACCAGGCTTGCAGGCGGGCTATCGAACCTTAACGCCTCTCGTGTATCAAACCCTGAGTTGCATCCCCTCCCAAGCGAGCCCGATTCAAGTGCTGCAAGAATGACAGCTTCTACATCTTTGCATCGTGCGTATGCGACGTGGAGGTAATGAAAGAGTGTATGCATTAGGGAAACTCACCAAGATGTGAATTGCAAAGGGACGGTGAACCACGATTGCAGGTAGACCAACCTAAACCTGCCTCATAGCTTTGGACACCCCTGGAGAGCAACGAATGCTACCGGCGGCAAAGCGTTCAGATGCCTTGCAGTCCGTGCACCTTGTTGGGCCGTCGTGCCGGTGAATCGGACGCCGGTCCAAACTCAAACGCCCTCTTGTAATCCTCCGGCAGCGGCCCGGTCGATGATACCTGCACCGGCGGAGAGGGGAACGCCTCCTTGTATTCCTGCACGAGTGGCCGGCTGGGTGCCGGTGTCTCTGGCGTATCGAAGCGGCGCTTGTACCCGCTCTCCAGCGGTCTAGGGCCGGCAGGTGTAGCGGTGCGGCTTCGACCGGAACTTGATCCCGCGCCCGGTCCAGAACTTGATCCCGCGCCCGGTCCAGCGCTTGAACCGGCCCCAGAGACGGCGGCAGAGGGTGCGCCGAAGGCCCGTGCATACTCCGCCTTCAGGGGCGGGTTCTCGGCGGACGCTCTTTCGGAGGTAGAGGACATCTGCTTGTCTAAGGCGAGGGATTGGGGGTTGGGCTCGCCTGGCGCCGAGGACGAGCTTGATGGCCGACCTGGGGACTCGGACGGTGGGATCCTTGGCGGGACCGATGAGCCGGAGGGTCCCTGCTGCCATGCCTCTCGGTAGCGCGGGGGCAGGTACTCGTACACTTCTTCTGCGTCCTCCTCCTGCACCAGATGGCGGACGGGAGATCGGCGTCCTCTAGCAGCCGCAGCCACCGGTGTTTCCGAAGCACCTCCAGGAGGCGTCTCGTTGCCCTCAGTGCCCGACTCTTCGGGTAGACTACCCTTCTGAATATCCTGGCCACTGCCTCGCTCGCTGTACGGCTGGGCAAGAAGCGTCTCCTCCTGCTTCCGCTGCTGGTTCCGCTTGCGGCGCCAGAGCCAGAACGCAAGCCCAAGAACGAGAAGGCCGCCGACTACGCCGACCACGACTCCGACAATGACACCTGTCTTGTTCGACTTGCTGGACCCCGTGGCATCACCCGTCGACGCTGCACCAGTGCCACTGTCACCTGTTGCGTCCGTGCCGTTGGTACTGTCTATACTCAGAGGCGCATAATTTTTGGATGTCAGCGAGTTCATTAAAGAAAGTTTTGACTCACAAATGGAACGGATATGTCCGGAGCGCGCTGATAGAGCACGAGTTCTCCTGTCCAAAGGAGCCAACACGGAGAGTGTAGCGGATGTTTGGCGGAAGCGGGAGCATGAAAACAGTTTGGTCCGTCGCGTTGATCATCTTCTTGGCCGAAGACAACGGAAAGTTTGTCCCATTCCACCATGGCGGCCGCGGGTCAAGCGTAGCATAGCACTGGCTCTGCCCCACCCAGTTTGAATAGGTACCAACGGGTCCCAAGACTTCGACAAGCGATGTGTTCTTAGGCAGCGTGTACACGAGCTCGGTGCTGTTGAAGAGGAGCACGTGGCTGTTCTTAATCACACTGTACATGGCTCCCTTGAACGGTCGCTCGAATGTCGCTTTCCATTGTAGCAGAGTGGTCATCTCCTTCAGCTCGCTGAGCACTGAACATGTCTCGCAGCCCACTCGCGGGTTCAGCTTCTGGCCCTCCACGACGGTGAGCGTCGTCGCCTGGCTCTGAAGAGATGTGAAGTCCTCGCTGAATGTCAGCTGATGAAGTGTGGTGCGGTTACTCACGCTTGCGTCGTGATGGGAATGTCGAACGTGATGTCGTAGAACGTGAGGTCTGCGCCTGGGAGGAAAGGGTTCTCGATTTTGTACGCGGCCAGAGGCAAGTCCCCAATGCTTCCCATACTGCCCCCGTTCTGCAGCTGTTCCTCCTTGAAGCAGTCGCCCGTCCGTTGCGTAGGATAGCCGAGTCTGGTCATGCCGATGGTGGTCCCCCACGTGCTGGGCAAACCCGGCCCGAATGCGGCCCTGCCGTTGATCGAGTACGCGGTGCCCACAAACCAAGCGTTCCACATTCCGCTATGCGGGGCTGCCGGGCTCCGGCGCGCACTGGTGTCCGTATCGTATCGGAATAAAGACGAGCTGTCGAGGTCGACCATGGCCGACGTCGAGTTCACAGTGAACTTGATGGTCGAGTTGAAGGCGACGGGGGATCCCTGGTCTGCTCCCTCATCTTGGGAGATTGCGTTCCCATCTGCTGAGCCCGTCGCGGTGGCTGATGGAGGCTTGAGCGGGACCGAGGTCGATGTAGAGGAGCCAGGCCCTTCGAAGATGGAGAATGGAGACGATTCAATTGCCGAGGACATGGCTGAGCGAGTCGGCTAGCGATGGAGAGGTGTTGTTGCTCAGCAGAGCTAGCCTAGTAGGCTTTTTGGCGCGAGTGTCGAGATGGTAGGATGTCGAAAGCGAACATGGTAGCATGTCTAGTGTGGGGCTCTACGGGTAAGTCAGTCGCTGGCGGTCTCTGGTCTTGGCGGCCGACTTTGGCAACGTGCTGCGACCTCTGGGTTGTGCAGGCGAGCAGAGGGAGGCAACACTTTTCGCGCGAGCAGCGGTCAAGTGCTGTCCTCCTGACATTGCTCACTTTCTCAGAGTGTGGTTGGTCAGGGGAGAGCCAGGAACGGTCCTCATTCTGCGCTCGTGGGTTGCGTGTGTCGCCGTCCACCCATTGACAGCAACTCCTCTGTGCGCTAGTCGTTGTAGATCTGCAGATCAAGCCACACGTTTGCCGGATAGGGTCTCTACTTAAGGCTCGCCTTACATGAAGCTGGTCACGCAGAACAGCCGGGACATGTGCGACGCCAGCAACGGAGGCCCTTGGAGGTGTTTCAGGCCTTAACCTTCCTCCGAGAACCCTGAGCTCGATCCACTTGCGAACGGCCAACGTTCCTCTGCTGCTTGGAAAGCTGGAAGGCCAACTCAAGTGGCGGATCCGACCCAAAGCTGTGAAGTCAAGGCTATAAGCTTATCAAAGCTGCGATCGATCCAAACTCTGCCTTATCAACTACTCGCAGTGAGTGAGTAGTTCATCAATGCGAACGGCTCTCCTCCCTTCCCCCCCCTTCGCGGTGGTAACGTAACAGAGTCGGAACGCTCGCCGAAGACGGCAACTGTGCCGCGCTCACCATGTGGATCAACTGAATTGCGACACAAAGAGATGCCGTCAATTTGACTCGAAGTGCACAATCTCGCACACGCCGTCTGAACGGCTGTGGCCATCGAGCCATGCCCACTCCTTCCAGGGGTCGGCTCTGTTTACCGTGACTGTGGGATGGGTGCATTCAACCCTCCCCTTTCGCCCCGGGTGCGCTCTCACAGCGAGTGATGGGCGTCATATGCATGACCTGACCTGTCACTTAAGCTCCAAGCTTTACCATCTGAGTGGCGGAAATGGGCCCCGTTGCTCAAACGTTCTCCTACATGAACTCGTCGGGAGTCAGGGACCCGTGGTTATCCCGGCGATTATTGCGAAGTGCTGTCTTGGCAACCATGGATCGACGCCATGTTTCGGACGATCCTCGCCCTGAAAAGCTCCTGTAGCATGCATTCTTTAATCGGCACTTCATTCTGTGGATCTGTGTCCCGTTGGGATGGCTCCATGGATAGCTGAAGCGCAGCTATAAGAAAGTTCGGACGGACGCTAGAGCGCGGTCTTACAACGGTGCCCGCCCCGGTGCCCGTGATCAAAAGGGAAGACGCATGCTGAGATACAGTTGCGCCAGAACTACAAGGGCACTGATTTGTGCAGGCCGTAGAGTCCATCATGGGGACCAACCTGACGCTCCACAAGCTTTTGAAAGCTGGTCCCTTGAGCGCTTGCAGAGACGCCGTCGCTGACTGCCCCTCGTGGTCGATGCAACACACCAGCTGCTGGTCTCAACTCAAACAGCATCTTTACAAGTTGCGAACCGCCAGACGGTTTCACTCTCGATCCCCAGTCCCCGTCAACCCTGCACATCGCACAACGGACCTGCAACAGATGATCCACGATGCCTTCCCACCACCACAACTGACTGTGCAGGGCAAATGATCATGGGGTTGAGCACCACAGCCCACCTGCTTTATTACTCATCACATCATTGACAGCAAGTCCCGTCCTTCCTGAGCAAGACCTTCCAAGTGTTCCCCGGAGATTGACATGAGTGGCTTGATCAAATTACTGCTGTCCGCTCTTTGCACCGGTGGATTGGCGGCTAAGTTCAACCACACCATCGAGGTCACGCTTGACGAGCTCTCGCCCATGTTGGCATTCAAGGACTGGCGCCATGCCCATCGATACGATGAGTCGGGCCAATTCATCTCACAGCGATATGGCCCAGTCACCGATTCGGAGCCACACACCGTGGACTTGCTCTTCAGCTTCGTTGGCTGCGGCCTGTCCTTGGAGGGCCGTATTCAGGGTGATGGTGGTGACTACGAGCACCGACCCAGTATCGGGCTCCTGAACATCACCGGCGACCACCCGACGCAAGACATCAACTGGAGCAATAGCACCACTGAGCTCGCGCGGGCGACACTCGGCGATGATCCTCAGCTCGTCACTGGCAATATCTCCGTCGATGCAGTGCAGGGACAGCTCTCATTCGACTCCTTGACCATTGCCGTACCAGTCGTTGGCGGCTCGTAAGTGTGAGCAGAGCCAAATTCGCTAACCTCAGCAACACCACGCTCCTGGACATGCTTTCGCACTCCGAGGCAAACCCTGTGGCGAAGGAGGCGGTTGACTCCGGTGACTCGCTCAGTATCTCCGCTTTCTCGTCGAAGGGCTTATTGGCTGATCTGCCCGAGATCTTCAGCAACGCATCCGGGTCAGTTCGGAAGAATGTGACGGATTTCCGCTTCTCGGCCGAAGGTGTCCTGGAGCTGCGCAACAGGACAGAGCTGAACTACACCGCCCCAGAGACCACGACGCTGATCGAGGTCCTCGGGCCCGTTCAACGGGCGCCCGACGACAGCGCAAACTCATTTAAGTGCTACGCCATCCTGATCCCTCAGCCACCCTGGTGGTCCAACGCTGGAGTACCCTTGGCACACCTCGACAAACCCAGAAACATAACGCAGCAAACTCTGTTCCTCCTTCCAGTCGACCCAGACCAGAAGTACACGCTCATTGTTGGGCCATCCGAGAATGCGACGTGCTTAGTCAACCACGTCCGGTCGTACCTGCTGCCTCGGTAAGTCACAGGATCCAAACAGTTGCTGAGCCCCCAGAGATGCAGCCGATAGTGCCAGGAACAGCACCTCGCAGCCTCCCGGCAACACTACAGAGATCGATAGCGACTCCGGCCACTCCGGCGCTCATCGCCCCTGGGCCGCCGCAACCGTTGGCATTGCAATCGGCTCAGCCATTTCAGGCGCCTTGGCTGCTGTAATGGCGACACTCTGGTTCCTCCGCAAACGCCTTACGTCTCCACACCCTTCCAACCAGCAGTCAGCACGTCTCTCCGACAGCGACCACCACTTCCAGGTCATCACCCCGTACATCCCCTCGTCGGGCTCCCAGAAACCAGACATCACCCCGAACAGAGTCTCAGATTCCCTCCCCTTGTCGTATCGATCAGATGAGGAGATTCCCTCGCCAGAACCAACCTTCGCGGCAGTGGGCGCACGCTCAGTGCTCGGATCGGCGAAAGCGGTGCAGCAAACACCTGATCGCACGTCCCAACCCACACCCAAAACCGGCTCTCAAACCACGCCCCAAGCCACGCCTCAGGTCTCGACCCCAGGCTCGTACCCTACGCTCTCACCCGAAGGCCCGGGCGCAAAGTCCAGATCCCCCACTGCAGATAGACGCGAACACAAACGAGTTTCCCGTCCCCGCCCGCCGCCAATGTACAACCCGGAGTGGAAAGAGCAGCGAGAGCACTAAACGCCGTTGACTGCTGGAACGCCAGACCCCGAGTCGCGTGTATAAGACAGTCAGTCCGTGTCACCTCCTCTGAAAAATGATCCAGGAGCGCAGGACTACAGCTCCTACCTGAGCCTTGCCACAGTCACCCCTCGTTCCGGGTCTGCAACGGCGAAAAACGAATGACGTTTCGGGATGCGTATTACTTCCTGTAAATCCCCTCACCTGCGTTGCTTTGGATACTCACGGACCTTCATGATTATAATCGCTACTGTAGATCGCAGCAACCTTACCTTTGTGCAGTCATAATGGTGTGTCCTGACAGTTGCACTCGCCGATATGGTCACAGGCGGTCGGCGACTTCCGATTGATTAGGTTTCTCTATCACCGACAATTTACCGATGTCCAGGCCCGGTCCGGGCTCCGGACACCGTCATTTGTCAGACGCGCGCAAGCCGTGGCGACGCTCTAAGCCTGTGACACGAAAGCTTGAGGGGAAACTCCCCTCCGCACAATCGCCCGTGCTCGGATCGTTCCGATGTCGGACCGTCCTCCATACGACCCCCAGCCCCCACCTCCTGGAAGTGGAACCGTGCGACGAGCAGAGATGGGGAGGCGAGGTGGTCTAAGCAGCAGTGTGCACAGGCTTCTTACCCGGAACAGGAAGCAAGCGTGAGCTGCCAGGAATCTAGTCCTGCACTGTCCTCCACATTGTTCTTGCAATTGCAACAGGTGTCTGTTTCAGTACCATCCCAACATTTTTGCCACCCATCATTGGTGCTTCGCGGTCCCTCTGCACAGAGCTGGACTCTGGAGCGCAACCGGTCTTCCATGTCTCTAGTGTACTTCAAGTAGATGAGCTCTTTGAACGGACAACTTCCTGTTGCTTTAGAAGAGGGGAACGGGTGCACTGGGGCCACGCAATGTCCAGCAGTTCGATTCAGCCCGCAGATATTGACCGCCCTGCCTAGCAGGAGTGCGCTTGGCGATGCCACTGTGCGGGTTCGAAGAGCAAGAAGTGTATAAATCGCACGGTTGCGTCTTGGCATTGAAGAAGCTGATACACTTCCTAAGCAGTCTCCGGGTCATGGCGGTTACCACTGGACCAGCCTCTCCTTTTCGCGCTATACAAGTTTGCTTTCACGCAACTCTCATCCTGGGCATTGCGAAACCCGACCACACCACAGCGGCCGTATTATGCTGCCCATCATTATCATTTCTCGGCTGTAGGTGCCGATGAGGGTAGCCTTTTCAACGACTCAATCACCTTCTGGGCCGATGACTTATCACCAATGATAGTCTTTCCGCGGTACACCGATGAAAGCGAAGAAGACTGGGTGTACCGCATGGTCGACGGCGCAAGATACCCTTCCCTGAGCGGTTCTCGGCACGATTCAAGAGCCAGTTACGAGTTCAACTTCGTCGGTACCGGTTTCACCATAGAGGGGGGTATGAGTGAAAGATCAGGGACTGTTCGGCTCTGGCACGACCGGTCTGGGGAGGTTGGGGAAGACAGGATATCCGAGTTCCCCCCTCACATCGTTAAGGTGGCGACATTGGTGGACGAGGATATACACCTCGAACCTGGCACAGGAGAGTAAACGTCTCCCTCAACGATGGTGTTCCATTCAACGTTCAAGCCATGACGTTCAAAGTTCCAATTCTTACCCAAGCTTACGCTGTAGATGGACTAAGCAGCTAATACAGTACGAGTGCAGGCCACCAGATTTAGCCGCCATGCGGTCGCAATCGCACCTGGTGGTTCTCGTACAAAACAAGCAAATCTCTGACAACATCACCGTGTCCACGGTGTCTCCAGATCTTGATGCTTCTCTTGGTGGGGCCGGTTATCCGTCAAGAAAGAACGGTGATCAAGCTAATACGGATGAAATGATGGGGGCAGATGGCGTCCTGTGGCTCAGCAAAAACACCGCGCTGACCTACTCTGTTCCCGCAAGCACAACCCCGATTGAGGTTTTGGCGCCAGTGGTCGTCCACGGCACTCTTGGTGATAATCGACAAGACTGGTGTATTGCACTCCTGTTACCTGAACCATTTTGGTGGACATCACGGCGTCTTCTGCTATCCGTTTCTGTGGAGACTCAAAACCGCATTCAGCAAACCCTGTTTCTCCTCCCCGTTGATCCAGCGGTGGAGCACAAGCTGTACTTGGAGTCCAGCACGGCGAATGCGACCTCCGAGTCAGCCACATCCGGTCGTACCCTTTTCATTAGTAAGCCACCCTTGTCAACTATGGCACCGACTGACACCAGTACCTACAACTTTGGACAACCTCAGGCCCCGGAGAAGGAAACGGACTCGCCGGGCTGTCCACTGGGGCTGTGGCATCGGCTCCCTCCTAGGAGGGGTCCGGACTCGCCGGGCTGTCCACTGGGGCTGTGGCATCGGCTCCCTCCTACGAGGGGTCCTATGTGGGATTCTGGGCGCGGTGGTCTTTCTCAGGCGGACTCATCGACAACAGCGAGGTGCAGAGAAAAGGAGGCCTCCTTTCGAAATGGACGCTCGAACTGAAGCTGAAGTCACCCCGTTTATGCGTTTGAGTCCTTACACCGACCCTCGCAAGGCCGGGGAGACTGCTTCATCTTATGGGCAGACTGCGTCTGCAGCTCAGCCTGTAGCCGCCCAGCCTACGTTTCCGTCTCAGGCACCGCATCTCTCCAGTCCAACCTCGGCGATGAACCTTGGACTGGGCTCACAGACTGAATCAACACGCGCCAGCACCTCGCCTCACACCACACTCGATGGTACACCAGTCGCTGGGCACAGTAACTGAGCTCGCCGCTACGCCCCTACAGAACACGATCAGGATGACGAGCTCGCCACACGTCAACTTGTGCCTCCGAGGTACAAGTCAGAGTGGGGCGACCAGGACCCTGCTGCATCGTCCGCCACCAGAGGCGCAGCTCGATAGTTCCTGAGCCAGATCAACCCCCCAATATTATCTCTACCCTTACGAACCACTTCCCCTCCGTTCATTCCTGCATACGCGGGCCTTCTGGATCGTCCCACGGCACTCCGGCGGCTGCCTGATCTTTCAGCGATATCCCAGGATGTGGACGAGCACCACGACCACAGCCGCACATAACCTGCGCCAACCACTTCGGGATGGTCCCAGTTATGCATATGCATGTTAGGTAAGTCGCAGAACACAGCTACCCGTGTTCGATCCCCACGATCTTTCGAGGGTGGAGTTGAGTGTGATTGCATCCCTGGAGTTCCAGTGCCGTTAGTTTTCAGGAGAAGGGGACTGTCAGTGTTAGCGAGATGACCAGGAACGAACAAGACGCTGCCCCAGCCCCAGATATCACGAAAGCTGTGCGTCTGCTGCATTGCCCACCCTACTGTATATCACAGGAACGCCCTCTTATAATCTCCAGCGAGGTCCCTTGCTCCTTCGGCTGGAGCTGCTCCTGCCCTCGCGCTGTCGGTAGTGCCCGCCCTTGGCAGTTCTGGCAGAACTCGGCGCTGCTGCATAGTAGGCGACAGAGGCACATCATCCGAACGCCGGATAGTGTGTGGAGCAGAAGACGTCTGAGGTGCTTCGATCGGGCGCTTCGCATCCCCAGTTTCGAAGCCTGCGGCAGCGTGATCCTTCAGCGCAGCGTTTGGCTGCGGAGTGGAAATGCCAGAACTAGGCCCCGCAGACGAACCCAGGGCTCTCACGTAGTCGTCTTTGAGCGAGGACGGCTCGGCATTGCGATCATCCGAACCCCCTGGTGCAATGGAAACAGGTTGCTCCAGCGGGGGAGTGTGGGGTTGGTATGGCTCGCCTTCGCTCGGTCCAGGTCGCGTCTGCCATTCCCGGTACAGAGGGGGAAGGACCTCGTACTCCTCTGCGTCTTGCTCTCGGACGATACGACGAGGCGGCCGTTCCTCATCGCTATTTCTGCGTCTGGGCTCTGCATTTGCAGCGGCTGTCGGGTCATCGGCGTTGTGCGGCGACCAACTCGCAGTTCGGTAGAGCTCCTTCTCGGACACTACGTATGGGGCCACTCCAGTTTGGCTCTCCGCCGACCTCTTCTTCGTTTTGAGACGGCGGAAGAGCCACAGAGCCAAACCAGCGAGGATCAGCGCACCGCCGACGCCGACCACAACCCCTACGATGATCTCGGTCTTGTTGGACCCGTGCTTGGATTCCTGCGACGCATCCGCAGACCCGCCCTCGACCATGTCGGCAAGTGTGTAGTTGCTTTGGAGTCAGCGGAGGGAACCAGTGGCCATGCTTACTAATGGAACGGATAGCTGGAGATCCCGCTCACCCAGCAGGACGAAAGGTTGCCTACTGGGCCGATTGCGATGGTGGTATCTACCGCTGGATCGATTGGTAGGAGGAACATCGTGCGGTTCGTCTCGTTCAACAGCTTGTGGGAAGCAGACAGGGGGAAGCTGAAGTTCCTCCACCACGCAGGGTGGGGATCCAAGGCAGCAAAGCACCTGCTCCCATCAAACGACTGGTTGTACTTGCCAACTGGGCCGAGCACCTGGATCAATGTCGTGTTGGCGGGCACCTTGTAGGTGAGCTCCGTGGAGTTCTTGAGTACCACACTGTCATCGACGATGTCGTAGTTGTACGGCGCCCTCTTCGCGATAGTTGTGTTGGAGCCAGGGAGTGGCCACTTGATAATTCCTCCAGCTCTGAGCTCGTTCTCGTGGCTGTTTCCTCTGCTGGCGGTCATTGCAACGTTCAACTCCCCGGCTCGCACGGTGGGGCTGAACTCGGCTTGACTCTGCAGAGCCTCGAGAGACGGGCTACTGTCAGCGCGAGAGCACGCAAGACCGTCACTCACGCTTGTGTTCAGATGGGAACCTGCACGGTGAGGTTGTGAAATTCAGCAGTTGCGAACGGGTAGTACATGAACGTGAGTTCATAAGCTGCCAGAGGCAAGGAGGACCCGCCAAACCCATCAGCGGCACCGCGCTCGTTCCCAAGGTACTGGATATAAGGCGTCGAGTCTCTGGGTTGTTGCGTGTCGTTGTACACGTACTTCAGGCGGCCAACCATTGGAGCAGATGTAGGCTTTTCGGTCTCGTTGTCCCACGTTCCAAACCCGTGCGCTTCGAAGCCGGTTCCAACAAACCAGGCGCGCGCTTGAGTGACGCGAGCAAAGTCGAACTTCCTGTAGCCGGTTCTCTCATCCAACGTGAGAGGTCGGTCTCTCAACGCACCATCCATGTCTATCATGGGGTCCATCGAAGTGAGGGTGAAGTTCACGGTCGTGTTAAACTGTGAGGTTGCAGTCGAAGCTTGTGCCAACCAAAGGGTGGCAAGAAACCAGCATAGGGAGATCATGGTGAGGGGCACTCGAACGCCGTGTGCTGAACGGGGCTGGGTAGGTGATCAAGGTGCTGGCTGTGGAGTAAGATGTGGTGCGATCTGGAAACGAGTGGGCGAGGAAGGTCTGCTTAGCAGTGTAACATGATCTGGTCTTGACTGCTGTGATTCTGGCGCAAAGGTCTCACGGAGCCGAGAGCCAGGGTGCTGTAATCACAGCCAGGCAGCCTGGGACCTGATAACTCCGCACAAACATCGACTTGGCAGGCTGGCAATGCAGTGTGTGCTGTTAATAGCAGAGAAGGTCCAGACGTCAAGTTCTTTACGAAGATGTCTCGTTTCATGTGTGCGGCCTGGAATAAGACGCGGTGCTGTGCCAGTGAGGGACAGGGGGGGCAGTGTGCCTGCCTTCGTTCCTGAACTGTAAAGTCTGCTGCGCGTGGTGTATTCGTGGCTCGTGCGATCGGAAAAGTGGAGAAGCTTTCGTAGCCAACAGGGGGGTTCGGTTGTGTATTCACACATCGTATGTGGTTGATCGCAGACCGCCCATCGCCAACGGCTGCCTCCGTGTTAGAGAAGCCAAACCAGTGCGCGGCTGTGATGAGCAAAGGTGATGCTTCAGCGACAGCCTGAAGTTGAATAACTACCGTTCTCAGGCCGAGTGCAACTGTATCGGTATCCAGCTGATGCGAGATTGTATCACACCGCCTGCCCACGCGTGTAAGATGGCGTAAGTCATGGGACGAAGTTGCGGAGCTGCTCGGCATGGCTGCCAGCTGAAAAGGGTCACAAGACTAGGCGACGGACTGTGATGTATTCAGTGACGAGTGACGAGAGCAGTGCACCCTTCATCAGTAGGCGAAGAAGAGCGCAAGATCTGTCACGTGCTGCTCTACTCTTGACTGGTCCGGATAGATAGCGGGCATCTCTTGACCGCGCGGGAACCCAGGATAAGGGAAATTCAGCAGATTAAGCTCAAGGTTTAGCTAGGTGTGCGCATCCAGTGGTACCTCTCCACCGTTAAATAAAGCACTTCATCGTCTTGACCATGCCATTCGAAACCTAAAGTCGCACTCTGCATCGCATAACCGCATGAACTGGTTGCATGCGTCTCGTAAGCTGGCCGTAAGCTGACCGCATCAAGGGAATGCGGCGCGGAGTCACGGGGATGGCCGCGTACGGTGCCAGGGATGGTGTGCCCACGCTGGTGACTGCGAGGGCTAGTGTATAGTACCACGCTCCGACATGCATCCCGCGCTCGCGCAGTGTCGCTTGCTGCTGGTCATTGTCACCTGGTACCGATGAGCTTCTCAAAAACTGCAACATCATTCACGGCCGCAATGTCGCTCCTCGGATGGCTGATCTGGGCAGCTCGCGCATCGGCACAGTTCAACGACACATACCGCTTCGTCTTCACATCCGCGGATGGTCTGTGCGACTTCGACGGCGCGTCCGTCGCCTTCGGAGGCAGTCCCTTCAACCCCTTCACTCTCGACTCCGAGACAGGGTATCGGACGAGCGCGGGGCGCTCGAGTGGCGGCAGCGGCGTCTGGTTCGTCGGTACCGGGATCACTGTGGAGGGCCGAGGGCTCTGGAAGCCGAACTCACCAAACGACAAGGACCCCGCTGATCCCGTGC
Source organism: Trichosporon coremiiforme (assembly GCA_039545355.1). Classification (NCBI taxonomy): domain Eukaryota; kingdom Fungi; phylum Basidiomycota; class Tremellomycetes; order Trichosporonales; family Trichosporonaceae; genus Trichosporon; species Trichosporon coremiiforme. The sequence goes on from BCJJ01000007.1 coordinate 1,496,366, forward strand.
ACGCCTTCCTGTACCAGACGAACCAGGACTGGCAACCCGTTCTTGACACGCCAAATTTCTTCAACATCTCGGCGGACAAAATGCCCGCCATCGACGTCCATGGCAAGGAACTCCGGTCGTGGGAGCTCAGAATCGTGCACACCGCTAGCGGACGTATGGAGTTTCATAACATGACCGTGGATGTACCAGTCAAGACACAGGCGTGAGTCATCAGGCAGGCCACAGGCGTACACGGCAATGTGTCTGAGGCTAGAGGCTGAATGGCTCCGACAGTGATAGAACCGATGTTAACATCCCAGGCCCTCGAAAGAAGCCTTAGAGGAACAAGCGACATTTGTCCCCGTCATCCAGGGCGGCAAGGTGAACCCCACCATGTCGATGGGTTTCACGACCAAGATGAACCAGTTCCGGGACATGTGGTCACAGCGGGACAACAGGACCTACACGCTGCCCTCTCCCGAGGATCAGACGCGGCCACGGTTCGTGCCCGGAAACGTCACGCCGCAACCGTCACAGCAGCCTCAGCAGGGCCAGTCGCCGACATCTCAATCCCAGCAGTCTCAAGAGAGCACCCCGCCACAGAGCCAGATGCAGTCGCAGACTCCCGCACCCACTCAGAGTCAATCGGAGGGTCAGGCTCAGCCTCAGGTCCGGAGGCGGCACGAGCCCCACCTAAAACGCCTTGACATCCCTCACGAGATCATAGACGGAGCCCTCTTGTTGAAGAATGGCACAGAACTTTCATACAAGGTGCCCGTGGCCACGACGTTGATCCGGGTCCTGGGTCCCGTGGGCATGAACCGGACCGCGTTCGGGAGCCAGTGCTATGCCGACCTCGACCCTGTTCCGAGTTGGTGGGTCAATAGCAGCTTTCCCCTGTCTGCGTCGCAGAAGGTCATGAGAGCGGATAATCGCACTTTGTTCTTGCTGCCTGTCGATCCGGACGTGAGAACGACGGTGAGAGTCGGGCCGCTTGGACTGGATGCGACCTGCTATGTCTCTGGATTCACGAGTTATCCATTTCATTAGTGAGTCGCGGTCATGGGGTGGAGCTGACGGGGTAGCAACTATACACTCGCGGACCTTATTGCGACGAACGGCACGAACGCGGCGGGCAACAAGACGACACCGCCTTCTACCATGCAGTCCTCCGACCCTCCTATCAGCACCAGCTCCAGCTCCAGCCACAGCAAGACAGGCATGATCGTCGGCATAGTCGTTGGTGTCGTTGGCGGCCTGCTTCTCGCAGCGTTGTTAGCCTGGTTCTGTCTCCGGCGCCGCAAATCCGACGAACCCGACGACATAGGTCCCTACCTCATCTCCGAGAAGGATCTGTACCGGAATGCGTCCTGGGCTCCAGACGGAGATAGCCATCTTCCTCCCCCGGCACCCAGGGAGGGGGAAAGCCGACCCCGCGGCCCCCGCGTCGTGCAAGAAGAGGATGCGGATGATGTGGTCGAGTACCTCCCTCCCCGCTATCGAGAGCGGACGTTGCCGAACACGCCCGAGCCGTTGTCTACGCCGCCACTTTCGACCCCGGACATTGGCAGCAGCCACGAGAACACGAACACGAACACGACCCAACTCGCTATCCCGGAGGGTGCAGAGCGGCCAACACTGAAGGAAGAGTATCTCAAGAACTTGGGAATTGCGCCGGGTGCAGTTGAGAGTTCAGTGAGCAAGGTGCCCCACTCGCAAGGATCTCCGACGTCAGCGTCGAGCGCACCACTCCTGAAGAGAGCGTACGGGCGGTTATTTGGATCAGGTCCGCCATCGGAGGCGGGTCCGTCTCAGAGCAAGGACTGGAACGATGACGTGAAGGTCCGCGACGAGTCGCTGTCGTGAGAATTGTCAGGGGAGCCCTGGCGAGAGCAGGTGTAGCTGTCAGGGGGCGCGTCGGCGTTGATGATAAGGGTTAGCCGTGTGAAGGTCAGGAAAGGAGGACGCCACGGGCGCCACTGACGTCTTATCTTATCGGGCGGACCTCATGGCACAAATGCATGCGATACGCACAGTTTTCACCCTCGACTGAGAGCATGTCGTATGAGGTACACAGTGCTAGGGAGACTCCAAGGGCAGGGGGAGGGCGGGGGTAGGCGCGAAGCCTCGAACGACTCAGGGTCAGAGATGCTGGACAGCGCAGCTGGAGGATGACTGCGTCGACCGTGCTCACAGCGATGGTGAGCTTGATGCGAAGTGGCGGCGAGTGCACAACGAAGAGGGAATGTTTGCATCGCAGTCGCTGCGCGTCCAAAGGCTGTAGTGCGCCCAGACCTGGTGGTGGCCTGGGGCGCAACCTCGAGCTCAGCCCACCTCTCAAAATCTCAAGGCGGCGAAACCCAGCGCGGCCCCGAAGCTACCAAACCCCGTCGGATACCTGCTCATATCCGCCCCCCTCCTCCACCGACTCCAGCGGATGCACAGCTCGACCTCCTGGAAAGACATCTCGTAGTGCGGCACGCCGGAGCTCTCCCACCAAGCTTTCAGTTGGTCATCTGTTATCACGCCCTGATACTCTGGCTGAGCCATGAATTCGAGCATCCCCAGTATCCTCCCCTTGGTCGGTCGAATGCTGTGGAGGAGGTGTTCCCGACACTGGGGCGAGAGCACGCACTGAGGCAACAAGATCGTCAGACTCTCCAACCCTCCGTCTCCGCGCAGGTCATCAAGCAGATCCACGACACCACGCACCTCCTCCCTCGGACTTCTGAGCAATCACGGGCATACTCCTCCCTCGAGGCCAACTTGTCCCGATCAATGGGAAGAGAGTGCTCGAGCACGACCGTCAACCCCTTCACATTGCGGGAAATATAGCCCAGTATGCCTTCGAGGTCCGTTTCGGCCCCCCCTTCTCGTCCCGGCCGCCGTCAGGGCCTGCTCCGGCATGAGGACCAGGACCACGTCCTCGACTTCATCGAGCCAGGGGGCTAGGTCGCCCACGCGCCCCCCGTCCATGAACGTCCCCATTATGATGAGCCTCTCCGCCTTCACTTGGGTCAGAAAGCCGCATGGTGGCTCCGTGATCAGAGCCGGGTCGGGCGGGATGACGGTGTGCAGGAGAAACTCGTCATTCGAGATCGGCGAAGTCAAGTACAGCCGCACTTGCCTCACATACAGAACCCCGTGCTGATGCTCCGAAGGATGCGCACAAACGTCCGGAAGGTGGGGACGGACGCTGAGACTTAGGACGTGGTGGGCGTAGACTGGGTTGGAGAGCGGGGGACGGATGTCGGAAGCCCCTGGACGAAAGGCGTCGACAGAGACGTAGAGCGGTTTTGCGAAGATGAGATGGAAGCGCGAGTTGACGCGGAGGAGGGGTACCAGGTCTGCGGGGAGGAGGAAGTCGGCGATGGTGAGGAGGATCTCGCTGGGCAGAGATGCGAGCATGGTGAGCTGCCTCGGGGCGACCGGGGGGAGTAAGGTGTGGACTGAACAGCGCAGTAGAGAGTGGGAGGGTCGAGCCAACTGATAGGGTCGGCGGTTCGAAGGGATGCGGCAAAGCCGGTGAGCGTGAGATGAGAAAGCTCCAGGTCGGAGCGAGGAAGCCGATGGAGGAGGTCTCAGCGTTCCCCACCGGATACTTGCTGCGGTTTCAGGTCTATTCTGCTGTGAGATCTCGGAACGCCACAGGGCGCACCTCGCCGCCCCCCGCCGCTGACGTCGAACCGTCTCCCACTTGCCCGCAGCAAACCTCTACGTCACAACAATCACAATTGCATTAGGGTACATACAGGCTTATACACGAACGTCCATGTGCACGCGCCCGCGGCGTTCGGGCTGGGTCGCGCATTACGCTAGTCTTGCGGGGTAGTTGGTCAAGAAAAGATACTGGTACACTCTGTGGTGGGGCTTATCCATTGTGGGTGGCAGGACAGTGTCTTGTGCGGTGTTCGGGGATCTCGGTGGGAAGTGGAGGGATTCAGAGGTGATGGTGCAGTCGGGCTCAGCGGTCCTCTCGATAGACTGCGAGCCAGCTTGCGATCCGGTCGGGCGTGACGGCAGCCCGCGCCTTGCCGTGCATAGGGTCTGCTTCGAGGTATCGTCTCTCGAGCTCTTCCTCCCACCGCCGTCGCTCCTGCGGTGCAAAGACGTGGTCGCTCTCCTCGCTGGTCAGGTACTCTGACAACTTCACGAGGCGGAGCTTCTTGAGCCCGTTATCTGTCCACTCGGGGTCGTCGGCGTGCAGGCTGGCGTTGCGGGCTCGGAGCTCCGTCCTCAACGCGGTCAGGCAGGCGGCATCGGGCGCAACCCAGTCGGGAAGCACGACCGTGACTGGCGTCATGGAGGCGTGGTCGAGGAGCGACAGCGACCCCTTCGAAGCGAGGAAGTGGTACAGCCGCTTGTAGTGCGAAGCGCGGGACTCGTACCCCTCAGCGCCGGTATCGAAGAGTACAGCGACATTGGGGCGGGCGCGAGCGTCGACGCCGAGGGACAGGAGGAGGTGGCCGAGAGGGAGGGCGAGGAGCTCGCTTGGGTGCGGCTCCGACGACGCTGGCGGCTGGCGGATGATAACTGCCGTTCGGCGAGCGGTAGGCAGTTCGGGGAGGAAAGTGAAGCCCGCAAACAGCGGAGGTCGGTCGAGCACGAGTAGCGGCAGTTCACCACTGACGTCGCCGAGCTCGACGCCGCGCTTGTGCATTCTGAGCCTGAGAGCACGGAGCGCCGGTGGGAGAGTTCCGCACTCCGGTCTCGGGGGCCGGACATCGAGCGCCCTCACGTGCCGCGCATACCTGTGCAGATTGGCGGGGCAGACGGCGGGCTCGGGCGACGCAGAGCTCGCAAGCGTGATCTGGCGGTAGAGGGCGGGAACGCAGGCATCGTGCCAGAGAGAGTTGACCCGGACGAGGGCCGCGAGTTCGGCTTGGCTGAGAGATTGCTCGGCGACGAGCAGGAGAAGCTCGGGCGGGAGTGGCGAGAGCGGGCCGTCGCCTAGGTGTGTGTGGATGGCTGTGGTGACTGGCGCGGTGAGGGCGATGGCCATGGTCGCGCCGGGCTGGCTAAGTAGCTTGAATGAGGTGAGTAGTGGATGAGAGGTGTGTGCGATGGAAGACTGATGAAGAGGACCGGGGGTGGCAAGATCGCGGCTGCCCGATGCATTGAAAACGGATGCACCAGGACTGCGGGTCTGCAGGCGGCCGGGGCCTCCACCCCCGCGCGCCCCGCGTCTGGTGTTCCGCCCACCTGGCCAAAGCAAGAATTGCCTGGGTCGCCTGACTTATGACGCGTGACTGCGCGTGACCCTTTGACTCATCACCCAAGCATTCTCGGCGCGGCCCGGATGCCGAGCCGTGAAGCCCCCAAGCCTTCCCTCGGTCTCCCCTGTAATCAACGCCGCACAAACATCTGTCTACATCATAGCCTTCGCGAATCCGAAGCATCCACGACCATCTGACTTACGCCGACGCTCCAACGCAGGCTCCAACACATGCTCCAGTCGCAGCCATCTCGGGCTGATGCATGCAAGCAACGCGAGAGGGGCGTGAGAAGCAGGCGGGACGGCGGGTCCGCACGGGTCTGCCTAACCCCCGACACGGCGTTAACGGGTGTGTTCCGGCCTCGGCGACCCATTTATCCATTTACAGATGATAATCCCCGCTTGATAAGCCGCCGAAAAGGAATATTTACAGGCTAATGTTTCCAAGGTTGATTGATCTGATTCCGTTGACTGCGATTCGCACGATCCGCCGCACTTTCGGGTCGGGCCTGGACAGATCTCGACTTGGATGAACCAAGATGCCGAGCCTGGCCAATCGGGACGCTGCTAGCCATCCGTCCCCGCCCTTCCGGTCGTTCTGGCCACTCCAAACGACCAAGTCTAGCCATCTGCCCCCGCGACAACGGTCCGAGCTTCCCACCGTGTGGTTCGTCGAACACGGCTTATCTAAGGGTCTCCGACAATCTCGGCGATCAAAGCATTCCACCAACCGCGGGCCAGAGGTGCTTCGTTTGGTGCACTGGTCGTGTGCCGCTCGGATCCAAAGAGAGGCTCTGTAAATGGCTCCCGGTGAATGACCACCTACGGGCTCTGTCAAGTAGCAATTCATCATAGTTGAACTGGAACCGCAGCGTCTCGGAGTGCTCGGCTGTAGGACCCCGTTTCGGCAGGCTGATTGACCAATTGTCCCCAGGTCGGCGAGCAACCGCTCTAACGAAAGCTCGCCTGAACTCTCGTATGCGCGCTACAGAAGCAAACCCAGGCAAACTTCACCAGATCTGCAAAAGAACCCTCCACCGACCAGCCACGATGCTCGCTGCCTCTCTGACCGCCCTGCTGTCACTCACCGCGCTCTCCGCCTCGGCGAAGCAGCGGGTCGAATCGCCCGACCCAACCTGGCGCATCATCCTGCTTTTGGAGGAGTACAGCGTCTTCCGCTGCCTCGACAACCGTGACGGGCGCAAGTCGCCCGGCAACCCCTTGCAAGTCTGGGAGTGCCACGGGAACAACAACCAGCAGTGGCGCTGGATGGAACCTTTGGACAGGCCCGGGGCGCCGACTCTGAAAGCAGCAGACAGATGGAAGTTGCTCGACGTATAGAAGGAGTCCCCGCCTTTTCTCTACCAGCTTAAGGATACGGAGCTGTGTCTCGGATACGATATGGACAGCGTTGAACTCAGTGAGCAACTCCAGTGAGGAAGAGGGTCTGATGATTAGAAAATACGGCAAGTGCTATGCTTGTGTTGTGGCCCTACACGAAGGCTCCGGCTTTCTATTATAACAGGGCCACAAACGCGATGCACATCTGGGGGGATGGGACACAGCCCAAGCCTGGTGAGTGGCCGCGATTGGGTGAGACTGACAGACAGACGAGCCTGGGAAGAGGCTCTTCCTCAATGGACCCCAGGACTCGCGCCTGGAGGACGGATCCACGTTGTTTCTACACAAGGATGGGAGGCATACGACCCAGTACTTCAACCCGGACCACGTTTCAGACTAGACGGCTGTTCACTTTGGCATTAGGCGACTCCTATAGGAAAGCTGCCAGCGGTTATGCATCGAATGTAATCGTTAAGCACAATGGAAACAAGAGGGCCGTAGTCGGCCACCAGCCGGAACTAGAGCGGACGCAGCGAAGCCCGACATGCTCGGAGCACGGAGCTCACGGTTTCAGCCAACCTCAAGATAACCAAATTCGAAGCCCGAGGTCCCCGCAACAGGCTTCTATTGTTGCGGAATTCCGGTGCGGCCAGCCGAAAGAGACGGCCCGACTTGCAGGGTGACAATGATGCACTGTTCCCGATATTGGTTCATTCCCCCTCGCGACCATTGTTTGTCTCAACATAGGGGTTGTTCTCTGAAACCAGAGCGTGTGGATGAAGCCAGTTAGGGTGATTTATGCGGGTGGTTGTGGCGGACAACACTAGGGTGTGTGCCAAAGAGCAGCAGGAGCAATGTCTTCGGTATCGCTTAGGCTTTAGAGCTGGACGATATGACGTCTCAACCCGGACGGGAAACGGGGCCAAGTCCCCCCACTTCGGCGCACTGATGAGCAGCACCCATTCCCTCAACAACCGCTGCGACACGCGGAGTCCAACCTTGGATTCCGGCCAAGCCGGAAGAACACTAACTGCTCCGATCGGTGAGGCCGGACAACAAAACATGCCGAGACAAGCCCGAGGTCTTATTGGACTGGCTGCCGTCTTCCCCTGTAGGGTCACCCTCTTGATCGATTTCTGAAGCACGCACGAGGACATGACCACCTACGATTTTCCTGTTGTCCATCGTCGGTCGCCGTGGACCATGATATAAGGCTGCCTCCTGCTGTGTAGGCTCACCACAGCCACTCACGTAACTACACCATGCGCCTCATCTGCTTCATGCTCATGGCTGGTGCCGCCCTGGCGGTCCCATTCCGGAGCAAGCCTCCTCCACAATCGTACAAGTACGACCCAGAGCCAGACTGGCGCCTGAACTACACCATGGTAGAAGAGACCGGTATCCGGGTGACTGGGCTGCGCTTCGCGCTCGACAACAAGGACTGGGTGCGGCAGGAGAAGGCGCACGCGCAGATCTGGTCCTACCACGGCGGCGACAACCAGCGCTGGTACGTGTTCAACAAGCTCGGCGCGAATGCGACGACGTCCACTGGCGAACAGCTGTTCCGGCTCATGCGGAAGGACAGCGGCTTCTGCCTCAACTTCTACCATGACAGTGAGTCGAACGAGTGGGTGGTATGAGCTGACACGGCGCAGCGATCCGCCAAGACATGATTCCCCACAAGGACATCGACCTTCTCATCGTGCCGTGCAAGGAGGCGACGGAGTTCTTCTGGTCCGGCAAGCACCTCTGCGCCTTCGTCGTCCGTAAGTACACACGAGCCCAGTCAAAGGCATCCTCGGCTGACGAACAGTGGGCAAGCCGTACTACTGCATGGAGCTCAAGGGCAAGAAAACGACATTCTACGACGGGGTGCCACTCGTTGTTAACTCACAAGGGGACCATCGCATCGAGTGGGAGAAATACGACGTAAAGGAGTCGAGCCCTTTGTCGGACAATTCCTGAGGAGTCTTTGTCATCAGTCGGTTATTGTTATCGGGCAAGATGCATTGTGACCTACAACAACAGCTTCGCACTATCATTCTTTTGACTGAGAATCACCTCATCCCCTAGAGCTCCCGAAAGACGATTCATTTCTAACGCTCGTAGAGGCCGGTTTTAGCACAGCTGCAGCGCGACGTCGCCCCGCTCATGAAATTGCCAAATTATTGGAAAGCGCCACCCTCGCAAATCGCAGAATCGCATTCTGTACATAAGCAACGCGCTTGACAAACTGTCATGGAAGCCGTTCACAGCTCGCGCTGTTCCAGTGGTTAGTATTACGTCCTAACATCTATGGTGAAATGGTATCATGCATCGTTGCCATCGATGCGGTGGGGGTTCGATTCCCCCTGGATGTATCTTTTGTGCTTTTTCCTCCCCAATCATTGCCCCGGCGTCCTTTGTGATATCCGAGGCAGCAAGGCTTTGACAAGGCGAGTCAACGCCAGTAGTGTTTCGTGGGGTGTTTCATCCAGGCCCAGGCAGGCACTGCTGATCTCTGTGCTTCAAATACGCATTTCCGGCATGAGCGACTTTTGGCGCCCGAGCGCACCCAGTTTCGCCAACCCTCGATATGCCAAGGTAGAAGGTGTTGCGTTCACAGGCTTGCATTTACACTTGCACAGTGTTCAGCACACGATTAAGCTACTTGATATCTGAGGGCTGGCCTGTTTCAGCGGCGAGAGTAAGCGCCGAGGTGACTAATGCGATATCAACTCTGACCACGTTCGCTGCAGGCTCGTCGAGGAGGAGGGAGTGGCGCTCGGCCCACTCCTGACGGTACATGGGCGGGAGGAGCTCAACGGCAAAGTCCTCCGAGTCGTCGGCGTGTTTGACCTGAATGGGGAATCTGGGTGGTGTTTCCGGCGGTTCGGGCGAGGTTGGGCGCATGATGGGTGTCATGGGTGCGCTTTCTGGGGCGGTGGGAGCGAGCGGCGTGATGGGTGCGATTGGGGTGGAGGGCGTGGACGACGCCTCGGAGATGGGTGCAATGGGTGTGCCCAGCGTTGGCGGGGTCGGCGACGTGAGGCGGCGGGGCATGCGTGACCGGCCGGGAGGTGTGGTAGGCGGTGACGCGGTGGGTGCTTCGGAGCACGTAGGGATGGCTGGAGCCATGGCTCCCGGTGGTAGAGAGGGACCAGCGCTCTTCTTCTCCTTTTCCTTCTCCGTCATGCTGTGAACAGCCAGTGTACGCTCGATGCCTGGTGAGCTGGAGCGACGCAACCGGTGCAGCATGCCGGTGTACCCTGCGTGCTCGGATGGGTCCGAGTTGGCGAACCCTTGCTCCAGGTATACGCCGTCGGATTCATTCCGGTTGGGCGAGTAGAGGTACTTCCAGACCAGCACAGCGAGAACGAGACACACGATCGTCACGCCCCCCACAATGCCGGCGATGAGACCGATCTTCGACGCCGGCAACGTATTGCGTCGCTGGAGCGTAGAGCGCCGGAGGGTCGTCATCTCGACGAGGATGCAGGATACGATCGCAAGCTCGCGCTGTCGGAGTCTGGTGGCTGAATGGTCGGTGGAGAGAGAAAAATGAAACACCGAGGTGTGTTGGAGTCCGGGTACGATGCCTGCAACGAGCTCGGACGGTCACGGCTGCTTCGAGTGAGCTATGCGCCCACACACTCTTGCATGGGTGTCAGGCACTACACTCGCAGCATGCATGGGTGCGAGATCTGTGTACTGTGTGCATCGCCAAGCTTGCTCCTTCACCACTTGCTGCTTCTGAAGAGAGCTCCGACGCTGATAAGATGTAGGGCTATCTCCATGCGCGCTTGCTCTTGGAGGACCAATCTCAGGCACTCAATGCGCCGGTCAACATTGACGGATGAGCCTGCACTACCAACTGCCGCAGTCCACTTGCTTCCACCGATCACTCTTGGGACAAGTGGCCGTCGTACAACCCCGCCATCATGTCGTGATGTCACTCGACTCACCAACACATGCGTCAGCTGGCTCTCCTTGATGATATCAAACAAACCTGAGATCGCAGGACTGACCCTGACGACCTCCGGGCCGAAGCCCTGTTTTCGTGATGTTGTCGCCAAATGGAAGCCTTGGGCCCAGACCGACTGGTCATGCAGAGCACGACGCGTAGGACCAAGGTGCATAAAACAGATAGTAACAGAATTTTACGACGCTGTCTAGCAGTGGGACTAATCTGGATATCTATCGCCAACGTTAAGGCGTGCCGCACTTGGGCCGTTCTACTTGGCGGGTCGAGGATGGAAGGAGCCCTGATCACCAAACTCGGAGCTGTACTTTGGGGGGAGATCATCCTCGTCGTGGCCAATAAGGGCATACCTGCGACCAGTGGAGCCATGTAGGCCGGTCGAGGGTGCTGCAGAGCCTGTTGAGCCTTCCGTTGGGAGCGACCCTGTGGCTGTGATCGTGCCGCTGTACCTGTTGGCACTCCCCGATGCAACTGGCAGGGTTTGGTTCCTAGTTGGAACGGAGGGAGGAGAGCTTGAAGTGGCGGGTAACTCGCCCGTGTAAGCTGCCTGATCGGGTTCACCTTCTTGAGCGAGTTGTGCCATGAACGGCTCGATGGGCTCGGGCTGGGTATTCGTGTCTACTTCGAATGGAGTTTGAGCTCGGTTGATGATTCATCTGCGAACGCGAATGAAGAGGAGAGCAACGACAAGGCCAAGAACCGTACCCCCTACGCCTGAGCCCACCGCAGACCCGACGAGCACAAGCTGCGTGATGTGTTTAGAGCCAGGCTTGAATTTGTAGTCACTGGGGTGAGTATCGTCAGACAGTGATTACTTACTAGTAATACGAGTATGATCGGATGTGGCTTACCGGACACCTCATCCGGTCTGTTGTCGGACCAACGAACAGTGTGTATCTAACTGACGGGTCGATAGGAAAGAGGAACAGGGTACGCTGTATGTCGTTCTGAGGCTTGAGAGAGAGAGAGGTAGGAAGTCTCTCGTCCACCCACCAGAATGGCGGTGGGTCCAAGTATGCGTAGCATTCGAAAAGTCCAGGATCTCCTTCGATCCCCTCGTCCATGTCATTCTCCCTGCCCACTGGGCCGAGCACCTCCACTAGCGTCGTATGTTCGGGTATCTTGTAAATGAGCTCCGTCTGCTCTCTTAAGAACACTGTGTCGCCATGAATGTCGTGCGCAATGGTACTTCTATTCCATTGCACCGTCTTCGTTTTATGGGCCCTGCGTAGCCTCGCCGCGGACCAGTTCGAGAGATACCAAAGCTTAACAGCGTCTGATACGGACCCATCAGGCTTGACCAGAGGGACGAGAAGCGATTGTGATTGCCAAGCCAGAATGTCCAGCGGTCTGCGGTGTATTAGGGGCATGTGGCTGCATGAAAGGATCTAAACTCACGCTTGGGTCCGAACCGGAATGTAGAACCATAGACAGACAAAGCGGAAGTCGAGATCAAATGGTACCGTAAGCCGTCCATGATACGGCCAAGGGCGATTGGACAGCGCCTCTCTCATCAAGGTGTAGTACGGTGTTTTGAAGCTCCAGGGCCTGAGTTGGAACTTCTTGTTGAGTTTGTTGCCTTGACCTGATGCCCACTCGTTTCCCTCGATCCAAAGGGATACGTCCACTGTGCGTGTCTCGCCCATCCCGATCTGGCCCTCAATCTCGATCCCCGTGCCAACAAAGTCGAAGTCCATCTCAGCGAGTACTCGCTCGTCCCCGTAACCCTCCCTTTGAGGCTCATTGTAGTAACCTAGGCTGTCCTTCACCTTCGGTGCCGACCAGATCTTACCGAGCTCCTCGCTGTACCGCCATGTTGTGATGTTCAGCTGGGAAGCGTGCGTGAGATTGACCATAGGGGAGAGCGCGTCTATGCGGAACCGAACGGATGCGTTGAATGGCGAGCTCGCAACAGCCTTGGCACTCATCAACAGCGGCAGCACTCCAACGGACAGTGTCAGCATAATGGGTGGTGCAAGAGGTGGGATGGAGAGTAGGCGAGTTCAGAAGATCCAGGAAGTCGCGCACTATGAGAGTTGAAGGGAAGCATTTGACCATTCCATCGTTTGTCGTAGCAACTGCGAGCGGTACAGCACCGTACAGACGCACTGTGCGAGCGGCCCGTTGCAAAGGGTGTCGCGGCTGCCTCGCTTCATGCGTGCTCGACGGCGATACATGGGTTAGCTATGATCGATGCCAAGAAATGCTAGCCGCCAGCTAGCTGCCGGAAACCGCTTGAGACATCAATGCGTCAGAAGCAGAAGCAGAAGCTAACTGAAACTGCACAGCATTAAGATCCACGTTTGTGGTTGACGGTGGAGCCACGGAGTTGAAGAGCAATCGCGTCGCGCGTCGCCGTTGCCAACTGGCAAGATGCCGCAGATCACCGTGTTGTTTCAGTTCCAGTCCATTTCCCGTGGGGCAGAGAACACGGGATGGTCTCGGCCTCCTTTGGCCACTGCAGATGGTGAGTGATGCCCTCAGTCAGTAAGATCAGGGGGTCCCTCTGCGTTCTGCACGGTTTCCGTGACGAGAGAAGTGGTACATTGGGCCGACCCTTGCGACGTTGAAACCGAGTGCGCGGATCCTCTCGGCGATCGAGCACTTTGACCTCAAATCTAGTGCATCTTAGTTTCTTCAACACCCCGCCCCTATAGGCCTGAGAGGAGAAGGGCTTAAGCTGAAGTACAACAGCCGCATGGTGTTGCAGTCCAGAGCTGGATTCACGATTGCACAGTCCCTCTGCTATGTCGATTTGAAGAGTCTTTCGTAATCTTGCTTCAATGTGAGTTCTTTCATTGAAGACTCCGGCTTCTCGAAACCTCGTTCGTGGTTTTGCTTCAGGGAAGGTTCGGTGAGACTGGACGTTCCAGAAGAGCTGAGGTTGGTGCCTAGGGCTCTCAAGTACTCCTCTTTTAGCTCGCTCGACCGCTCCTACGCCGATAGGGGTGACTGGCGGTTCATGGCCGCGGGGCCGGCGTCTGGACTCTGACCGGAGAGGGCTTGCTCAACGTCGATGCCGGAACCGGGCTGCCACTCCCGATACTGCGGAGGCAGATACTCGACATCCTCCTCCCCGTCGTCCTCGTGTGCGCCAGCTTCCGTTCCGGGACCGTTCTCAACACCGCCTCCGAGCTCGTCTGGCCAGGTCCAGGTGTTATGAGGCGCCCAGCTAGCCGTACGGTACAGGTCCTTCTCCGAGACGCCGTACGGCTGGACGGCGACCTCGCGTTTGTCCCGTTTCCTGCGTTGTCGGCTGCGAACTAACCACAGAACAAAACCAGCGACGACAAGAGCTCCAACCAAGCCCACAACGACACCGACGATGATCCCTGTTTTGCTTGTGGCTGTGCGGTTGCGCTGTGACGATGAACTTGCGGTGTCAATGTTGGCTAAGTTTGCTAGTGTGTGGTTGCTGAACCGTTAGGGAAACAAAGAGCGATACCACTTACTAGTGGAAGGGGTAAGTGGAGAAGCCACTGACGAAACAGGTTGTATCAAGGTCCAGGGATCCGACCTTGACAGTTGTTCGAATTGCAGGGTCGATGGGCAGCATGAACAGGGTCCGATTGTGAGCATCAACGGCCTTCTCCTCAGCGGCTATTGGGAATTCCCCCGGCTTGAACCACGACGGCCGAGGATCTAGGTCTGCATAGCAGTGGCTTCCTTTGACAGACTGGTTCATCGTCCCAACCCGGCCGTAGACTCGAATAAGGGTCGTATTCGCCGGTGCGAGATAGGAGAGCTCTGTATTGTTCTTGAGGAGCACATAATCCTCGTCATTCTCATAGCTGACGTCCCTCCTGAGGAGCCGAGCTCGGTAGACGTCGCGGAGTCGCAGAGGCTTCTGCAACATGTGGAACTCGTCCATCTTTTGGCTGAAGGCGAAGCTGATACTTGGATTTATTCGCTCGTACGGTGCAACGGCTGGTACGAACGTTGCTTGTGACTCGAGCCCTTCCATCGATGGTCTAATAAGTCAGCTCCGTCGGCTCCTGCCTCCCAAAGAACTACTCACGCTTGAGTTCGCACCGGGATGTCAATAGTGAGGTTGTGGAATTCGAAGTCTGCCTCTGGTGAGTATGTCCAGCGCAGTTCGTAGGCCGAGAGGTTCAATCCCGAGCCAGACATGAGGTCGGGCGTATCGCGAACGATGCCTTTGAACTCGGCGCCGGGCTCGGCCAAACTCGCAGTGGGTTTCAGCAAACGGCCGATCACAGGGTTGACGGACAAGGCGTCGCTCTGGTTGACCTTGCGATTCGCGTTTTCCCATCGCGCGAAGCCCTGAACCTCGAAGCCGACACCTACGAACGCGCAACCGCTGCTTCCACCAGTGCCATCACTGGCTCGGTATCCTGTGGCGTTGTCCACGGTGAGTGGCCGACCGCCCCACCACTCGGAGGCTCCGTCGACGTCGACCATACCATCGAGCGAGTCCACTGTGAACTTGAAGGTGTCGTTGAACTGCGCCCTGGTTGGTAAGGCGATTAGTGGCCACACCAACCATGCGATACGTGGCAAGAAAATCATGTCTGGTGAGTGATCTTATTGCCGATGACCTTCCGCATGCTCTTGCTGTTGTAGACGAAAGGGCAAGACGGATGCTATTGAAGGGGAGGGGTATGGGAGAAACAATCCGGGGTGAGCCGGTTAATCCGGTAATCGACTAGAACGTCTGTTCAATTCCCATCCTGCAGGTGGGCTGGTGTCACAGAAACAAGACTGCACAGCTCACCACCGCCCAGAGCACTGCACACGACGTAAACCTCGAAACCCTAATCTTATCTGCCGTCCCTGAATGCGGGCAACAAAAGATGACCGCCAGCTAACGCCATATGGTTTTGCGGCAAAACACGAGAGCATGCAGAGTAATCTGCTTCAATCAGGTGCATGGGGCAAACCTTGCGGCTGCCACGTACTTCGTTCGCGGTGCACCGATTCGAAGCATTTTCGAGTTTCCAACGGTGTTCCTGTTCGTTGCAGGTGATTATGATCTTTGCCTTCAACACGCGCTCCGACGGCGTGACACTGGGAAGTGCAGGGCTGTCCGGCATAATCGATCATACTCAGCACAGCCTGGTCGCGGGATCTGGAAGAGGATGAACAGCGGAGCTGTTCTGCATGCTCCTCGACGGTCGCAGCGTCTCAGTCCGGAGCTGAGCAAGCAGAGAACGAGATTCGAATGGCATGCGATGTCCACCGTTTCACAGGTTACTTGCGAATAAGGGAACGGGTTCCTGCGGTGGCTTGAGGTCGGCGGTAGGGAACAGAAAGGCGGCGTCATGGCTTGGGATCCTAGAGGTGGGTTAGGATACCGACCAGCCCTCTGGTCAACCCCTTTGCAGCGGAGATGTCACATAGTTTTTGCATCATGAGAAACTATTGCTTGCACTAGATCGAATCGAAGGCTCGCGCATACTCCTCTTTCAGAGGAGGGGTCTCTTCCTCCGAGCTGCAGGACGACAGTTTCTCCGACGAACGCGGCACACCGAAGACCCGGGCATACTCCTCCTTCAGTTGAGGGGTGGTGACGTGTGTCGTGTACCGATCAGCAGAGTCTGGTCCCGGCTCGAGGGCCCTTATCGTATCGATCTTGAGTGCTGAACGCTGCTGGGGCTGCTCCCTTGCTCCATTGGCAAAAGGCCCAGTAGAGCCTCCCGAAGAGCTGGGAATCAATGGTGAGCCTTCAGCGTTGTGGGGTGGGTGTTGGCCCTCATACGTTGGGAGGTGTTCTAATCCTTCTGCAGCGTCTTGCTCCTGGACGACGCGGCGTGGGCGGGGACGAGTGTTGTTTGCCGGGGCAGAGCGGGAGTGCGCCTGGCTCTCACCGGGCTCTACCTGGGCATTATGCGGTGCCCAACTTGCAGTCCGGTACAAGTCCTTTTCAGAGATCTCGTACGGTTCAGCATTTGAAGCGGCCTTCGCCTTCTGCTTCCTCTGTCGGTGCAGATACCAAAACAGGAGCGCAGCCAACATGAACGCTCCACCCACCCCTACCACTACCCCGACAATTACGCCTGTTCGGTGCTTGGATTTTGCATTTGCTGAGCTCTGGTCTGCCGAGCTCGCCCCCGTATGGTCCTTGTTGCTGCTTGAGTTGACAGTAGCGAGATTTGCAAGGGTGTAGTTGCTAAATGATCAGCGCGCGTACCTGGGGTGGGCCTTACTAGTGGAAAGGATAGCTGGAGATACCGCTGATGAAGCACGTGGAGTCGAGACCCAACGTGCCCACCCTGACGGTGGTCTGCACGCTCGGATCGATAGGGAGCAGGAACAATGTGCGGTTGACCCCGTTGACTGCTTTTTCCGAGGAGGACAAGGGGAAGCTGGCATTCTTCCACCATGGCGGCGGCGGGTCAAGATCGGCATAACACATGCTTCCTCCCACGGACCCGTTCATCTGACCAACCGGACCGAAGACTTGTATCAACGTCGTGTTGGGTGGGGCCGTGTATGACAGCTCAGTCATGTTCTTCAGCATAACATGATCTCCCCCGAGTCTATAGTTACCGTCACGTTTGCGATATCGAATGACACCAGTGTCGTTCGCGCTAAATCGAGGGGGCATTACGTCCTCCCTGGCGCGGAACATGTCACGCAACTGTCGGACCTTGCTACTGGCACCGAGCCTCATCGTAGATTGCAGTCGCCCATCGCGAACAGTCGGCACAAATGTAGCCTGTGATTGCAGATCGGCGAGCGAAGGGCTATCCTGTCAGTGGTATCCTTTGCCGGTTATTATCACCCACGCTTGAGTACGGATAGGAATGTCAATGGTGAGATTGTGGAACTCCAGCTGTGAATCGGCCCTGAAAGTCCAGATCAAGTCATACGTTGATAGACTAAAGTTTGTTGCGGTGAAGAGTCGTGGATCGTTCGTCACGTTTCCGGTGAGCTCCAACAGTTCTTCTTTTTGCCAGTCTTGATCTGAGTGACTGAGCCAGGCGTACACAGGGTGAAGGGTGGATATGTCCTCAGAATCATCCTCTGTCGGTTGGCCGTACTTCCACAGGCCGTAGCCCTGTACCTCGAACCCAGTGCCCACGAAGGAAGAGCCAAACACTCCACTAGAACGCCCTGTGCTTGTTCGGTACCCGGTTTCTGTGTCGACGGTGAAAGGCAGACCTGCATGCCAGCTCCTCGCAGCGTCAACATCGACAGGGCCGTCCAGAGATGTTAACGTGAATCGGATTGTGGTGTTGAACTGGGCTATCACCGACTGCACGAAGAGCAGCCAAACGGCCCAGACCTGCCAACAGTGGGCAGACATGCTCTGATGCGCGGGGGATGGGGGCCAGTGAATGCCGAGCAACGAAGTCGGTAAGAGAAGAAGTTCAAGAGGTCGCCAACGATGAACTCGTGCTGCTGAGTATTGCTGATAGGTCGTTGTTGCTCAGGAGAAGGCCATCGTTCTTTATCTAGCTGACGACCGGATTCAGACGGACTGCTGGTTCTGCCCACCGGCAGGCATCATTGCGCGTATCAATCTCCGCACGTATGCACGACACAGCATGTAAAGCACAATAGGAATGAGCGATGCAGGTAGCTCGTAAACGACTCGTAAACTTAAGCTTATGCTCTGCATTCGGAACGACCTCGCATGGATCAGGCACGTCCTTGGTGCTCAGCTGCCATATTCGCAGTGGACCCTGGTCCGGCTGGCCGCGGCGGGAGATGGTACGGGAATCCTGTGCAAGGCACTTCAACTCACAGTTACACGGATGTGCCCGCCGACGACGTGCTGCAGGTACAGTGCGGCCCATATTGCAGTCAGCTGCTGCGCGCTGAGGGTGAATGCGGTAAGGCCGCTGCCCATAAGGAGGACAGTGGAGCTCCCGCTTCGCTCAGAGCGATACTGCCGCAGCCTGACTCCTAGGCCGAGAACGGCGGCGCCAGCTCTGGCTCTCAGGTCCCGCAATGGGTCTTCAACTTCTGACACTCTCTATTCTCAGGGCCCAACCTTGAACGCCATGGCGTCAATCAGGGCTCAGCTGATAAGATTGTGGGCTTCGAACCGGAGGGCTCACCTCCCCCACCGGTGATCTCTCTGGTCAGCTTTGCCGCCAATTTCACGCTTGTCAGTGGTCAGTGGGGCTAATCTGTAACTATTAACAAGGCATGGCAAGGTGTCTTCTGCAGTACGGAGGCTGCTGTGTCTGAGCCTCGGGGCAGGATTGGAGATGACGTGCGAAGGCAAGCATTTGACTGAAACCAGGGCAGCTTGCTGTCTTCGATGCATCTCTGAATATCTTGTCTTTCACGATGGTGCAGATCAGGGTTCTCGAATAAAATCACGGTGAACGGGTCCCCCACTCGAGCAACCGTGTCTGCCGTTGAGCTGCGATCCCAAGTCGTCAGTGTGTTCGTCGATTTGCTCGCATTGCCACGGATTCGGTCTTCATGAACACATGGGAACTCGTGCCAGAGGTCCTCTCAAGTGAGACAGCAGACTTCTGACGAAGAGGGTTCTGATGCACTGTTCGCCGAAAGCGGCTGAAGCGCGATGAGGGCGTTGTGTTCCCTGCCTTCGTCATGTTGACCTGCCGCAGTTATAAGGAGGGCGCCATCAGCACCGAGGTTGGACATCTCAAACTCCTGCTACATGGTGAGACCTACCTCCCGGAGAGCTCGCGCAGCCACTTAAAAACCAGTTTTATTGGTCAGACGAAGTAGATACAACTATGTTGTGCCTCAGCGCAAGCTGCGACAACATCAACCTCGAGAACTTTCTTCTCATCGGCATTCCAATCATCGCGTCGTTTATCACCTTCTTCTTTAGCCTGTACATTGGACGCCTGAACCGGCGCCGCGAGCACGATCCAGAACTAGGTCACCAGATTGGTCGCCATGTTGTGCGCGTCGGACAAATGCCCGAGCTGGACCCCCACCACGACAACGTGACGCCGTTCCCCGTCCGTACCTCGATGGATAGGGAGACGGAAACTGAGGCGATCATGGTTGAGCTTCCCCTGCCAGAGATCCCTGAGCGGCTGCACGATGTCGTCGGAAACGACGTGGTCAAGCCCCGCCCCGCATTCTTCGTGGATGAGGGCAGCTCCTCAATGATCACGACTGAGGACCGGCGCACCTCTTCCCCGGTCCTGAGACCTGAGGAAGTCTCACACGCCATCAGCGTTCTCACAGCGGTGCTCCGGCTCAATCTGGACCACACTGGCTCTGGGCGGGCCACTCCGATCATCGAAACTAACGGTAGTCCCAGCGGAACTCATGGTCACCACCCTGGGCGACGCGAAGCCGACAGCGGCCGTCTTCTCCTTCCTCCCCAATACCAATCTGAGTGGCGCAGCGCCGGCTCCAGCTCTTCACATGGATCTCAAGTTTCGAGCAGCGTGGAAGGGAAAGCTGGTCCCGCTAGACCTCCAAGAAGGAAGAGAGGAAGAGCGCTTCGTGCCCTGCACAGAGGTCGATAGGTAGTGTGTTTGTTTTTCTGTTAATAACAATGTGAAGCCCGTTTCGGTTCTGGAATCCACGAGCGACCCGGTGCCATGGCGCACACATGTACTGAGACACTTGCATATAGGGCAGGCCCTCAGTGATTGCGGTTGGGGAGGCTTCGAGTGAGACATGCCACGAACAGACTCCTCCGGGCTTCGCACCGCCGCTCAGCGGTCTCAAGTTTGCAGAGAAGGCGGGGAGGCGTCCGCATCGTCAAGCTGTGCTAAGCCTGCAAAGCCATTCCAAGTGTGTATTTCTACTCTTACCCATCCGTCAGTATATAGCCCCACTAGTCGCTATTGGGCCAGTGGGCGCGTCCTCATACATCCTATCAGCGGTACAGCACCTTCACGATTGGTATGCCGCAACCCGAGGACTACATGCTGTTATCTTCCTGCCCATCGTTACGATGATGGTGGGATTCAGCGTCGGCTTCTGGTCCGGTCGGCGCTGGGAGCGTACTCGGTCCGCCCAGAGTTCTGAAGCGACAAACGCCGAACGGAGCGTCGCAGTCATTCCCGTGCAGAGCTCCAGGTTCCCAGCAACACCCACCACAAGCTTCAAGTCTGCTCCTGAGTCGACCGGTACGCCATATCTTCCAACACCGGTGACACCGTATCCTGTGCTTCGAGACGACGCTTTTGAGTCCACCCTCACAGCTCCATCCACAACAGGTCGTCTTGTCCATCCATCCGGTGTGATCCTGAAGGGAACTCACGACATGAGCAGTGAGATGCCCACAACCACGCCAATAAGCAAGCCAGCAGCCCCACCCCTGCCGCCGCCGAAACCTAAGCGCCTGCTACAGCATCCCATGCCATCCCCACTTTCGCAGGTCACAACGGCTCCGCTGTCGCGCCCTTCGCCTTCGCCTCATTCGCCTCCATCGTCGAGCACGCAGCCAGAGGCAACCCCTGCCACTTTACCGGCAGTGACAGCGAGTGACGATGTCACTCGCGCGATAAACGCCCTGGCCGAAGCTCTAGGACAGCAAAGTCTTGACCGCCCCGCGTACGGAGCTCCAATCTCCAACCTGGAGAATTCAGCAGACCGCATGGTCCATCGGGAGATGGACGCGGTCGGCTCTGATCCACTCCCACCGCTGTACCAATCCGAATGGGGAGGAGCGAGATCCGTTACGTACCATGCACAGCCAATCTCCGGCAGTACCCGCTCTCAAGTGAATCCGGGGTTCCAGCCGAAAGCTGGGTAGCTGGCGAGCGTCCCTTCCGTTCCAATTCGTAGAATGCATGTCATGGTTCCTTGTCATGTGACTGTGAAGTACGATTCTGCGATTGTGCAGCGTTCCAGGCCCAATGATCCTTTCGCGGAAGTGAGCAATATGACACAAGACCGTGTCCCAACGCGAAGCTTCCCCTTGTCGTCCATTGCGCTGTGTCTACCACACCACCCGGCCGCAACTTCCTTGGTCTTTTCTTCAACAACGACGGTGAAAGGAACTGAGGTCAATCAAGTGGTGCCGATCGTGAGTGATTGTGATCTCTCAATACTGAGAACAAAATGGGCGCCACGGTGGACATGGCCCTCGTCCTTTGGTGGTTCGTCACGGTCGGCATTCCGGTCATAGGGGCCATCATCCTGTTCTGGGTCGGTGTATGGGTCGGGTGCTGCTGGAACCGCCGGCGGATGCGGAAACGAGAAATGAAGCGCGACGCGGAGATGGGGCGCGACCTGCTGAGGGCCGAAGTGGAAACCAAACCAACGACGCCGTACACCCTCCCGACATCGGATGACATGACGGACGTCACCGAGACGGCGCCGATGCTCCCACCCAGCACCCCGGCTACCCCGGTCCCTGCTCGCCGGAGCCTGACTCCGACTCATCGCTCCAGCAAGGACCTGCCCGGCGACGGGCGCGGGAGCCTCGAAATGCCAACGCCGAAGACAAGTGTGTCGGGCCCCTCACCGCTGGGTGGGCTAGCCCACTCCCCCTCCCCTCCGCCAGTGAGGGGACCCTCCCTGCCCCCCGGGACGAATGAAGACGTGACCCGTGCCATCAACGCACTGGCAGAAGCGCTGCGGCAGCAAAGTATCGACCGGCCCGAGACCCCAACCTCAGTACGTGGCCACGACAGCTATCACGAGATGGACGCTGCGCGGCTCGAAGTTGCGCGCCACGATGGCAGGTTCGACCCCCTCCCTCCCCGATACCAGTCCGAGTGGCGGTCGGACACGAGCTCGACGCACTCCGTGTCCCGCAAGTCCTCAGAACGCGAGCGGCGCATGGCACCCGTCGGCCCGCGCCGTCTGCCCCGCCTCGATGCCAAAGCTCTGCTTCGCGCCGCAAGCACCCGTAGTGCGAACTCTGTGTAGTATATTCAGCAGATGTGAAACGTATTGCAACGCTTGGGCCAAAAAAGTCTTCTTCACTGTCTCGGGTGGCGATAGCCAGTCATGGGCCGAACTGCTGTATTGTGCTTGGCGTATCCCTGCGTTTGCAACTTCGGGTCGCACATATCTTTCTGATCCGCAGCCGTACAGTCTGCACCCACCGTTAGCCAAAGTCAGTCCGCATCACGGTGGGGCAAGTCGCTGACGGCAGCATGAGTATCGAGCCCTTCGGCTGGGCCCTGATCGTGCTCGTGCCCATCATCAGCATCGCGATGGGGTTTGGACTTTGGGCAGGGCTGAAGCTGAGGCGAAGGCAACGAAGGCAGCGAGCCAAGACGACGGCGAGGGAAGGAGGATCGGGCGTCGAGCGACATCTCGTAGTGCGGAGCGTGAGTCCGTACTTCTTCTTGTCCGAGACGGCGCCCATGCTCCCGTCGTCAAGCCGCGGTGTGCGATCGCTTCGTGAGACCCAAAATGCCCCGGCGCACGCCGATGCCGAGGCTGAGAACAACGCCGAGGCGAGCGGGAGCAGGACCGCAAGAATTGAGCCGTTCCCTCCCTCCGTCTCCATGTCACCCGAGCCGCCAGCACCACCGCCGAAGGACGAGAAGGCCCTCAGACCGTTGGAAGCGGTGAGCGTAGGATCGGTGCCGATTGTCGGAGGCTCCTCGACCGCTTGGCGCCCCGTCGCCCCATCTTCGACCGATGGGTCTTCTGCCGAGTCGATGAAAGAGCGCGAAGGGCCAGGACCGGAGGATATCTCCCGGGCAATAGCTGTGCTCAGGGAGGCGCTCCGCTCAGAATCGAGCTCCACCCCGTCGTCCGTCATACCTCTCGAAGTTCCGCAGCTCCTCGCCGACATCGAAAGGGCGCCAACATACCGAGCTCGCGAGTCCCCTTCCACCTCCACCAGTCCATCGGCACCATTGGCGAGTCTATCCGTACCCCAAGCAAACGGCGTGGGCCGTGCACCGACATATCGAGAGCGAGACGACACAGCCGGTCCCTCCAGCTCAGCAGCTCCAGCATATCGGTGCGACAATCCCGGTCCGTCGAGCATCGCGATACCTCAGCCCAGCCGTGCCATCAGTCGCGCTCCGTCGTATCGTGAGCGAGACCCTGCGCCGCCGCAGTATCAGTCCGAGTGGCGAGACTCGGTCTGCAGCCTTGGCAGCTCGAGTTCGATACGGTCCGAGCACACTGTCGGTACTGTGCCCAGTGAGCGAACGGAGCGAACCGATCGCGCCGAGAGCACCGAGCGTAGCCGGTCGGGGCGCGTGCGCGGACCCCGTGGCCCGCGCCCACCATTTAAGCGATGATTCGATGGTCCGGACCAAGGCGCTAGGGAGCGAAAGATGTTCATAGTCGGGTCAGAGTTTGTGTCTGTGCAGACGGGCTTGTGCGTGTTTCAGAACTGTATGGCGATTTCGTAGCCGTGATCAGAGGTAGGACCTGCAGGGTATCGAGACCTCCACCCAGAGTCGTTGGGGTCAGTCTACGTCGTTGGGGAAGTTGTCGGAGCAATGCACACAGGAGTTCTATGTCGGGACGGCAAGTATTTCTGAACTACAGATGTCGATATCGCTCTGTCTTCGTGATTGCTACTCGCCGTCAACCCACGTTCCGCCATGTCCCACCCTGTTGCTGACTACGCCTCCGACCTCATCATGCGCCTCTGGCAGCGCGCCGAGGGCTCCATTGTCATGCAGGGCGTGCTGCTCGCCCTCCCCCCCGCGATGATCCTGTACGGCATGCACAACACGGTGCGACGTAGCCGAGCCCAAGCGGAGGTGCGGGAACGGTTACGGGCGCTGGAGGCAGACGCCGCCACCGTTCAGACAGGCCACAAGGCGATTACGCAAACGCTGGAGGAGATCGACTACACGCTGGAACACATGCGCACCGCGCTCCGGACACAGGCGATGTCGTGGGCCGCTCTCCAGCCCGGCGCATCGGCTGAGGACATTGCCAACTCGTATTCGAGGGTCGAGGATCTGCATTGCGCACTCATGTTTGACCTGGGGCTTGCGCTGGGGAACACGAAGAAGATCCGGCAGACCGTCCAGCGGCGGGCGTCCCATGATGCTGCGCCAGAGTTCGACTTCACAAGGTGGCTCCTCGAGATCTTTTCGGGCAAGTCCTTCAGTTGCGCGAAGGGAGAATCGCCGTAGTTGGATCGCTATCTTCGATTCGCAATGTGTGGGGCCGCACTAGCGAGACGGAGGTTGAAGCCTTGGAACCCTCCTTGGACGTAGTCCTGTACGTTGGACATAGTGTTGATAGCTTGTCATGTCGACACGTTGCACTGTGGTAAACATCCGGACCATCTTGGTTCATCGCTGATTCTGAGACATGCCAGTCAGTTTGGGCAGGAAGCGCTCAATAAGGTTCGACTAGCAGGGTGATAAGATATTAAGCGATGTTTCGATGTGCGTCGACATGAGATACTGAGCACCCAATGTGGAACCAAACAGACGTGATGACTAGGCGTGTGAAAGGGGTGACACGTGGGCGGAATGTGATAGGCCCGCTCGAGTGAATTGGGGGAGATCCGAGACGTCCCCACGCTGGCTGCTCTCCTGGCTACGGTGGATGGGAGTGTGCGGTGCCTGAGCGTCGCGCAGCGCGCAAGCGGTTCGGTGGTGGTCCTGGCGCGTCGCCCTTTGGCTCCCTGCTCGTGCTCCCTGGGGAACCGGCTCGTCTCTCGCGCCATCCGGTCAGCTGTCACTGGCTGAGCCACCAACGTCCACTCGTCCTCGTACATAAACCCCCACGTCACATTCTTCCTTCCACCTCACCACCCATCCCACACCAACTATCAACAACAATGTCTGCCCAGTTCGACAAGGCCGTCGCCATCGTCCGCTCCCTCCCCCCTGACGGATCCGTCAAGCCCACCCAGGACCAGCAGCTCGAGTTCTACGGCCTCTTCAAGCAGGCCACCGAGGGTGACGTCAAGGGCGACCGCCCCGGCGCCTTCAACTTCGCCGGCAAGTACAAGTGGGACGCCTGGAAGAAGCTCGAGGGCACCAGCCAGGACGAGGCCAAGGCCAAGTACGTCGCTCTCCTCAAGGGTGTAAGTATGATTTAACGCGGTGGCGGTCTTCTAGCGAGCCGCGCCGCGAGTCTTCCTTCCTGCCTTCCTTGTGTCGCCGCGAACGCCCGCGAAGCGCCACGCCGAAAGCTAGGAGGAGCGGAAAAGCCCAGCTGACATGCAGATGCTCGAGGCTTCCAACGACGATGTCGCCAAGGCCTCGCTCGCCGAGCTGGAGGGTGAGTTGGAAGAACAGGGCAGGAAACTGACGACACAGCCGCGGCCTAAGCGTTGTATCTCTGTAGTTCGAGATGATATAAGTGGCACGCAGTACTCTAACGGAGCGGTCGGGGTCTAAGCATCGGCGCTCATGACGATGGGGGGGGGACCGGAGAGCGGCAACCGACTGCAGACGTCGTGGGAAGGCCATGGAACGTGGCTGTGTGGAGGTTACTCACCCGATGGTCTACTGACGCGACAGCTACCGGGCTGCTGAATTGTCTTCTCATCTGCAGCGTGAAACAAGCGAAGCGCCGGAACAGTGAACGAGCTCCTCCGTGCCGCGCCACTCCGGCACCACCAGCCATGGGGTATGAAATGCAAGATAACCGATCTACGAATCTATAACGACACTATGAGGGGCGCCTAGAGCTTTCCGCGGAGGAGGTTCTTGATCATCTCGCGCGCGGTGATGCGCGTGGTGTGGTACATCGTTCCCCAGTCGAGGGTGGAGAACATCATGTCGGCGAATCCGAAGGGGAGCATAGGGGGGATCCAGCCGCGGGCGTACTCGAGCGACCACGACTCGGGCGTGATGACGTACTGCTTCTTGACGCCGCGGACGAGGTGGTGCACATTTCCCGGCTTGTAAATCTCGCGCGTGAGCGCGCCGGCCTCGTACGCCCACTCCTCGCCCGTCAGCATGTGGAAGTAGTCGTCGGCCGTGTGCAGGCCGGTGTGGCCCTCGGTGCCAGTCGCGCTGCCGAAGATGATCAGGTACCTGGGGGTCAGCTTGGTGCAACGACACTTGCAGCATCTCCCTCCCTTCTCCCTCCCGTCACGACCACTAGGTACAGCAGGACTGTCACTGGGCCAAATGCACAGTGCGTTGCCTGCCGACCCGGGAGTCCTGATCGCGCAGAGAACGGAGGAAGGTCCAGAGCACTTGCCCGCTCAGCTCCTACTCACTCAGTAATGCTCGCGTGGATGATGTACATGGCGCCCATGGCACCGCCGGCATTGTTGAACACCCACTCGTGGTGGTCGGTGTAGTCGGTGAGGAGGTGCGCGTCGGGGTACTGCTTGACCATGTTCTCGAGGAGGGACTCAATGATGAACGAGGCGTTACCCGTCTGGTCCTGCGCGGTGGCAGTCGCAAGCGACGCGTTCACGCACTGGTGAAGCTCGGTGGGGTCGAAGATGTAGAAGCGACCATCCTGCTTGTCAGCCTGGAACCGAAGAGGACCTAGCTGCCTTCCTCCTGTCGAGCTGCTCCGCCTTTGAGCTCCGGCGGAGGAGGACAGCACAGGGCAGGTCAGAGCTGCAACAGATACGCCAAGCAGCAGCGCCCCAGCGCACAAATGCCTGTTGAGATCAACTCACATTGAGCTTGTCGGCGACCTTGCACAGTCCCCAGACGACAGCGATGAT
Source organism: Trichosporon coremiiforme (assembly GCA_039545355.1). NCBI lineage: Eukaryota > Fungi > Basidiomycota > Tremellomycetes > Trichosporonales > Trichosporonaceae > Trichosporon > Trichosporon coremiiforme. Next base: position 1,523,354 of record BCJJ01000007.1, read on the forward strand.
GACGGCCCACACGCTAAGCTTGGAGGCGCACGACGACTTGCAGGCGTTGTATCCAGAGTGGCCGTTGGTGGCACCGTTGGTCTTGCCTTTTCCGTTCTTAGCCGCCATGTTGGGAATGTGCTTTTCGTGTGGGGATGAAGAGTCAAGAAACAGCAAGCAAGCCGAGTTTTAAGGAGCCAACAACAAAAGCGATCGATCGACCGAGCCACGGTCCAGGATCCAGGCGCGCCTGGCGGGGAGGGACGCGATGCCACCATGAGCTCGAGAAAAGTATCGTTCGATAAGCGAATTTGCACCCGTTGTCAACAAACCGGTTCTGCCGTGGACAGAACGCTTGGCTGTCCTTCTCGAACGATTGAAGGCATCGAGCAACGATGCACGGCTCCTTGGCCCTCTCACCATTGGACAAGAGCGCGTCGCACAGGCGCCGACGGCGCTGTCCGCGACCACAACATGCTTGCGGATCGTTCGATGCGCCGCAGATGATGGTCATCTCCGTCTGTCATCTCCGCTCCAAATGTCCGTCGTGCCTGAAGGGAACGGAGAACGCAGAGAGTCCGTAGGTATAGTGCACGTGACCATGTGGGAACAGTTGCCACCCAGAGTCCGCCCGGTGGAGGTGGTTCGTGACGGGATGCGTCTGTTGTCTGGGGAAGGGGAAGGCGGGCATGCACATGCTGGTCTACGTTTCAGGAATCACTACACTTGCTCACTCACCTCGCACTCATCGACTGGTGACTACCGCACACAATGAGCGGGGCCGCCCTCCCTCCTCCCCATGTGCGGGCATGGTATTGGTACGCTTTTGCCGCGGAGGTGTTCGCGGCCTGTGCCATCGTGAGTAGCCCTCTCCAAGCTGTTCCGCCCGTGCGATAGCTGACGTGACAGGCCATCTTCCTCCCCATCACACTTGAGCAGATGGCTCGTGAAGTGGGCTTCGAGGCGCCAGACTACACCAAGCCATGTTCCCGTGAACCACCGCTGCCCGGGGAGAAGGCTGCAGTATGCAAAGCCAAGATCCTCGGCTCGTGGGTCGACACCGCGAGTTTCTCGTGAGTTGGTCCGTCGTACCAGCCAACTGATGATCAGGATGTACGTCAAGTCAGCAGCAGTTCTGCTGCAAGCTCTTGGTATCATCTCGATCGGCAAGCTCGCAGACTCGACGTACTGGCGTAAGCGGCTGCTGCTCCTGTTCGCGGCAGTTGGATCGGCCACCGCGAGTGTCTTCCTCGTCCTGCCTGCAAGGGCCGCGTGGCTTCCTCTGTTCGCTGCATTCCTGACACTGATCGGCAACATGACCTATGCTGCGAGCATCGTGTGCGCCAACGCCTTCCTCCCAGGCCTAGCGAGGGAAGACACTGCCGTTGTCGCTGCCCGGCGGACTCTTAGGGCAACAGTGCCGGAGCTTGAGGACGAAACACCGCGCAGTTCTGTTGACGAGGCTCGGCAGTTGCTACCCGACGCCGAGGTGGAAGCGAAGGCGAAGTACGACAAGTTGCTCTCACTCACGACGTCGCGGCTCAGCTCGACAGGTGTCGCCATCGGTTTCTTCTCTGGCGTCAGCATGCTGGCTCTTCTTATCGTCCCCGTGTCCCTTGGCAAGGGCTCGACCTCTGCGCTGGAACTGGCTATCGGTCTCAGCGGCGTGTGGTGGGCCGTCTTCACCGTCCCAGCTGGCTGGGGTCTCCCAAGCGGGCACCGCGAGCCGGCGCCTGAGCACTGGCTGAAGAGGGGATGGGCACAAGTTGCGAGCATGGTGCAGCCTAGCCACATGAGGGAGCTCCCGAACCTGTTCAAGTACCTCCTCGCGTGGGTGTTTCTGTCCGACGGTTTCCACACGACAACGTATACTGCCATTCTGTACGCAAGCAGCACGCTTCACATGTCCGCCAGCAAGGTCATCATCATCGGCTTGCTCGTCCAGCTCGCCGCGGTCGGTAGCTCAATCATGGCGCCCCGCTTCCAACGCTGGCTCGGCGTAACGAATCTAGGCCTGCTGATTCGCATCGTTCTCGCAGCGCAAGTGTTGCCGATATACGCGTGCCTCGGCCTGATCCTTCCCTTCGGCGGTCTCCGCACCGAGGCGGAGATGTACGTCGCGGCGGTGTGGTTCGGCTTCGTGAGTTCCAGCATACCCCGAACACCGACCTTATGACCGAGCTAACATGCAGCTTTACGGACCGTTCAACTCGTACGCTAGAGCAGTGTACGCCGAGCTCGTGCCGCCGGGGCACGAGTCGTCCTTCTTCTCCCTCTTCTCTTTGACGGACAAGTCGGCATCATTTATTGGGCCGATGGTTATTGGTCTCATCTCAGACAGGACCGGCAACATCCGTCTCGGGTTCCTGTTCCTGACCGCGATGTTGGCCCTGCCACTGCCTGTCATGATGCGCGTCCGCATGCGTACTGGCGCTGCGCAGGCTCAGGCATGGTCGCAGGCGCGTATGACGCAGGACCAGGCTATTGATGAGGCGGACGAGCTGGCATCAGCTGTCGAAGACATCGAACGATTGGAAAGATAGAGAGCATAGATTTCGTTGTGATGTATTTTCTTAGGGTCTGCGTTTGTGCTCTGTGTGCGTGTATGTGTTAGTGAGAGTGCGGCGATACGGCGCGCAGCAGGTGCGCCGCCGATGTCATGTACGTCGACGGCGATGTCATGGCCACGTTGCTGTGCGCCGAGAGCTGTGCGACTGCGCGTCGCGAGCTTGGGCACAGCGTCATGCATCGCGCCGTCCTCGTCCAGTGGAACGTGCCCCGATCTGGTGCCTGATCGGCTCCGCCGCTTGGCCGAGTCCTTGTGGGAGTGGGGGGCTTGATTTCGTCCCTGAGGGATGGTAAATGGGAAAACAAGGTGGTCCTTCCTGGGCTGACCAACAGCTGCCGTCAGCATCGCTCCACCTCACTCTTACTCTTAAATCTTGCTATCTTGCTCGACTCGACGATGGCGTCTTCACCGCCGCTCGAGTCCCCCCTGGGAAAGGAGGATATGGAGGATGCCGGGCCCTCCACCCCTCCCCGATCGCCGCGAACGCCCACCCGCCGCCGGCCACGGCCACCGCGACAGCCTGTCCGCTGCGTCTCGCTAGACGTCTGCCGACCCCAGCAATCCACGCAACCCATCTTAGACCGGATAGAGGAAGGCTCGACGCCGACGAAGCAGCCCCCCGGCTCGCCCGTCGCGTTCTCGACGCCATCGGCGCCTTCCTCGCCCACGCGACCTCGCGCAAGCTCGAGCGTTAAATCTGACCACAACTCCGAGCAGTCCCGCCCGTTATTCCCCCCCAAGGCGTCTGCGGTTCCCGATCATCTGAAGCCTGGAAGACGGCGTGCGCACACCGTCTCGGTGACTATGCCGTGGCGGAAGGGCTATGCGCCGCTGCCGGACGACCCTGAGACGGCGGTGGGGCCGAGGGAGCGGGCGGGGAGTAACCACTCCAACCACGACGTAGCGGACAACAGGGGCGAGCTGCACGACGATGTCGTCGGGTTACTCGACTGCGTCGATCCCGAGGTCGGCACGGTCAACCACCTGCAGAACATGACGAACGCAATCATGTTTCCGCCCATTCCGAGCTTGTACTCGCGCCGACCCAATGTTTGCCTCTCAAACGACGACGACGAGGACACGGTCCCAACGCTCCCGTCGCAGCCCAAGCCAGCGAAGGAGTCCAAGCTCCGTCTCGGCCGACACCGCGCCGAGTCTGCCCCCGTTTCGCTGCGGCCGCCATTATCCAGCCAAGGGAGCGACAACGACATCCACCGCACCTCGACCGAGGACGCGGGCATCGCCAAGGTCGAGCTGGAGGCCGACGACAAGCTCCGCGCCCACGTCGACGAGGACATGACGCACGAACTGGACGCGCACATGCGTAAAGTGCTGCTGCGCCGCAAGCGCCGCGACAAGATGAAATCAGCCCTGCGCGGCCTGTGGGCATACCTGAAGACGCCGATGGGCATCGTGACGGCGATCTACGGCTTCCTCGTTGCGTTCTGGGGCGCTGCAATCGTGCTCTTCCTGCTCGGCTGGATCCCCACCTCGTCCAAGCACGCACAGGACAAGTGGGTCGAGATCTCGTCCCAGGTCACGAACGGCCTCTTCACCGTCACGGGCGTGGGGCTGATTCCCTGGCGCGCGATAGACACGTATCGCATGTCGCGGATCTGGACGCTGCGATCTCGTGTCCGCAAACGGCGCGCGAAGCTCGGTCTCCCCGAGATCAAGGACTGGAACGACCTCCCCGACCCTAACACGGTACCGGGATACATCAACGTGCTGTCCGACAAGGAGCAGGCCGAGCTGGAACACCAGCAGTCGGCCTTCCAAGCGTCCCAAACCTGGTATCGGCCGCACGCGACGCCGACGCACACCGCGTTCCCGATGGCGTGGGCGCTCTGGAATACGATTCTGATGGACCTGAACAGTTTTTTCCAGTGCATCCTCTGCGGCTGCATGTGGGGCATGAACTACCACGTCCGCCCCCCCTGGACGACGGGTACGTTGATCCCGCTCTCGTTTCTTTGTGGAATTGGTGCGGCGATCCTGATCTGGCAGGGAGGCGTGAGGACGAAGAAGACGAAGGAGGTCGAGAACAAGCTCTCCAAGGCGCTGGGCGTTGAGGGACCCCCTGTTGTTGAGAAGGGACGGCCCCGCGCTGCGACTGTCGGCACTGAACGCCCGAGTCTGGATGTCAAGCCCAAGATCGAGGCCGTGAGGATGCCCACGAGAAGGGCGACGGTGGATGCTGGCCCTGGAGTCGTTACGGTCAGTCACCTCACGCCGCTTGCCGAGACGGAGGAGAGCGACACGCCCGAACCCAGCCCGAGGGAGAAACACATCGAGCTCGACGACCTCGCCCTCCCCCCAGTCCCCGAGATCAGCGCCATCGAACTTCCCGGGCTCAATCCCAAGCGCGCCTCGACATAGTGCGTTGCGCCGCGCGACATAGATTTAGTGTCGTAGTCATCATGTCATGTTGTAATGCATACACAGACTGTACTGTAGCTGGAGCTGCGGGGGCTTGGGCTCTGGCTACGGCCTGACAGGGAACGGAGTTGTACAAGTGGGAGGACGACAAAGTCTATACGTAACGTGAGGTGCATGGTGGTGCTGTGTTGGGGGACTTGGGGCGTCGAGGGGATCTGACATTCGGCGTGTCATGTGTGTCAGGAGCGCTGATGATGCTGGAGGTTTTTACGCCCGGTTTGACGGCAGGGGATCGGACGCCGACGACCGCCGAGTGCTACTTGGCGGCCTGGCGGATGGGGCGCGGGGCCGGGTTCATGAGGCGGCGGTGCTCGTTGATGGAACCTGCGCCTGGGACTGCTCATTAGCGACGCGAGTTCGGAGAGAACTCACGCCTGGGCCGCATCTGGTTCGGCGGGTAGTAGGTCGAGGGCGGGGGCGGGGCACGACGTTCAGTGCGCTCTTCGCGGCTCTCACGGCCGCCCGTGGTCTGAAGGCGCTCGTCGAACGCACTCGCCCAGTACTCGCCCTGCACGGGCTGGTCGGCGCTGTTGCGCTTGACTGACTTGTCCGTCGGCCGCCGCTGGAGGATGCTCGTCGTGCGCTGGACTAACTGGTGCTGACTCGCGCGCTGCACCAAGTCGTGCTGCGAGATGCGGTGAGATAACTGCTGCTGGCTGTTGCGGTGGGCTAACTGCTGCTGCGCGGGCAACTGCTGCACCGAGCCGCGCCTGCCTAACTGCTGTTGCGAGTTCTGGCGTGAGACGGACGCGCTCGGCGGGGATGCGGCAGCAGCAGCAGCAGGGGCGGTAGGGTGCGGCGAGTAGGGCGAGTAGTGGACTCTAGGGGCCGCGGATGCCGTTGCCGTCGATGCCGGCAGGGGTTCTGACGTCACTCGCCGTGTTTTCGACCTGGTGGTCAGTTTCAGATCCCATCACCCAACTTTTGACGCTGCACTCACCTGTCCATGATCCCCGAGTACCCATTTCCAGCAATCGAGGACGGGGGCGACGCAACCGCCTGCGCGGCGTGCGGGTAGTTGTGCCCAGTGTCCGACGCGTGCCCGTTAGACGACGAGCGCCCAGACTTGCTCGATGGTAATGACGGCGCGGCGGCTTCGCTAGAGCCTGGGCTGGGAATGCCGTGGCTGGCGTCAGCTGAGCGGGTGAAAGGATGTAGCTACCTGATGGTTGCCTCCTTGCTGAGTTTGACGTAGGCTTCAAACCACAACTCGGTCTTGCTGAGGAGGGCGTCGGCATTCTTCAGGCGCATCTTGAGCTTTGCGTTCTTGTCCTCTAGGGCGACGATCTTGCTCTCGAGCGACTTTTTCGTGTGCTCGAGGTCTGCGACTGCGTCTTCCTTCTCGCGCCTCGCGGCCATTGCCTTCTCGGTGAGGGCCTCGTTCTTCGCCTTGAGTGCACGGTTCTCAGCGTGGAGGCGATTTACGAGTCCAGAGAACAGCACCTCCTCCATGGACATGGGAGGCGTCGTCGGGCACGGATCCTCCTCAGATTCAGGCGAGGCGGGCGACACAGGGTGCTCTGCCTGCTCTGGGATCGGAGAAGGCGATCTTGGCGCAGGCGACAGGATGGGTGGAGGCGAAGGCGCCCGTTTTTTGGGTGTGCTAGGGAGTAATTTCGAGATGATGGTCATCTCGTTCTATGCGCGCTTGGCGGGTGGGAAGGAGAGATCGAATGCAGAGGTCGGGTAGTGTTCGGTGGCAAAGTCGATGTGAAGAGTGCAAATGACAAAGTGCTGGGAGTCGACGCGGTGTGCTGAGCACGGCGGCGCAGCACTATGTGTGGGGACGTATGCGAATGGGGCGAAAGCGCAAGAAGTGAGTCAGTGAGTATGTGAGCTAGAAATGGAGCAAGAGGGATGAAAGATCAAAGTCAATGAGTCCGGAACGCCCTTGTTGTGCGGCTGCGAGCGCGCTGTGTTGGTCGTTGGAGCTGTCGAAACAGTGGCCTGGACCGAGGCTGCGACGAGGTGGGAAGCGTCCGCAAGGGTCAGCTGAAGGAGAGGAGTCGGAGCAGAGGGATTGGATAGGGGAGTCGGGGCAAGCGATGGGCTGGACAGAGGGAGAAGGATGTAGGACGTCGTGGAGGGAAGTTCGCAGGACCAGCGCGCAAGAGCGGATCGCCGGTGAAGTGACGTTATCGCGAAATGTCCCAATTCAGAGGCTCTTCGTCTTTCGGGCGGAGCGTCCGGTGACGCCTGGAAGCTGGGCCCTGGTGGTTCCGCGCTAATGGCAGGGGTCGGCCGCTAACGGCTGGGCTCGGTCTGGCGCTCGCTAGTGTTGTTGCTTGCGAGGAGCAGTGTTCTGGTGTGGCTGTGGTCCGGAATGAGGTCGAGGGTAGGTAAGGTCTCGGTCGTTCGGGTGGTCTATCAGCAGGAAAAGTGGAGAAGTGGTCGAGCCATTATAACCCGTCCGCTGAGCCGCTCTTCTTTTCTGAGCAGGCGAGCTTGCAAACTTTCTCCCGTCGGCGACCCCGCGGGCACGGGGCTGTGAGCACGAGCATGAGGCGCGAGTCCAGAGCAGTTGCGAGCGACACCGGGGTCTGTCCTGTGTCGGGGGCACAGGCGGCAAGGGCGGTGTGCGCGCACTTGGACGATCTGCATGGCATGCATGGGCCGCATTTCCCGCTGCCTGCTCTACACTGCTGCCTCGGCTGATCGCATCACTTGCCTTAGACCATGCGCCAAGAAGTGGACTGTCTGGGGCTAAGGCTGAGGCTGAGGCACTGAGGCTGAAGCACATCCTCGAGGCTGCAGCCAGCATCGGCTGGAGGGGCTGATGCGGCAGGGTTAACAGGGCACGCAGACTGCCTTCTGGTCACTGGATTTCTGAGCTTGGGCGAACGATACGGGGCGCGAGAGTGCGTGCGGACTCGCGCCAGTCTGAATGGCTGTTGAGTGGTCTCGGAAGTGGTGTTCCTTGGAAGAAGTAGTACCTTTGACGCCCAAAGCTCTGGAAACTCAGTCGCCTTACGATGTCTGCAGCTGAGATGCGTGCCAGAGCCTGGCCTTTCGGGCCCGTGCTCGCCATGATGCCTGCTGTGCTACGAAAAGCTACCACCCACACCGCGGGCAATCGGCAGCGAGATCTTGGGACTGACTGTGGGCGCAGCGTTCTAGCGGAGATCTTTCCATTGACGCATCATGTCGGTGTCCCTCGGTTCCCTTCGAAGTCCTCTGTGGGTGGCGCGATGGTGTGTGAAGAGGGGCCCGTCGGATGGTTCAGAGGATTCTACGGCTCCTGGACGTTGAATTGGGATTGGGCTACGGACGCCAACCTGCCGGATTCGATCTTTGCGCTTGGTCATGCGGATCTTCGAGTAGGGGTAATGAGCGCCAAAGCTCGATGGACAGGTTCCACATTCGCGTTGGAGCAGCGTTACACCTTCGGGAGCCCGGGAAACTGATGAATGCTAGAGGTATGTGTTCTTCACACGTTATCGGAGCCGACGGATAGGGCGATTACAGCGAGAGATGTGGGAGGATCCCCAATCACTCATATCTAGACCGGTTGACTCTCAGCCCAGCGGAGGGTGCCTGAACCGTAGAGGGCAGGGGGAACCGGTGCCTAGCAATGTTGCTGGCGTCGGTGGACTTCCGTCTCCGGCTGTGTCATGTGTCAGGTGCAGCCCAATTCAGCCCATTCAGGCGGCCTCCGGGTGCGAGTTCCCACCGGCCCATGACACTCTGTCGGCCTCAGACTTTCCGCAACGAGTCCGGAGAGATGTCTATGCAGTGACCAGTAGCGAGATGAGAGAACGATAGTGTCGGTGGCGGTCTGCATATGTCTGAGCGTCTGAGCGCGCTCACTTTCGCGGACTTGGAAGCAAGGCTGAGGGACCTCGACGGAACCAGATGCTGCAAGCGACGAGGTCCAACGCAACCTGCCTTCCTCGCTTTCCACTAGCGTCTAGCCCGCCCGCTTACCTCCAGAACTGCCTGGCTTCCACCACTGTGCTCGGCGCTCTTTAACACTCCTCAGCTTCTCTTGCAACAGCGGGACTTCCTACAAACAACCATCCCCGCTCTCGCCATGTCTCAGTCCGTCACCTCCGCTAACAAGACCATTGCCGAAACCACCTTCGGCGAACGCCGAACGACGTGGGCGGTCACCTCCACCAGCTCCCTCCGGTAACCTTCCTCGCCGCTCCGGTCCTCTGCCTTCTTGATATCAGACACTCTTCGCCCACCCATCCCTCTTCTTCAACACCAACATCATGGCGGAGCCAGCACGCAGAGTGGGACCGATGGACAACGCACACGCTCAGAACTGGTCCGTGCTTGACCTCGGACACCCTTCAGTCAGCCAGCACACGATCTACCTCGTCGATCTCAAGGTCGACGTTTGGGGACTCGATGAGATCGCCGGAAGTTCTCTTCCTGTTACGTGCATTGTGAGTACAAACAGTGACTCCAAGTTGCCCGAACATTGCTCCCCTCAGCTGACGACAGGTTCTCGCGCATGGCTGGGCGAACAAGGCCAAGGACATGGAACCGATGGCGGCCGGCTTGCTGGGCGAGTTCCGGCGGCTAGACGCAGAGTCAGGTGGAAGAAAGCGAGACGTCATTGTCGCTACCCTCGATCAGCGTAATCACGGCGAACGTCGCGTGAACAAGAGCCTGCAATCATTCCAGAAGAACCCGAGACAATTGTGAGTGCCGCCTCTCGTCTCTAACATCCCCGTTGTCCAGCTTTTCGAAGCGGTTCTTGAGCTGACATCAGCGGTATCGACATGTCAACAGCGCTGGTCGGCGGGAAGCAAGATCACGAGCTCATGATGCAGTTCCTCTCTGGACGGCTGTGGGCTGACGGCTCTCGTGTCATCTCAGAATGGATCTCAGTCGGCTTCAGCATGGGCGGACACCTGTGCTGGCGCCTTCTGCGCGAGTGTCCGCAAGTCAAGCTCGGTATCCCAATCTGTTCCACGCCGTCCGAGTCGCTGGGTAACCTGCTCCGCGCCAAGGTGCTCCCCCCCGACGCCCCAGAGGTGACGCAACCACCCGAGGTCGTGCACTACTTTTCCGAATCCCACAACGAGCCGAATCACTGGGAGCGGTACGACGGCAAGAAGATCCTCGCAGTTCACGGGCAGCTGGACAATGTCATGCCCTTCCGCCTCGGCGCCGAGAGCTGGGAAAAGCTGGCGCCGCACACTGCCGTCGCCCAGCGATACGAAGAGCCGGGGCGCGGACACGTCTGCTCCCCGCCCATGGTGCGCCGCGCGGCCGAGTTCATCTGGAACCACTCCGTGTCGCAGTAGACAACTTTCTTGCATGTACATTTACAGTCTTATGGAGGTATACTTACACTTTGCTCTTTTCTAAGTTTTCATCTTGGCGTGACTTACAATGCCGTCGGCGAAGACACCGCTGGGCTTCGGGCCGGGTGGGCCGCAGCCTCGAAGATAGAGTCGGGCTGCGAGCCTGAACGGGTGAACGGGGAGGCTCGGTCGAACGAGCCTTAGTTCGGCAGCCCATTAACGCGGAGCACGAGCGTCCTCGCCTCCACGCCCGCGCCCGCTCGATACGGTTCGAGCTCCTTACTCACGACACTGACCGTGCCTCGCCCCTCCATGCCCTCAACATACCTGTCATAACCCCCAATGGTCCAGATATCCTCCAAAATAGTCGAGACAACGTAGCCTCCGGGCCTAGTGACGCGCGCGAGCTCCTCGAGCGCCTCGGGGCCCACATGGCCGAGCGTAAGGGTGCCGACGCAAGTGACGCCGTCGTAGCTGGCATCGGGGAACTCGAGGCGCTGCGTCAAGTCGGCGGTGCCGAGATGGCGGTACGCGCCCGTCTTGGCGGCCTGCGCCAGCATGCCTTCGCTCAAGTCCACGCCGTCGATGGTGGAGTAGCCTAGGGCTTTGAGTTGGCTGCCGACGAGACCGGTTCCGCACCCCGCGTCCAGGAGGGTGGAAGTGGGCGGGAGACCCGTCTTGGCCAGCGCGCGAGAGGCAACAACGGGCCCAACATAGCCTTGCGCAGGGAGGGCCAGGTCGCTGTCGTAAGATGCGGCCCACTCGTCGTAGATGCCCTTCAGGTCTGAGGGCTTGCCACTGATTCCAAGGGCGTACACGGCCGCGAGGTGGGGATTGCCGCCCGAGGAGGTGTTGGGGTGCTGGACTGCGGTGTCGCCGGGCATTGTGCTCAGTTGCTTGATGAGGAGAGTTGAAGTGTGGAGTGTGGAGAGTGGAGTGTGGAGAGTGGAGTGTGGAGTGGGCAAGTGGGTGCGGGGTAAGTGTGGGGAAGTGGAGGCGGCGCTTGTGATAAGATAATGGAGTAGCGAGTAGCGAAGAGCTCGGTGTTGACGCTCAGTTGGGAGCTGGGGAGAGCTACGATGTGACTGCGAAGACGTCTGTGCGACGTGTGTGGAAGGGAGAGGGAGGAGGTAGCGGTGCGTGGGAGTCGATAGGGACAGGGACGGAGCAGATGGCGGGGTTATATAGCGAGAGCGGCTGGTCAGATGGCGAATAGCCCCGCCCTCACCGCCTATGCCACACCCGCTCCGTCCAGAAAAGGAGCAAGGGAGCGTATGGCTCCGTCGCGGTATTGCCAACGCCGCATAATCGCGCACGTCGGTTCGTGCTCGCTATGCATGGCAGCGACCTCTGTTCGCAGTCACCGTTCGATGTCGAGACAAGGCTTGCTTGATCCCGCGCCCGCGAGGGGCCTTGGGTCCCATGCCTGAATCGGTGTTCGGGGGCAACGGGGGTCTTGGCGCTTTCGCCTGACGCTGCCTGACGGAGGACGGAACGGAGCGAGGGAAGTCGCCATACAGCCCGTTCTGCTTCCGTGATAGTGAGCTGAGGTTTCACCCTGCTCTGGGGCTGCGGACCCGGGCGTGGTCCATTCGACGGGTGACCAGGCGCAGAAGGAGAAGGAGTAGGTTGCATTCCGTGCCTCACTCATTGCGATCAGACGCCTTGGCTGTCACATCTGACGTTTGGTCTTCCACGGCGTGGGCGAAGTCCTTGGCGCCGCGACGGGGGTTAGAAGCCGTGTGAACGGCGCAAGACGGGGTTGTGATTGGATCGTCGCCGACATGGTCCTCCTACGCCGACGCAGGATGTTGTAGAACTGAGGTCCGTCACGCTACGCCCTTCCCCCTGCCGCCCTCGCCTTGTCTGCAGCTGCTCTTCTGACCTGCTGATCCCTGGAAGTCGGCCCACCCCGTGCCCACCGCCTTCTCCGGCGTCCGACTTGTCACAATGAGAGAAGATTAGATTCGATTCCGCGTCACATGACGCTTTAGCCAGGGAGGCATTGGACCCCAGGCAGCTGAGACACCGATGACATCACATGGCCCAGCGATAAGATAGATGCACATGCGATCGGTTCTGACTCTTCTCTCAGCCGTCTCATTCTACCCTGGCATTCCTAGCGTGTCGCCCTGCTGATGAACAGGTGTGGAATGCTGACGCGCTGACGAGCTATGGCGAACAGCGCAAGGTACATTGCACATGGGTGGAGAATGGGACTCGTCGCCGCCGCTGTGTCGGCATCCGGGAAGGTGCGCTCGCCGTCTATGGACAAGTAGGACGGAAGCGGTGCAGATCGAGAGAAGCCAAGAGCATCGGTGTGTCACTTGATTTCCAGGGCCCTTCTCTTTCCCCGCAGCAGGAAAGCCGAGGGAATCACTGCTGCGAGATAAGACTCCGCTCATTGGGGCGCCGAGATAAGATCAGACTGTGCGCGTCTCACTGCTAGCAGCGCTCGACGTTTCAGAACGTCCCAGGTGAGATGTCCGTAGCGGAGACCTAACACGAGAGCGTCATTGAGAAGCCGGTGGGAGGAAGCATGTGAGACAGCCGTTGATGCCGTTCGGAGAGCTCCGGGGCGTTCCGGTCATCGTCATCGCTGGAATTGCTACACTAGCACGGCGGTGAAGGGACGTAGGCGGGGCGCCATTGTGTTACAAATTCACGTCTCTTTCGCCTTCCACCACATGCAAAGTTGGACGGACACTACGGCCTGCCGCACTCTCGGTGCGCTGGGTGGCTTGCCTGGGGGGCATCCACTGACTTGCGGAGCGCGCAATGGAGAGAGCCGTGGTCAGCGTTTTCATTGCCGGCCGACGCCGCCCTATCGTAAACCTCGAGATCAACTCACGTCTTCCCTCATCTCCATGTCTTATCCCCTTCTTCTTCATGCTCACACCATCTCCCGTTCTGGTGCATTGCGTATTTGCGATGTCACCAGTTTCATCTCGCAGCTCTTCTGTTCGCAGCCTGCTGCGGAACGGAGCTGCGGACGGCGCGCCAACGGACCGGCGTGTGTCGGAGTGATGGACAGCGCTCGGTGAAACACGCCTTCGGTGAGACACCACACAGCAGCGAGCGCTCTGTGACTCGCATCCACAGCATGTCGAACACCTGCCCCCGTCCTGAACCTCCATCAAGCTCAACCGTCGGATGGTCCATCAGCTGCGACGCTCGACCTCGTACCGCCTGCACTATACCCACAATCATCCATGCTATGCTACATGCGGCCGCCGCCGCGCGCTGTCCAGCCAGTGTCTAGCGTCTGTCGCCCTTCCCAAAGAGTGCGTCCTTCAGCGCTCCGAGTGTCGAGATTGTATCCGCGCTCTCGCTCCGGTGCGGATCAGCCGGCAGCGGCCGGGGCGTGATACTAGCCGACGTGGGCGTGTGTGGCGTCCCGAAAGTGCCAGTGGCACTGGCACCAGTATGCGGTCCGTACTGGCTAGACGTGGGCCGTTCATGCCCGCTCGAGCTGGGGAGACTCGGCGCCGACTGCGCATTCGACGAGCCCGGTCGCTCATACTCGCCCATGCCGAAGGAGGAGGCGAAGGGCGGGTTTGGACTCGCTGGCAGACCGAGCGAGTTCCGGTCTGGGAAGGAGGGTTTCTCGGCCAAAGAGGCGCGGAGCTCGGAGTGTGACAGCGAGGGCGAGAGGGAGGGGCGGCCGATCCCGTCCTCAAGCGACAGATGCGGCGAGGGCGGGATCGGAGGGAGTGTCGGCGGCCGGTCGAGCCTAGCTGGAGCCGGCTCAGACTCGAGAGAGCACTTCAGACGCTGCGGCGTGCCCTCCTCCACTGAGGCTGCTTTTCGTCTCTGTCGAAGGAGGAGGAAAATACACGCTAGCATAAGCGCAGCACCTAGCACGCCGCCGACGACTCCGCCGATCACCTTGTCTCTGTCGTCTGGCGACATCGGGTCCGGGGATCTTCAGGGCGGGGCTTTAAATGGGGAAGGGGTTTGCTGGCGGGCTTGATGGCTTGCGGCTTGCAGCTTGCCGAGTCCGATTTGCGGGATGTGATGTCAACAGTGATGGGCGAGGCTGCGCTGCAGGCTGGTCCCTAGTTGCGACTGTTGATGGGGATACAGACAGATGCGACGACGCTGATGACGTCGATGGCTAAGGACAGCTGGGACAGGTTCCGGGCGAGGATATGCGATAGAAGCACGAACCAAGGGGCTGTGCGAGCTGTCATCAGCTTCTGGTCGCAGTGTCCCTTCAGCTCGCTCACAGTAACGTGTTATGTGTAGTGGGGTATCGAGGAGTTTGATGGTGATGGACAAAGGAGCGTGATTCGGTAGGCGACGAAGGAGAGTGTGAGAGGAGCGGTGCAAGACTCGCTGCCAATCGAAGACGCGCTCATTGCTGCGCATGGCATGCGATGCAGTGGACGGTGCGTACGGCGCATTGGTACGGGACGCAAGATACCCAGACCTCCACCAGTGCTCGAGGCCGCCCCGTGCGAAGCGCTAGGGGCACGGTGTTCCGGCCAAGCGCACCCAGGGGTGTTGCGAGTCCGACCGTCTGCTCTGGCTACACGTAACGGACTGTACCCAAACGGTTGTGAAACGTATCAGCCATCACTTGGCAGTAGCTCACTAGAGGTACTGACGACGAATCGAACAGGAACGGTTTCGTCCACTGCCAACACCATCTAGAAGAGGAGATGAGCATTGGAGTACTGGAGGTATCCACGACTCGATGATCGACGGCATGTTCAGTGTCCGCGAGTTGATAAAGCAGTTCTCAGATTGTTACAGAACCATGGTCATTTGGTGACACCTCTACAATGGTGTTTATAAGTAACCGGACACTCACATGACCTTGTCGCGCGATGCCACATAACTTTTGCCGTACTGCACCGGTGCCTCTTAAACTTTGCATGCAAGATCAGTCGCGTCTTCTCCATTGACCTAGCATGATGCGGATGCCCAAATCGCCCTCAAAACGCGGTGCAATCGTCAACTATGCCCAACTTCATGGCATCAGGGCTGCACATCGCCACTTCAAAGTACCTAGAAGTTCAATCAGCGATCTTGTAGCCAAATACGAAAGGACTGGCTCCACACGCGATCTACCTCGATCAGGCAGACCCAGAACAGTCTCTACGCCGAGTTTCATGCAGAAAGTGGTCACCCTGGCGAAGAGAGACCCCGGGGCATCACCTAGAAAGATTGCCACACTCCTCCAGGAGAAGGCCAACAGCTCTGTCTCACCCTCTCGCTCCTCTGTGCGCTTGGCAATGAAGAAGAAGAAGCTCAAGCGCTACAGGCAACCCAGAGTGCCCTATCTGACCGACAAGCAGAAGGCTGCTCGCCTCAAATACGCCCTGGACCATCAGAAACTCGACTGGAAGAGTGTCATCTACTCAGATGAGACCTTCATTACATTGGACGGCTCCATGAGCGGCTGGTGGACTGGCAAACAAGGCCAGCGCTGCCCAAAGCGCTTTAGACGCATTGCAAGGCCTCCTGGATCACAGGGTGCGATGTTCTGGGCAGCTATCTGGTGGAATGGACGCTCTGAACTCGTCTACATCCCCACCCCTATGATCCCCTACTGGGATAAGAATGGCAAGAAGCGATACAAGCGCAAAGGAATGGACCAGTTCGACTACAACGAACTTATCTTAAGCCAGGAGCTGCGCAGAGCGCATGCAAGAGTAAAGGCCAACTGGAGGGGCTATGGCAGTGTCTCTATCCTCGAGGACGGCGCCAGGTTGCACCACACACCTCTCTGCAACAAGACAAAAAAGCGCCACAACATGGTCAGTCTTCCTCATCCTGCCAACTCTCCTGATCTCAACCCCATTGAACATGAGTGGGCCACGCTCAAGCGCAGGGTCTACGGCACCAGACCTCAAAAGGATAGCATCCCAAGGATGATCAAGCGCGCTCAGATGCTCTGGAGAGAGATACCACAGAAGGAGATCAATAACTGCATCCTGACGATGTTTGACAGAATTCCACTTGTCATAGAACACGCTGGAGACAACACATTCAAGTAGCTATGCATTCGAAAGTTATACATGCCAATAGCCCTGTGTCTCAGCTTTCTTCCGATATGCTGCATGCAACAATACACAGGGGTGTCACGGTCAGTCGATCATCGAGGCACTTTTAACGTCGCCGTGAGGCAGTCGCTGTCGCCGCGACCATGCTGCTTGCATTCACAAGGCATAAATGTTCTTTCTTTTCACGTATTCTGGTACTATTGAGACTTGGCTATCTTTAAAGACCGGTTTCGATGCATGGGACACTCAGTAGTCGATGTAACCACCCTTGGCATCAATGACGTCTTGAATGCGCTTAGGCATAGACAGGATGAGTGAATCAATCTTGGCCTGAGGGATCTCCTTCCAGATGCGCTCTGCCTCGTGGAACAGGCCCTCCTGGGTAGTCGGACGCGGCCTGAGGGCAGCAAGCTTGCGCTTGAGCAGGTTCCAGACAGGCTCAATGGGGTTGAGGCAAGGAGAGCAAGCAGGGTGGTCCAGGAAGCGCATGCCAAGCTCATGAGCCCTCTCCCTTGTCGCCTTGGCCTTGTGGATGGGTGCGTTGTCTTCCACAACCCAGGGGCGGCCATAACCCCTCCAGTTCCTCAGCACCTTGTGCCAGCATCCCAAGAGTGCCTCCTCAGTGATCTGCTCGCGATATATGGTGGAAGTAACGCCCCCTCGTTTTCCAGTCGATTCAGAGCAGTCGAAGAGAACCAGATCAGACCTCCCACCAAGCCAGATGGCTCCCCACACTTGCATGCTGGGGATACCTGACCTGAAGCGGTACTGAATGAACTCCTCATCGAGGCGATAGGATCCAATTGGCCTGGTGACATAGGCCTGGAAGAGTTGGTCGATGTAGAGGGCAGTCTCATCTGTGAACAGGACCTTCCTCCACTCACGCTGGTGCTGCTTGTGGGCATAGTTGAGTCTAGCCTCCTTCCTCTTCTCGTTGAGATAGGGCTTGGTCACAGCCTTGAAGCGGCCMAAWCCCAGCATCTTTCGAGCGCGGCGCAGAGTACTGAGGGAGATATGAATGCCTTTGGCAGAGAGGCCTTCGAGGACCAAGCGGTTGGAGTCCCAGCGATTCGTTTCAAGGTGGTTCTTGATGTGTTGCAAGGTGTGCAAGTCTAGGACGCGGCGAGGAGAGCCACGAGGCGCAGGAGAAGGTGATGGTGGTGTCTCCTGTTGGATTTCGACTGGAATGGCAGCTACAGAGGCAGCCTGGGCAACACAGTAGCTCACAGTCGACTGGGAGACATTGAACTTGAGTGCAACACTTCTCTGCGAGCTGTATTGGGCAGCCTGAGCGATACGAGAGCGACGACGAGGCGTGAGGACAGGTGAGGGCATTMTGATTGAGGTACAAGTGTTGTTGGGTGCTGGAGAAGCTGTGGAAGGCTGGTGACTTCAAGTTAAGGAAGGAGGGATACAAGTGGCATGATTTATAGCTGAGAAGCGCCCAGCTTCTCAGAACAAGAGTAGTGAATCACTCTACCGATTTCTACATCGCAAAGCTCCACGTTCGTGCGGGATTTTCTTCCTGCCCTATCACAGACCTCTTCGCATGCGAAGTTTGGGAGCTCTGCACGATATTCTGACAGAGATATGACATGATTAGTCACTCAGCAGTGATGAGCACATGTTTGATGGTGAGGAGCCCAGTTTTGCCAATGACGGGAAGGTATGAAGCGCCAGGGGTAGACCGAGGTGTAACGCTTCCAACCATGGTTTAACCGTGCTGCTATCTGCAATATTGGAGAAGATATGACCATCTACACCTTGGCGATGGGGTTGACGATCTCAAATCGCCACGAACGATCGACTCGGCTCGAAACCCCTGTGTAGCAACCGTGGTTGATGTGTCACGACGAGTCGCGCACGGAGGGGGGGTGTCCGGAAACTAAAAACCACCACTGTATCTGGAAGCGCTTGACCGCTACCTTTAGCCTGGCTAAGTTTGAGAGACTTGAGAGACGGCGCTCTTGTGAGATCGCCGTTTGGTGCCGTTCAGCTGAGGCGATCACACGTCAACCCGTTTGTCTTCCACGCAGAGTCCTTTCTTTCTTCAACTCACTAAGGCAGCATTGACCACTCTCATTGACGTTTAATATGTCCAGCAACCCACTCAGCCTTCTCCCAGACGAGGTGCGGAAGATGGTCGTCTCCCAGCTCTCAGTAAGCGACCTCTTGACCCTTCTGCAAGTTAGCTCCTCGTGTCACCGGGTTGCAACGACCGCCCTGCGCAAGCTCCGGACTGTCGATCTCCTCTCGAGCGCTGAGAAGTCGACTTGCCCCCTGAATTCATGCCTCGAAGACGTAACCCACGCCCAGCAAGTGCGCTGCGTCACCGTGAAGCCCCACAAATAAACTTCCTGCCAGACCGTTGCCCTTCCTCACTTGCCCAAGCTCAACATGATTCGCCTTCACCTCACCCCAGACTCCCTCTATGGCTCTAAGCGACTTCTCCACGACGACAACAATCTCCCTCGAGAGAAGACTAAGCGAGAGTGGCCCCAGAGGAGCTTATCCGAGGTTGCTTGTCCCTTGCTCCATTTTGAGGGCGTTGACACTGTGGTCATCGTCGAGGCTTCCGATTTGCAGGCGCCCTCCATTCAGGAGATTCTCCCTGAAACCACACTCGAGCGCATCAAGAACTGTGTCCTCTTCCTTTCCCCCGAACAAACCGGTACAGGTACTGCTGTCAACAATGAGTTGGAAGAAGGAGATAGAGACCACCCGACGCGCATGGACCTAATCGTCTCCTTCGCCACCTCCAACACCGAATCGTTCACGCTGGTGTATCAACACCCTCACCCCATCCCGTTCGTGTTCGGCTATAGCGACAAGGCGCCGTTCGAGAAGGCGATCCAGTCTCCCCCCCCGCGAACTCGTCCAAGGCATCTTCGACTTGTGCGACGACATCGGCTGCAACTCCGAAGTCTTGAAGGCTGTGCCCAAGCTTGAGATCTTCACCATCGTCGTGCCTGACGGTGTATTCACCAAAGACACCCGCAGCTTCTTCGCAACCCAGATCAAGGCAGTTCTTGAGAAGTACCGCAAGAAGAACATGCCCAAGGTCCGCATCTTGATGATGTCGGAGTTCATGAAACGCAATGACTATGCGGGTGTCATGACGGAGCAGGAAAGGGAGCTTTGGGACAAGCGCTTCCAACTCCCTCACTACGACATGACGGTTGAGGAGATCAAGCAGTGTGTCAAGATGAGCCGCCAGGAGAAGGCTTCGAAGAGTGCGATGCTGAAGGCGATGACTGGTGCTTGGTAACCGGTTCATTCCCAAATTGAACTCTGATCCCTAGCTTTGTGTATGCAAGTCATGTGTAGCTATTCCTCCATCGGACTCGGGCCCGAAAAGGGACGCTGATCAAGCAGCAGCCTGAGCCCTTCCTGTGTACCTCTGTCGTCCTTCCATGCCTTCCAGTAAACAGTATCGCTGTCATTCACGCCGCCGCACAACATCACTCTCTACATCTGACCTCTGCTTCACTCACTGGCTATCCCTATTGGCCATGTCAACCGCCACGCTTAGCAAGCCGGCCGACTGCCTCCCCAACGAAGTGCTGCTTCACATTGCAGAACTGCTTCCAATCGCCGATACCCTAAGCCTCCTCCGTGTCAACAGAGCGTATCATCGTGTCGGCGTCGGGGTCATCCTCAAAACCCGTGGTACTGTCGATGTTATCACATCTCCAGCCGACAGTGGAGCTTCCACAATCAATCCCTGTCTTTACAACCCCGCGTATGCTTTTCAGATTCGCTCCGTGAACGTGGATATCCACAGACACTCGTTTTGGTGAGGGCACTGTCCTCCCCGATCTCCCGCAGCTCGACGACGACCGTGCCGATGTCGTCCTTCCCCCTATGTACCGTGAGGCACGGGTTGAGCGCGCCGCATTGAGCTCCAGAAGACGTCGATCGGCGTCACCAAGACCTAGGAAGGCCGTCGGGACGATCAACTGCGGCGAGAAGGCTCGCATCGACGACGCGGCGGACCAATCCCAGGCCCGCCACCCTCGTTAGACTACTCCTCAATAACGCTTCACCTTGCAGGATGGATCGCAATGCTCCTGCGAACGGACCTAGCCCTATATCCACTTACCACAACCCAATCTAGGCTTTCCAGTGTAGATACGTACCCATATATGTAGCACGATATTTTTGTGCAGTTACGAACCGGGACATGAGGGGTGTATGGGAGGGTTAACTCACGCGGGAGTGCGTACTTCGGTGTGTTGGGGGAAGAGATGGACCGGTGCAACCATTGACTGCTGGCTACATCGGGATGTCTACAACAGGGCTCTCAACGATCAATGAGATCGACGTCGCTATCTCTAGGTACAGCCGACGCCACCGCCCGCCGCATTCCAAGCCACCAAGATCCGCAGAGGCCTCAGCAGGAAAAACGCCGCATGTCATCGCTGTCGTAGCCACCGGCTGTTCTGTCCTTGGGCATAGGTATTCTGCATCAGCTGAGTAGTTGAAATTGTTTGCCTCTGCATCGCGAAGCGTGGGAGCAGCAGAGAGCGCAGGGAGTGAAAGGGGGAGCAGTTGTGTCTTGCCAGGCTCGGCTTCTTGTACACGGTCAATTCCCAACACGTGCCTCAGGCTTATCTCGCTCGGATCGGCACCCACTCTTTCGCATTCTCATTCCATGCAACCTTGCGAGCGCATGTGACGTTGTGAAGGTATCTGAAGGCCATTAGGTTCAGCTGCACCAGCATTGGTGACCCCTGCGAATCACTTCGTTAGGGAACAGCGATGGAAGTCGGAAATTGAACGTCAGTTCCGAAAGTGCAATCGGGTTTGGCGATTGAGCCGAGACCGGCTGGGCT
This sequence comes from Trichosporon coremiiforme, assembly GCA_039545355.1. Classification (NCBI taxonomy): domain Eukaryota; kingdom Fungi; phylum Basidiomycota; class Tremellomycetes; order Trichosporonales; family Trichosporonaceae; genus Trichosporon; species Trichosporon coremiiforme. The sequence goes on from BCJJ01000007.1 coordinate 1,544,445, forward strand.
GGAGCTTCCCCCGAAAGAAGTCCGACGCGTTTCAGGACCGAGAACCCATGTAGGGGCACGGCTTCGCGCGGATGTCCGAGGTGAAGCGAGGTGAAGCAGTAGCGCAGGCTACTTGGATCAGGTTGGACGAGAGGAGCGTTGACCGAGGTCCTCAGGCAGGACGGGGGGCAGGTTGCGTCATTGGTTCCTGGTTCAATGTTCACACGTATGCCGCCCGATTGCAGCTAGCGCTGCAGACCGGAGGGTCTCGAATGTTCGCCTGCCCCTGCTGCCGAACTCGCCTGGTTATGCTCACGCATCTTCACCGAGCGATGCATATCCCAACAGCCGACATGGAGCACGCGTGACCTCATACGCCGGGGGCCTTGCCCGCCGTGCTCCAATGACATGCTGGTGCGCTGTCCAGACCCAGACCATCGCGGAGGCCGTTCCGTCAGAGTATATATGGGAAATCCCCGTACCCGCTCTTGACGGTTTGCACCCCCTTCAGCAACAAAACAGCCAAGATGCCCCACGACCTCTCCGACTACCCGACGATCATCCTCGTCCATGGCCTCTTCTCGAACGGCGGACACTGGTGGAAGACGATCCTCGCGCTGAAGGACAAGGGCTACGGCATTGACCAGATCAAGGCCGTCGACATCCCCCTGTCGTCGATCGAGGACGACGTCGCTGTCGTCAAGCGCGCGATCGAGTCCACGCCCGGCGACGTGATCCTCGTCGGCCACTCGTACGCTGGTGTCGTCATCTCCTACGCCGGCACGGACATCAAGAAGGTCCGCGGTCTGGTGTACATTGCCGCGATCGTGCCCGACGCTGGCGAGAGTGTCTCGGACATTCTGGCCTGGGACCCGGCCCGCTGCGCCGACGCGATCAAGCCCACGTCTCAGGGCACGCTCTACATCCCGCCGAACGAGTACAAGCATGCCATGTGCCAGGACGCCACCATGGACGAGGCCTTCACCTTTGCCACCTCCCAGAAGCCCCCCCAGCAGGGTCTCGTCACGGAGAAGTCGGGCAACAAGCCTGCCTGGAAGAACCAGCCCTGCTACTATGCCGTGTCGAAGGATGACCACCTCGTCTCCCCGGCTACGCAGTACAAGCTCGTGCAGCGCATGCCCACCAACAAGACCATCGAGCTCCTCGCCTCCCACGCCTCGATGAACTCCCACCCCGGAGAGATCGCGGACCTTATCCTCTCGGCCGCCAAGGCCGCTGCCGCCTCGGACAAGTACAAGTAAATCGATCAGAATGGTCTAGGTGAATAGTCGTATGCAGTGATAAGCAGTCAACCTGGGTTGCATGTCTTGGGGCTGACTTTCTCGGTCCTTGACGTTCTCCTACTGACGGTCTTCGATGCTGACTCCAAGCCCAACCCGTCGTGTGCCGCTGGGATGTGGCGGCTCGTGTGCTGTCACTCGCGTGCATCAGCTCGTGTGCTGAGACTAGCGGTTCCTCAGTGTGGGTGGACTGAAAGGAGTAAGGCACTCCTCACTTCGTACTACTGTGGACACGAACGTGCGAACGTCGAGGCGTGGTCCAGCCCACTACCCCGAGAGGTCTGCATTTCCTGGCCGTCTTAGCCCGCCAATGTCATGCGGATGGCGGACCGGCACCGGGTTGTAAGATTGAAAGAGAAGCGCAGCAGCAAACGCCGCCCAGACTCTTATCGAGCCGACGGGGCTGTCAAGGGGACAGCCCCAGATGACTCCTAAGAGGTTTGGCCAGCAGTCGAAGCTTTCCGAACGTTGGCGATATGCGAGCTGCAACTCTAAATAGGCGACTGCAGTAGGCGGATCGGACTGAGTCCGTAGGCGATGAAAGGGTGCAAAGGTGAAGGAAGCGCGTGCGACAGTGATTCTGAGCAGCCTCTCTCTCAATCGATTAGTCTTTATCTTATCTCCCAGCCACCGGATCCGTCAGTCTTCGCACTGGCAAACCGCACAATGCTACGTGTCTATGCATGTCTAAACGTCAGCCGACGCAACTACTGCAATTTTACAGCTATTGAAAAGGTTGGTGCATGAGAGGTGGCCGTATGCCACGTGGTTACAGCTTTGAGCGCTTACGCGTCGAAAACGTCGAAGTAGGAAAGCAGCCAAACGAGGCCAGTCATGCAGGCCGCGCCCGTGACGAAGAGCACGACCATCATGATGACGATCTGGGGGAGGACGGAGAGGATGCTCTTGGACTGGCCGAACTGGGTCTCGGCGCCCTCCAAGATGACGGCGCGGCGCTGCTCGGCGACACCGCCGACTGCCTCACCGCTGTCATCGAGGAAGGTGATGATCACAGGGCGCACGCGAAAGGACTGCACGGGGTGCGTGGCGGGGGCGGGGAGGAGGGGCTCGGCGGACTCTTTGGTGTCGAGGACCATGGTGGTGTGGGTAGGTGGAGAACAGTGCACAGCGGTGAGTTCGTCGTTATGTAGCTTGCAGCCGTGGACAGTGCTGAAAGAGCGGACATAGAGCGGTGACGTAAGCGTTTCGCCGTGGGTGGCGAGTCACGTGACTGGCCCAACTCTCTGCACAGCAATGGTCTCGCATCGGCAGAACTTTACAGCGGGAGGTATCGGAAACGCTACATAGGTCTATAATGATGATATTATGGTACAAACGGGTTTACTCTACAGAAACAGAGGGAGCGTACTTGGCCCACACCTCCTTCCACTTGGCCTTCCCTCCGCTCTCGATAACGTCGCCGTGGCAGGGGATGATACGGTCCCACTTGGCGTCGAAGATAGGCGCCATCTCCCGCTTCGCCTTCTCCTTGTCCTGGAACACTCCGTCTGCCAGCTTGTTGTGGAGCTTGCCGCCGGGACTGAAGCTCGCGCCGCTTCCGAGAATCCTAAACCAGGCAGGGAGGTGCGAGCGGGAGTACTGCTCAGTCGGGGGTAGGTTGAAGAGGATGTCGGCCTCGAGCAGTGTTCCCGACGGGTGGTGGATGGCGACGAGCTCGTCGTTGCGGTGTGCTGAGACATTGTGCAGCGAAATCTCGTTCTCGAAACCGTACGTCTGGTTCTCTCCCCCAGCACCAAAGAGGCCAGCCCACTTCACGTCGGGCTTCTCGCGGGCGAAGCGCTCAACGCCGATAGGCCTGTGGTTAGCTGAGCTGCTCACAATGTCCTTAGCTGGGAAATAGGAACTCACTTCGCATCGGGGAAGGCTTCCGACCACGCCTTGATGTTCATGCCGTGCTCGCCGTCCGGCGTCACCAGCCACTTGACGGGCCCGCCGAGCTTCTGCAGCGCCTCTTGCGTCGCGGCCGTGAGGGGGTGCGAGACATAGACGAACAGCCCCTCGGGGAGCTTGATGGCGGTGCTGCGTCCTCCGATGGGGATCCATCCGAAACGCTCCTGCTCGTTAGCTCTCAATATGCCCTCAACAGCTCACGAAAGGCAAGCTGAAGGTGACCATGCCGGGGAGTACCTCGCGGATGACGAGTTTGGCATCGCGCTTGTCGGTTGATGCTGGAGCTAGAGATTCGTAAGATGCCATCTGCGTATTGCAGTGTGGGAAAGTGTGCGGATGTGAAGGTGAAGGTGCGTTGCGGCGATCGAGGCTGGCTTGCTTCTCATCTTTGTTTTTGAGGAGAAGAAGTGGATCGATGGACGGGGGACTGCCAATGACGTCAAGGCACAGACGCCACCGCTTATGTAACCCTACCTCCACCTGCCCGCCGGCGATGGCAAAGACGGACACTGTTGTCTCGGTTGTCTACACTGCTTCGACCCCGACACCGACGATGCGGGCCCCGATAAGCCAGCCCACGTCTACTAATGCGCAGATCTCGCCCAATGAGCACAGCCCACGGCCGCCACGACATTGAAGTCTTACAACGGTTCATCACAGATGTTCCGTGTTCTCGCTCCAGACTTGCGCCACAACCAGAACGTTTACAGCACTGCACTAGATAGAGGCGGGCAAACGCTGCTCAGGCAGAAGGCGCCTGCAGTGCAGAAGCGGTCTACGCCATGCCCACGCATCTATGATAACAAAACACTCAGCTCCACCGATTGGTGACAAAGCGACGGTCCAGACCTCAAGCCACAAACGCCACAACCTCAACCAACAGTCATCGCATTGTCAAGCACTCACACCGAGCCCCCGCTCATGCATTTAGAAGTATTGTGCCCGCTCTCTCGGCCGTTGAGCTGGCCGCCGCGGCGCCGAGGGCGGCCGCTGCGCCCCCCCTCCGACGAGAACGTCCAAACATCTATGGTGAAATGGTATCATGCATCCTTGCCACGAGTGAGTGGATGCGGTGGGGGTTCGATTCCCCCTGGATGTACTCTTTTGCTGCTGTTCTGGGCTTCCTACACATGAGTTCGTGGGCAAAAACGATTGAACTCTGGGGAAGGGCTGCTGGTGAGGTTTTGGTGGGGTGGTGGGGCGTGATGAGACCACAGCGAGTTGCCGACAATCTCGGTCAATTTCATTGTTTACACACCTCACGACTCTGAAGTTCAATTGAGATCATAACACTGCCCGTATGGTTTGCCAAAGCTCTGCGGTGACGTCCAGCATGCGCTGTTCTGACAGAGCCACGTAGGTGTGCAGCGTCACCCTGCCAAGGCCGCAGATCTCGATCTCCAGACATATTCCACAGCAAGATCTGCAAAAGGCTGTCAGCTGCGCAACGCGCGGGACCAACGTGTTTGCGGATCTGGTGACGGCGCCTCTTTCTTCTCCGTGCAGATCGCATTTCTCCCACTGTCACTTCCTTTGTTTACTGCAATGCAACGGTCGACTTGCCGTTGAACACACTTCCGTCCTCCTCATCGCTAAAGTCTCACACTCCGTCATACGAAACAACATCCACCGCCAAAGTGAGTTCTCCGCAACCGTCTTCAGCTGACCGCTAGACGTCTGTCTCGGCACTAGGTACCATGGTGCTCACACCAGTGCAATGGGTCGCACTCGGTGTGGGGCTCTACGCCGGTATCGGCCTCCCCCTAGCCCTCATATGGTGGTATCGACGCCGGTACCGTCGACACCGACCCCTCCCAACACGCCCTGACGATATCGACGCCGCCGAACTACTCTACCCGCCGGAAACCCCTGGTTCAAGTACGCCTTATAGCTCTGCTGCCCAGTCACTCGGACTCCGTCAAGTCAGCACCGACAGTCGCGCCGTCATCTCACCCACCCCGCCCAGCACCGCCTCCTTCACTGCCCCCACGGCCACGACGAGAGAAAGCACGAGCACTGCTCACGCTGGCTGGCCACAGCCACTCAGGGAGAGCCGAGTTCTGACTCGACCACCCGACGCTCGTACAAGCAAGCACACCAGAACGGTAGGAGCCAGAGACAGCTTCGGCCGAGACAGTCTCAGTACCCGACACCTCGGGGACCGCTCCACCGACCGGTTCAGCATGGACACCAGGCGCACAGCTCGGTACACCCATGTCACAAGCTCGGAATGCCCCTCCAGTCGAGACAGCCGACTCGCAACCGACAACCACGCCAGCTACAGCTCGATCAGGGACAGCTGCTCCACTGGAATCAGTCTGCCGCCGCCCCTTGTGGCTGAAGGGCTGCATGCCGAAGATTCTCGTGGTACATTTGGCCACGCCCAGCTGAACAGCTATGTGACTGAGGGCGGGGGCGGATCGCCGCACAGCTTCCTTCCAGGCGACGACCAGGCATTTAGTGTTGGGGTCAACTGGCGGTATCCCCAGAACTGGCCGGCTATTGACGATCCCAAGTCGCCTAGGCCTGTCGCAACCAACCAATCAAGCGGTTCCTGTCCTCCCTGCACCACCCTTCCGCCTAGCGCCTGCCGTCCACCCAGTTCACAACGTGCTCCCTCCACTACCCCACCTCTGACGATGCCCGTTCCTATGCCAACCTCACCCCCACCGGCAGCCATTGGGGCCTTTCCCAACTCGCCTAGCTCACCGCCTGATCCCGATGAGCTCTCACGTCCCCCCTCACAGCTGCGTGACGAGATCAAGAGCCAACTGTTAGCGCCCCACACCCCAGCACCACTCAAGTCGCTCGGCGCAGTCACGATTCTGAAGGACGTAAAGTTCTCGGAACCTGAGCAGATGGACGCTGACGTCGGCCCATCGCGCGAGAGGGTCATCGTGCGCAACGAGGAGGATGCGGAGACCGTGAGGCTCGAGTTGCTGCCGCCTCAGTATCGGCCTGAGTGGGCTCAGGAGAACAGCCGAGGCGGAGAGAAAGAGGGATATGGTGAGAGGACATGTGCATAGTTTGTAGTCTGAGCTACTATGTATGTACAATGCTTCCCTGCCTCAGTTAGCGACTTGCTTCCAGCAATCTGAGGCGTTTGGAACGATGAAGGTGCACGAGGACATGTGGATGCCGGGGTAACTCAATCGGAACCCATGGATGGCGGGTGGATCAGCTTCTGCAAGACTCGGTTAAGGTATCGTCAGCGGGACGCTTGGCCGTCTCATGAGCCGTTCTCACAGGGTTTAAAAGTGGACCTCTACTACAGAATGACGTCCTACATATACAGTACCTAGTCGAGGATCCCGCCTAACTGAGCTCACCATACTGTCTGGCAGAACTGGCCATCATCAAGTCGCACACGCACTGCATGCACACTAGATTGGGGGGATATGAACAACGCAACAAGGGAGCGAATTACCGAATACCAGGGCTCTCGTCATATCCTCGTCGAGGGCATCGACCGCTGCACATAGACCTTGCTTTTCACAGCTTGCGACCCTCTTCGTCGAGGCGCGCGGCGTTGCCGTGGGCACGACCCCCGGTGTCATCACGTAAAACGGCAGCAGCACCGTCCTGCAGCTGCATCTGGTGACGCATGCCCCACGCTTCGCGGTACATGGGCGGGAGGACGTCGACGTCCCCTGCGTCTTCCTCATGCACGGCGCGGCGTCGAACGGGTCCAGATCCATGGTCGCTGAGTCCCATCGACGTGGTGCGTGCGTGATGCTGTTGCGGGTCGTCATGGCCAGGTGACTGCGCAGTGGGAGTGGGCTTGTTGGCCTCGTTGATTTCGGCTGCAGGAAGATTAGCGGCACTCTGACCCGAAGGTTCAGTCAGCTCAGCAGGCAGAGCCATAGAGCTGGTCTTCCCTGATGTGTTCATGTCGGTAGAGATAGCGGGGACGCCGTCGTCGGAGTTGGTGAAGGGCTCCAGCTGGTCCGAGCACGCGTGTTCATCGATGACGAAACCCGGCTCGGGACGCGAGCGGTGGCGCAAGAGGTAGCAGCGCGTGAGCAGGGCTGTGACCACGATGGCGAGGATACCGCCGAGCGAGCCCAGAACAGCAGCAACGATGACGTCAACGTTCTTGGGCCTGTTGTCTGACAGTCTTGGGAATCCAGATGCTTCCGGCGTCTTCGGTGTTCCGGCATCGCTGTCCGCGGCCAACAGGCCAGAGCCACTGGTATGTTAGCCGGCACACAGCCACTGTTCGGTGAACGTACTAGTGGAAAGGATAGGCTTGGAATCCTGTAACGACACACCACCCCCACTGTGGACCAATGCCGGAACCCGATCTGACTGTGATCTGATACTTGTTTGCTGGGTCGAGGGGGATGAGGAACATGGTGAGGTTCGTGGCGTCGCTGGTCGAGGCTTGGGCAAAGCTGTGTCCGGCGTCTTCGGCCCACGCGCGGTCCGAGTTGGTCACCTTGGGGTACACTGTGGCATAGCATCCGATATCCCAGGAGGCCTCTGTGATCCCCGCCCTTTCCATGTCCGCCTTAACCTCATCGGTTCACTTTGCGCTGGAATAGACCGGCCCCCGTACCCGAACCAAGGACGTGTTGGCTGGAGGAAAGTATTGCAGGGGGCAGAAATGCTTGAGCACGACATTGTCGTCATCAACCTGTGCTGGCTGACCAGAGGAGTCAGGCTCGTCAAGCTCGTCGGGGTTACGGCAGCGACCTTTGACGATGTCACCCGATCCGAGTCGGCTGGATGTGCTGATCGTTGTATCATTCTCAACCGCTGTGCTGGCAGGGATGTATATGGCTTCCGCCTCCCAAAACTCCGGCGACGGCCTATCATTAGCGCCAAGACCGCGATTGACCGCCACTCACGCCTGGGTCAGGACGGGTACGTCGATAGTCACGTTGTTTACCAGGAGCCTCCCGTAGGGCGATGCCTTGATGCTGAGGGGGAAGATCTGAGGGGTTGGAACCGTCCATTTGATGAGCACACCCTCCGCATCGTCTGTGATATTGCGGCTGGTCTCGTGGAAGTACCGGTGAGAACTGAATGTGGGCCGTGTCTCCAAGAGGACTTCGGTACCGTCTCCAACAGGCAGCCGTGCCACACGTCCCTCCATACGGAGCCCGGTGCCTATGAAGCTGAACTCGTATGCTCCATTACTAGTTGTCATTGACCCGTTCGGCCAAAACTTGACGGCGAAGTCGCGCGTGTAAGGACTCATAGCCAGCCTAAGGATATTCAGCGGGTAGCTGAAGGTGGTGTTCCACTGCGCCGTGACACTCCAGGCCAATACGGCAATGATGATGAGGGCGCGGCAGCGCATGTTGTCGTGATGCCAAGGCTCACTAGCGTGCTGACGGACACGGGGCGCACGTTGAATGGTAGGTTGTGTTTTCAGCGGTGGAGGAATCGAGTGTTGGTGTGGGGAATGTTGTGGAGTCAAATCGTCATCCTGTAGATCCATACGAGACTTTATCTCATTGTGAGGAACCTGCATGGTATCTGAAATTGGTGAGCGATGCCTGGTCCCTGGTCCATCAGCGACGCCCGCCAAGCCCGGCTGCGGGTCCAGACAGCGATGATCGCAACTCGAATCGGGGGGGGGGAGGGTGAGGGGGCAGGGGACCGATGCTCAATGAAACACAGGCACTCGCCCACCGGTCACCTCGCTACGAGCCAGAGACTGGGCTGATGCATCAACGAGGCAGTCTATCCGCATCCGGCTCATCAGACGTCGCAGTTTTGGGCACATGCGATCTGCATTGTGTCCAGCCCAGAGCCCGGGCCACAGCGACAGGGGCTCGAAACATGAGGCAAGGGAGGGGGCAGACGCAACCGACCTCACTGCAGTCTGCACTGCTTAGTTACCGCACTGGACTGACCGTACTCATGTCAGTGGACCATCGTCTTCGAGTGCATGACGCGTTGCTCTCCTCTAGCTCTCTCTCTCTCACATGCCGTCCGCTCAACCCTAGGGTCGACATTGCTTATCTTATCATTCCCATACGTCAAGGTACGAAACCCTGAGACGCCCTGAGCCACTCCCCCACCGCAAGACTTTTGGCCATCTATTGCGGGTTGCAGACTCTTCACAGCTGGAATGCGCGCACACTTACCTGTACAGTATAAACATGTGCGTTCTTCGCTCGCGCAACTTCCTCATCCCCCAACCTTCCCTAGTCGTGCCGGTGATGCTCAGGTACGAGCACGGCCGTCGCCGCATCCGGCCGCGAAAACCAACGAGCTTGGGGCAGCTGACACACGCACGAATACTGATTCGTGTTCTTTATGCATAAGCCTGGGAAACTACGCTCACCAATCCACGTTCATGTTTCCACTATACCACAAGCATAATTACTGTCCTGTCTCCCCTCAATCCTAGTACAGCGCCCTCTCTCCACTCTCCGACCATTTATGAAGTCTTCAGTCTTACTATCCCCACTGGTCAGCGACGGGAGTGCGCTCCATCCGCGGCACGTTGCCCGGCACGTTGCCCGTCTTCAACCCGGGTCACGCGGGAAGCTCCATCCTGTAGCACCATGTTCGTGCGACGCCTGGTCCATTCCTCGCTGTACATCGGAGGCAGCACCTCCAGGGCCGCATCTTCGGCGTCCTCATCGTGGACAACTCTAGCCTGGGGGATATCGGAGGACGAGGAAGCTGGGGCGACATTAGGGCTGACTGTGGCGTTGATGTCACCAGAGTGGTGCTTCGTGCGGCTGCGGTTGCGGTTGCCAGTAGGTTGGATGCGATGTGAAGAAGGACCGGACTGCGTCTCTTCCATCTGAGTGACGACGGGCTGGCCGATGTTCTTGTGGGGAACACGCGTACTGTGCCGCACTCGCGAGAGGAACCCGCCAATAAACGGTGTCACCTCATCCGCACTGGCGTTGTAATCGACTTCGAAGCCGGGCTCGGCTTTGGTGCGATGATGCGTCAGACAACGGCGAGTCAGGAACACTGCGGCTCCGATGGCGAGCAGTGCGGCGACCGCGCCAGCCACTGAACCAGCGATGACGGCCGTTCTGTTCGAGCCCTTGTTCTGGCTGCCGTTCCCGCCTCTGTCCAGAGTTTTGCTGATGTCGGTGGTCGTGTTCTGGGTGGACTCCGTGGTGTTTTCGATGTTCAGGGCAGTGTAGTCGCTGTAGTTAGCTCTCGGCCGGCTCGACGAGACAAACTCACAAGTGGAAAGGGTAGGTTTGAAACCCCGACACGACACACAGTGTAGTGTTCCGACGGGGTAGAATCTTGACCTTGTACTGCACAGTTGGGTCAAGGGGAAGAAGGAAGAGCGTCGTATTGGTGAAGTTCCGGGGGAATGCTTGCCATGCCATCGGCCAGTTGTAAGCGAGTTCCATAACAAAAGGATCCAATCCCATGGATAGTGTTGATTGCAGCCAGGGCGGCGCAGGGTCCAAAAGTGCAACACACACTGGGAGTCCGGGGTCGAAGGGCGTTGTCTTGAGCTGTTGAATGTTTGGACCAACGGGTCCGAGAACGCGGACCAAGGAGGTATTTGCGGGCGGCGCAAACACCAGCTCCATTAGAGATTCAAGCACGAGGTCGTTTCCGGAAACCTCGGCTACCTCACCAGAACTCCCCAGCCAAAAGGGCTGGCCCGCATCGGGTATGATGTTGCTCGAGTTGAAGCTCTGTACCTTCATGTCGAGTGTGATAGCTCCATACTTTGCGACCGGGGAGTACCGCGATTGCTTCTCCCACATGTCGGGTGTTGTGCTGGTGTCAGATTCACACCCGAGAACGGTCAAAGTCATTTGATAGTGTTGCTTACGCTTGCGTGCGGACTGGAATGTCTACAGTGATGTTGTGTAGGGTGAGCCGGGTAGAGGGCTGCTTCACCGCCCACATGTTCAAGACCCTGGGCTCCATTCGAGTCCAGTTCCCCGCAACTTCAGCGGTTACGTTTACAGGTCCAGTGCTGTTCTGGAACCTTTCAACATCTCCAGTGACGGGGCTGAGGAGAGTAGCGGAAAGGCCATCTGTCACGTTCATCACCTTAGTGGGTTCTCCGTAAAGTGTGAAGTTTTCGCCAACGACAGAGAGTGGGAATGGAACCGCCCTTCTGTCTTGACGGGGTTGTGACACACTGTAGCCTGTGTCGTCGTCGTAGATCCACTCAAAGGGGCCGTTCTCGTAGAGGTCAAAGTGCGGCGCTATGGCGGGGAAGGCGTAGCGGAACGTCGCGTTGAACTGAGCCAACACCGGCCAAACCAAGTAGAGAAAGGCAAGCAGAGGGGCGAGGTAAACCATTGCGCAAGTGAGTTGGACGCCCGTCGTCGTCCTCCCAGCACAGACTGTTTGCGATCGATGTCGAACTCGATGTATGAGAAGTGTGCAGTTAGAAGTCGCAGAGAGGGGAGGGCGGGGGAAGACTCGAAGACTTGGTACGTGGCTGGCTACTTTGCAGCCGGATGCTATTTCTTACTGCCGCTGGTCACCTTTTGGCACGCACATCTCGGGAACCGACCGATCACCGCGCAGACCCACATTGTGCCCTATTGCCGGGAAGCGCTGCATGATTCTGCATGATCTGCACCCACCACGAGCACAGCCGCGGTCCCGAATTGTGCTAGTGCGATGTGCATAGGGTGACGTGTGGCTCGACCAACCTCGCGCTTCACACTTAGCCCCTCACTCCGACCAACTGTTGTTACTGCAAGCACGCTCCACTCCACAACCTTGAGACAGACACTATGGAGCCCTTGTTCTTGTGCCATAACTACATGGCATCATAGTAGCAGACCGCGGTTACGAGACACCACACCGCACAGTACCTTGCCGCACACTACGTGACGGGAACCGGCGTTTGTGAAACATCTGAGCCTTTCAACTTTGCGTCTGCATTCACAATGGCTGGTCAGACGGAGCAAATGGGAGCCGCTTAGCCGCCCTTCACTGAATGGGCATGCCGGCCAAAGCTTTTCTGCGGCATCTTCAGCGGCCCCGAACCCACCTTCCACTGGCGAGCCGTCCTCCGGCTGCAAGGCTGAAGTATCGCGACCGTCTGACCAGCGTCGCAATTGCGAACAACCCTTGTCTCGGCGACTTCGACCGACGAGATTGCGGGTGATGGACCAGATTCACCAACAGATCACATGGTCGGGGACACTGCTTGGAGTGAAGCACCTCAGCTGCGAGTGCAGGAGAGAGACGTCCCCTCGTTGATTACGGCTGATCCGAAGTCAGGGTTGGCCAAGAGCGATTCTTATCTCGTTATCGGACCCTGAATGTCTGGAGCTTGCCCTGGGTTAGGCACGGCCGAGTCGAACGAAGTGACGAAACGGCGACTGCAAGTGACAAGACATCGAGGCTGCACTCGGAAAGAGCGAGGGAAGGCTTACCTGTAGCATTTCGCTGTACGAGTGTCATACCTAGGGCCTAAATCTGCATTATCCTAAACACAGCTTGTCCTGGGCTCATTGGCGCCTACCGCGGCTGGAGGCTTAGGCGGGGGTTGTGTTATGGGAGAATGAGAGCGTCGGAGATTCGTTGCCCTCATGACCTGTCCCGTCGATACCGTCCGCTTCAACTGCACAGGTGCTGTCTCCAAGCGCTCCCTGATCGTCAGCGTGGTAACCCCTCTCATCCCTCTGAACGCCAGTGGTGCGGTCCCTGAGCTCCGTTGGGCGACGTTCGGCCCACGCCTCTCGGTACATGGGCGGCAAGATCTGGGCGAGTTCTACGTCCTCTGCGTCCTCCTCGTGGACGACGGGCCCAAAGTTGAAGGGCCGTGCATGAACAGGCTGGCGTGTGAGCTCATCCATGGTTGAGCGGTGTAGCTTGCGCATGCTGGCTCCGCCACCGCCTAGAGACGACGGAAGAATCCTGAGACGCGCGCCCCGTAGAAGGGTCTTGGTATCGCGGCGCTCCAAGGGCGGGGCAACCGTCGCCATGAAGGGTTCGACTTCGTTTGGGCTCAGGGCTGTGTCGACTTCGAATCCGGGATCGGGCGGTGTATTGCGGTGTTGCGTCAAACACCGGCGAGTGAGATACACAGCCGCGGCGATCGCGAGAAGACCCAGCACGACGCCCAGCACCGAGCCGACTATGACGCTTGTTCGACTCGAAGCCGGCCCACCCTCGCTTGGTTGGGTTTCTGGACCTTTCCAACCATCATCGGTGGAGGAAGTTGTGTTGAGCTGCTCGGAGAGAGTGGTGAAGTTGCTAAAGATTAGCAGGGTCGGGAGCTGAAGGTCTCACAAAGTTGAAGAGTAGACATTGAATCCGGACACGACGCAGACAGAGTAGTTGTACCGCGGGAGAACCTTCATTTGATACTTGACGCTTGGATCCAATGGAACCAGGAAAAGAGTCTGATTTGGCTCGTTCTTGGACGCCTCCTGCCATGCCAGCGGATACCTGTCCTTCACGGGAGTACTGGAGTTTATCCACGAGGGCTGGGGATCCAGTAAGTACACTCGGGTCCCACTAAGAGTCGATCGCGGGGGCAATTTGGCACTGCCACGATCGCCGTCGCCGTCGTCGAGACTGCTTCTACACACGCATGTATAGGGCTTTTCCGGGGTTTCTCGATGCTAATGGTCACTACAGACTCTTGGGTATCTACTATGGTCGTTTGGCATGCATAGGGTAACTAATACTTGATGTAACCGCCCTTGGCATCGATGACAGCCTCCAGCCTTCTTGGCATTCCCATGATGAGTCTATCAATGTCAGCCTGAGGAATATCGTTCCAAATGCGCTGTGCTGCCTCAAAGATGGCATCCTGTGATGTGGGTCGCRGCCGGAGAGCTGCGAGACGTCTCTTGAGGATGTTCCAGACGTTCTCAATAGGGTTCAGGCAAGGGGAAGAGGGAGGGTGAGGCAAGAAGGACATGCCAAGCTCCTCAGTAGCCCTGCTGCGCGCAGCCTTCCCAATGTGCACAGGAGCATTGTCCTCGACGATCTGAGGGCGCCCATACCCTCTCCAGTTCCTCATAACCTTCTTCCACACATCAAAGAGTGGTCCCTGGGTGATCTGGTCAAAGTAGATCGCAGCTGTGACACCCTTTCGAGGCCCAGGGGATGAGGAGGTGTCAAAGYGAACAAGAGGAGACTTGCCTCCCACCCAGACACACCCCCAGCACATGACACAAGGAGTGCCAGACCTGTAAGTGTACTGAATGTACTTCTCATCGAGCTTGTTGGACTGTACAGGGCGTGTCACATAAGCCTGGAAGAGCTGGTCGACGTACAGAGGCACCTCATCGCAGAAAATGACCTTGCGCCACTCCTCTTGCCTGTGCTTGAGAGCATAGTCAAGTCGAGCCCACTTCCTGGCTTCGTTGAGGAAGGGTTTGACAACAGCCTTGACTCTCTTGAGGTCGAGCATCTTCCTGCCGCGGCGCAGGGTGCTAGGGGCCATGTGAACRCCATTAGAAGYGAGGTGATCAAGTGTAGCACTGTTGGTGGCGAAGGGATTGAGRTTGGAGAAGTCCWGGATCATCTGCAAGGTCTGCAGGTCGAGTTTTGACCGACGACGCRTTACTGGGGCTGCCATAGKKTGTGGAGGGTCTTGTGCGCTGTGTAGCTGAGCCAGAAAGCGAGGAAGAGAGCGCACAGCAGAGTCCTTGGCCACACAGTAGTGGACAGTGCTCTGAGAGACATTGAACTTGTGGGCGACATATCTCTGCGATTTGTGACGAGCTAGAAGCGCTATCTTGCTGCGGCGTCGAGGGGAGAGGACAGGTGAAGGCATTGGTGAAGTTTGAAGA